>CM018038.1:2667500-2866282 GCA_008638375.1 Nyssa sinensis | reverse complement strand
ATATATATGAGATTTTTTTAAGTTGAATTATTTGAGTTATATATTTTAACGTAATTTTATATTATATATTATATATAATTAATATATATTAATATTGTAGTAATATAATATATATTAATATTATTATAGGATGTTTAACAAATCTTAATTTGAATTAATATTTTTTTTAGTGGGATAGTATATATATATATATATATATATATATCAAGAGTGGCATTGAAATGGCAGTCAGCCGACTCAGATTGTTACTTGACAATTGCTAGGCTGCGTTTCTACACTTCTCGAACCCCATCACCAACCTTGCGTCCCCTCCACCTCCTTACACAGTTGTTTCCAACAAACTCAACATCTCTTGCCACTAATGGCGGTGTTGTGTTGAGCTGCGGCTCCTTTACGTGTCTGTAACCTAACTATAAATATTGTAGTTGGTGATGAATCATCTAATATAGCTTTTTTGTTTGTTTGAACTCAGAGGAGTTGTTTAATGGACAAACTGAGAAATTCCTTCAAATCATACTCTGAACAAAACCACCCAAACCACTCAGAAGAACGTCAAGTCCTTTGACGGTTCCATGGCTCAGTACGTTGATCATGCCGACCGCAGAGAAGTACACGTCAAAATCAGCGGGAGAGATAGTCCCAGAGAAACTGAGCTCGCATCGCAATCACAGGCCACTGGTGGTGCTGAGAGTGTTAACAACATTTGGAGAGAATCTAGCTATGATTTCTCAAAAGATGCAACTAAAGTCTCTAAAGAGCTCGATTTCGTTACTGATTCACCTTTGTCACAGTGTTCGCAAGGCTTATCAAGGATTGCGGAGAGTCCAACTTACGGTCAGCTTTCGCCCGAGGATATTAGGGTTTCGTTTAATGAAGCTACCACTGAACAGGTTCGGAGACGATCCAATGCCAGCGGAGGCTATGGCGGCAGCGAAGACGAGGTGGTGTTATGTAGTTCAAACTCTTCGTTCCATAGAAGATCAATCTTGTTGAAGACCAAAACGAAATCTAGGCTGATGGACCCGCCGGAACAAGATCAGAGATCTCAGAGAATGTTGAAGTTTGGAATGTCGGGGAACGGTAGTGAAATTGTCGAGGATGATCCTTTATTGGATGAAGATTTACCAGAGGAGTACAAGAAGATGAAGTTCAGTACGTTGACGTTACTTCAATTGGTGAGTTGATTTGATTATTACTGCGTTAGTGTGTAGCCTTTCAAATTCTAAATTTAGGAGGAAAACGCTATTTGAACTTCAACTATGGAAATGGGAGCTAGTGGTTCTGGTTCTGATCTGTGGTCGATTGGTTTCTGGTTGGGGAATTCGGATAGGTGTGTTCTTTATCCAGCGTAATTGTCTGTTGCGGAAACGGGTTTTGTATTTTGTGTATGGGTTGAGGAATGCTGTTCAGAATTGCATTTGGTTGGCTTTGGTTTGATTGCTTGGAATTTTATTTTCGACAAAAAAGTTGAGAAAATGACTGCTGGGAAAGTCTTACCTTATGTCACCAAGATTTGGGTGTCTCTTTTGGTGGGTACCTTGATTTGGCTTCTAAAAACACTCCTGGTTAAGGTTCTTGCTTCGTCGTTCCATGTGAGCACATTTTTCGATCGAATTCAGGAGTCTTTGTTTGATCAGTATATAATTGAGACACTTTCGGCCTTCCCTTGATTCAAATTCAGCAGGAACATGAGGAGGAGGAAAGGGTCTTGGCCGAAGTTCAGAAGCTCCAGAATGCCGGGGCTACCTTGCCTGCTGATCTTCGGGCTACCGATTTTCCAAGAAGAGGGAATTTAATAGGCAGTGGAAGACACCAAAAGACCCCTAAAGCTGCCAAGAGTCCCAGATTTTCTAGGACTATGTCCATGAAGAAAAATGAGGGTATCACTATTGATCATTTGCACCGGCTGAATCAGAAGAACATTTCTGCATGGAATATGAAGAGGTTGATGAAAATTGTCCGAAGCGGGGGTACTATCAACTTTGGATGAGCATAAACAGGATTTAACTGGTGGTGAGGACGAGTTCTCAGTGCAGATCACAAGCGAATGCCAAGCAAAAGCTGCAGGCAAGAAGATATTCTCCAATGTGGCTAAGCCAGGATCCAAGTATATTTTTACTTCTTTGCTTATAGTAGTGTGTAAATATGTAACTTGTTTTCTTGGTAGAGCTCTGTTTACTCTATTAGTTGATGCATGGCTTTCATTTTTAATTCATTCACGGATACAGAACCATGATTACCTACTTGACGGGTAAGTTCATTTAGTTTACATTGATCCTTTTTACCAGAGTCGGAAATACCTGCATCCTTGTGTTGGTATTGATCCCAATAGGCCCAGAGAGATAGTAACTGAGGTCCATAATTTTCTTGCCCCATGTTAGAGTCTATATTTACATACAAAGTTAATATTACAGCTTTTAAATTGTAGCTATTATTGTTTTTACTGGATATATTCTGACCTTATTGTCAAAAATTGGAGTTGCGTCTCTTATTGACTCTCATTCTGGATATATACCTGTTCAACATTCCAGTATCTCACTGATTTACATTTATTTACCAAGACAAGTCTTAATAGTTTTCCCTTTTGTTTTCAGATACATCTACCTGGAGGATCTGATACGCTTTATGAAAGATGATGAAGCTTTGAAGACCATGCATCTCTTTGAAGGAACAAGTGGAAGCAAAGGAATCAGCAAGAGAGTTCTTAAGAATAGGGTGGTAAATGATATCTTTAATTTTTTCCCTTTTTTTTTTCCATCCTTGTTTGTAGTTGATAATTGTTAAGCTAGATATTCTTACATCACTCTCGAATGAATTTTTGATTGCTCTCGCTACCCCCAATGGGGTGAGGTGAGGCCTTTTGGTAACAAAAACTTATTTCTGTGTACAATATTTTTATGGATGCATGTCATTGGTTATTATTGGAAGACCGTTTTGGAAAAAATCACATGTTCTTTATTAAGAATGCAGAAAATCAGTAAATAAAAACAAGATATTTTCTGTAATGAATGCCACATAAAATTTGTATTATGTTCTGATAAATATAAAGTTGCAAATTACGCTAACTAGTCCATCTCATGACCCAACCTTGAGCTTTAAATTGATGAGTGGTTCTTGAGCCCACTGCATAACTAAGGTGACAGATGATGGAACAAAAGCTATGAAATGTTGGAAACCACCAACAAGAAAGAATAATTCTCAAAGAGAACAAACCTCAAATTTTGTTTATTATTGATAAAAGTCTAATCATAGCATTTGACAAACTTATAAATCCCCATCCAAATTGGAGACACTCATTATGCATGCCATTTATGCATAGGCCACATTCCATAAGAATGTAGAGCAATCCTAACATAATGTTTTGATCTTTTACCTCATAGGTACCCACAATGAGTTGAAATACAAAACCCAATTCAACTGAGTTGATTTATGGTTGAAGATTTTGCACCTTAGGTTGATTTTAAGATAGGTTCTATTTCATAAAGCATAATGTTATGTATGTGTTTTGTTCTGATAAATACTATAAAACTATTTACTCATCGAAAAAAAAAATTGTTACTATTTCAAATCTCCTTTTTTTCCCAGGTTAATGTGTTCAGAGAACGGAGAGCCCTTGCATTGTCTCTCAACGATACAAAAACAGCTGTGAACAAACTCCATCAGATGTTGAATGTCCTCATGGGAGTCATTATTGTGGTTATCTGGCTTCTTATCCTCAAAGTTGCAACTACCCATTTCTTTATCTTTTTAAGCTCCCAGCTTCTCTTGGTGGTGTTTATGTTTGGAAACACATGCAAGACAACATTTGAGGCAATCATCTTCTTGTTCGTAATGCACCCATTTGATGTAGGTGATCGTTGTGAAGTGGATGAAGTTCAGGTAAATAATATATCAACATAAAGATGGTGTTTTCTTTTGCATGCTTGATTCCCTATGCGAGCATGTCTTTCTGTTGGATGTTTGAGGTTGTAACTTCCGTTTGTCTGTGTCTCAGATGGTAGTTGAAGAAATGAACATATTAACTACAGTTTTTCTGAGGTACGACAATCAAAAGATCATGTATCCAAACAGTGTTCTAGCTACCAAGCCCATCAGTAATTACTATCGTAGTCCAGATATGGGAGATGCAATTGATTTCTGTATCCACATCTCAACTCCCATGGAAAGGATTGCTACTATGAAAGAGAGAATAACAAGGTATGTATGAAGATGCATTTTCCTTCCACTTGTAGTAAGTTTTTTATATTGCTTTGCATGATATCTCCTAGATGTATGTCAAGGCCAGTCCAGGAGAATGTACTTTTGTTTTTTGAAATTAGAATATTGTACTCTTAAGTTTCTCTTCTGGGTTAGTCATACAATTTTACTGAAATAGATCCAAATCTCTCTGATTTACTGTTTGTTATGGCTGTTGCAATTGCAAGTATCTTAAGTTTCTCTTTGTGAGTTAGACATACAATTTTACGGAAATAGATCCTAATCTTTCTGATTTACTATTTGTTATGGCTACTACAATTGCAGGTACATCGAAAACAAGAGTGATCACTGGTACCCTGCTCCAATGATAGTGATGCGGGATGTGGAGGACATGAACAAGCTGAAATGGTCAGTTTGGCTTTCGCATCGAATGAATCATCAGGACATGGGTGAGAGATGGGAAAGGAGGGCACTTTTGGTGGAGGAGATGGTCAAAGTGCTCAAAGAGCTCGATATCGAGTACCGCATGCTGCCCCTTGACATGAACGTCCGCAACATGCCAGCTTTGAATTCAAACAGACTTCCCTCAAATTGGACAGCTTGTGCCAACTGATGATTGTACCTGAAGAACAAGCTACATTTGTTTCCTTTTCGAACACACTCGGATTTAGCAGCGCACACTGCAGCTTAGGGAAGGTACTTACTGGGGAGGTAAGGTTGGTTAAATAAGTGCGGTATTTAGGTTGTGAGATGTCTATTTGTGCCCTTTGATTATATAAAAAGGGACTTTGATAGTTTATGTGTGCATATATAAAAAGTATGATGTTGGGGACAAGTTATCCAGAACTATCCTCTGTTAAATAGTGGAAACTTTGTCTAAAATGAGTTTCAAGTTTCAACTCTCTCTAACTCAGTTAGAGAAGCTGGAGACTCCACTCATCATTTTATGTGAGACTTACACTGTAATTCTACTGTTCACTGCGAGTTTCTATACAAATCATAAATACTAAAGTTATAGAGGTTATCCAAAAAAGAAAATGTTATAGAGGAAGTCACACTGTGCCATGGTCTCAAAATTTTACTTAATGCGAAAGGTTCATGATAGCATTTTTTTTCCTATTCATTTTTCTTTTTTTGGATAATAGTCCATGCTAGCTTTTAGCTTATGAGATTTTAAAGAAGAAAGTATGTTACTAGCCATTGCACTATTAACTATATATCAATTTCAATGGTAAGCCTCATTGTTAATGGTTGCAAATCTAAGAATTTAAGATGGTTTATATGAATATATAAAAAAATTTAAAGAAGTATAAGTTTTATTTTGTTAAAAACTTTTAATTTTAGTGGTTCAAAATTATGAAAGTCTTATAACAGAATGAACAAATCAGAGGCATAAAAACCATCCAAGCAAGTGATACAACGGTAAATGCATGGCATTGTTGAAGTGATAGTCGTTGATCTTTTTACTTTTGGCCTGGATGAGTTGACTTAGAAAACACACTGAATTTAATTCACAATCTCATGAGCATGGTGGTGGACAAATTAATTTAAAAGAAGTGTTATAAATTTAGAAATCTCAAATTTAATCCATCATCCTTGCTGGCAAATTATGGAGTTTCTAAATCATCTCATAAATAAAGAGTCAATTAGTATGATAAAATTAGGATTTCATTTCTTTTGAAATTTTTTTTTTCATTTTTCTCTTGAGATGACCATTTTTGACTGAAACAAATGCAGGCTAGAATACTCCGAATGGATCTTTCAATTGTGTGAATCCAATCAGCCACCCCTTCAAGACGAGAGCGTATCCCTCTTTGGTAATTATCCTCGATCTCCTTTTTTTTTTTTCCACTGCCAAATTGAAATTTCTTTTAATTATCATTATAAATCTTGAATTTTGGGTGTTTTTGCTATTGTGGTTCGTGTGTTTGATTTGTACCAGAGTCCAGAGCTATATGTCGATACATATCGGAGAAGTACCATAATCTAATGAACAAGGGTCTGCACGGAACGAACCCATTAGAAAAAGCTTCGACTCATCAATGGTTAGAGGCGGAAGGGCAGAGCTTCAACCCGCCCAGCTCGGCTCTGGTGTTTCAGCTCGCTTTTGCACCGCAAATGAAGATCAAGCAAGACGAAAGGGTAATCAAGCAGAGCGAGGAAAAACTGGCAAAGGTGCTGGACGTTTACGAAAAGAGGCTTGGCAAGAGTCGTATTTGGCTGGCAATGAGTTCAGTTTGGCTGATCTTTTTCAATTAAAGGTTGTCAATTTGTGTTATCGTATCGTATTTGGATCGTGTCAAGACATACATATTTGAAAATATACGTAAATCGTAACCTGACACTATTAACTAATTATGTCAAGTTTCAAAATTCAAACTCAACTCATTTATTAAACAGGTTATACATGTTGACATATTTAACCCGTTCATTTTAATTTTTTTATTTTTCAAATAAAAAAATTTACCTATTTTTTAATATATATATAAATAATTTTTAAGTTTAGTAACTTTGGATATGGGCCAAATCAAAGTAGAAACTTCTTTTATAAATAAAAAATTTCAAAACCTTCATAAATACTTGATGTGAGATGAATTACCTTAACTCATAATATTTTATAATTAAATGTTTTAAGTCGTGTTAAATGGATTGACACCAATAAAATTCAAACACGATTTGTTTATTAATTGTGTTATACGTATCAATCCGTTTATGATTTAAATTCATTTATGGTAATCCCAAACCCGTTAACTTCGTATCGTGTTCGAGTCGTGTTATCGTGTCGTGTTAAAAATTAACACCCTACTCTCACCCGCCTAACACGCAATACTTGGTGAATGCGACCGATAGGGGAGAGCTGTTCACCGGAAGGAAGAAGGTGGGGAGGTGGTGGGGCGAGATATCGAGCCGATAGTCGTGGAAGAAGGTGGTTGAAACGCAAAACTTCCCCGCCTCCACGGAGTGCTTGAATTGGGTCGTTGTCGGTTTGTTGATTGCTTTTAGTTTTTTGTGTTCTTTTTTTTTTTTACATTGTTGTTGTTGTTGCTGCTGCTGCTTTTAGTTTTTTGATTTTGAGATGCGTTAAGATCAAGTCTTTGGAAACGTACTCTTCTTCTGCCATAGCTTTGCCTGGTTTTTGAATTTTTCAATCACCTTGGAGTAAATTCAACCTCTCCCAAATTTTATGGCAAATGCTAGATATCTTCATTTGCATTCTAACATGATGCTTCAGGATATATGATATTTTAAATTTTTTTTTTTATGTACTAAAATTTTGAGTGAAGAACAATGGATAAATATTGAGTTTGGTCAAAAATTTGGAATGAATTAGTTTAAAAAATGTTAAAATTTTACATATATAAAGAATTTGGGTAGCTATATTCCTGTCTAGTCTACCATTAGTTCCGTCTTTGAATTTTATGAGACTAATTTTGTCCTTAAATTTTAAGAAACGTAATTTTTAAAATTATTATATTCTAACAAATCACGTTAGAAATACAACTAAAGAGAAAAAATAATAATGACATTCAATTAAAAAGAGTAATTCTATTTGATTTCCTTGTTAAATATAAAGAGAAAAGAGAGAACAAGAAATAGAGAAAGCTCTGACTGAATATTATTGATCAATATCCTTTGTACAACAAAGACCTACTCTAGGAGAAACTAGACTTGTTATGCAAGAAAGAGTTATCCAAAGAAAATGGGGAAAGAGAATAAGGTGAGGAAATTGTAACCTACCTAACAATTTCCTTGTTACATCATGCGAACGTAAGAAGCACAATAATTATATGATTTAAAGTATTATTAATAATAAAAAGTCACATAATTTATGTTAGAAATTTAAAATATAAATCTGAGAAGTATAGCATTATTATTTAAATCACATAATTCGTGTGATTTTGGATTCTTATGCTATTAAGAATTTGTCTATATACGCAAACGAGATTCTTATCTATTAGATTATCTAGGGATTTAAAGTTTTATTTAATACAATTATTTCAATATTCAAATACATTCTAATTCTTAGATGATTTATTGAATAAAAATCTTATTCACATATACAAACGAGCTCTTAATAAGACAATCTCCAGCAATTATTCAATTTTTTACTCAAATTTGAGTAAAAAATTCAATAAAAGCTTCATTTGAGTTTGATGCTTTCTGCCTATCACCTAGTTTTTATCCAATTTTGTTTTTTAAAATTTCTACCGTGTCCCGAAATAATTTTTATTATGTCTCAAAAGTTTTAAATTTGTTTTGAACAATAATTTGAGTATGTGAATAGTATTGTATTAATTTGAGTTTAAATTTAAGTAAAAATAGATTTGATATGAGTTTGAGTTGGAGATGCTCTAACATTACTATTTGGAGAAAGGAGTCATTTTAGAACTAAGAAAGTGTTCTTGATTGATATAATCGTAGGATCATATTTAGACTTTTATGCTAAATCTGACCGACATATCGAATAATTTCGCAAGGGTCAAGTGAAAAAAAAAATGAAGGAAGAAACAGAAAAAGATAATAAATATCATACAACCATACAAGAATATATCATATTGGTAAAGCATGGCTAGGATTGAAAGCCTTGTCTCTAACTTTTAATAACACAATGGGGAAGATAGAAATCAATATGTACATACATATATGTATGTATGTACTAGCATTGACACGTATTATATATGGGTGTTGTAATAATAGTTTTAAATATGATAAATAATTTTACAATTAAAGTAACAATTCATAGTTTTTGTAATTAGAAAATTTTGAAAATAATTTCAAAGATAACAATTCTTATAATCAAAACTATCAAGTAATTAAAATAAACGATGCAAAATCAATACTTAAAATTTTAATTATAATAAAAATCAATGAAATTAAATTTGATTTAAAAAATAAATTAAATTTGATTATAATCTTGAAAGGGTTTTTATTTTCAATTGAGTACTAAAAAATTCAAAATCAATCTAATTATTGTCATCATAAAACATGTGTATCAAGCTATTAAAAAACTTATATGGAGTCATTTTCCAAAATCTAAAGAGGACATTAATTCTACCAAGTCTTGATAACTTTTCCTTAATTATATTTGGTTAGAAATCAAGGTATACTGGAATATGAAATTTATAATAAAACTTTTTTCTAAAAAATTAAAGGAAATGACTCTGGATAGCTTTATATTAGTCATAATAAGATAGAAAATAAGGGTTTGTTTGTTTACAATTTCAAACACAATTTTTTAATTTTAAAACGCGAGATACGCTTTTAACAAGTTATTTATTTTAAAATGCGCAGCGTAAATGTCTCATGAGAATGACAACATTCAAGTACCAGTTAGTAGTAGATTTCTAATCAAACTAAAAAACAAACTTATAAAAAATTAAAAATTAACTAAATTAATGATTTAACTAATATTAGTTATCAACAATAATCAGAGCTTGAGATCTAGTCTCCATCCAATTTAATACAAAGTCCAATGCACAAAAAAAAACTCTCAAAATTGGGGAAAGAAAATGTAAAAAGAAAATATAAGTACAGAAATTAATTGTAAAAAGTGTTAGATTCCTTGCCTCATCCAAGATTCTCTTTAAAAAAATCTGCTTGAACGATAGGATCACGTTATTGTGTGATAGTTAAGAATTTTAATTATTATATTTTCTTTTTAATTTGTATAAGTGTAAAGTTCAAAATTTACTGATTCAAGATTATTTCTAAAAAAAATTGTTTGAACAGACAATAGGATCACGTTATCGTAATAATGTAATCGGAGATTGCTATATTTTATTTTTAATTTGTACAAGTGTAAAATTGAATATAAATTTTGAAACTTGAAAGTCTAAAAATTGATTTGGATAAGTGTGAAAGTTTAAAACTGAAACTGATAACGCTAGAAAATGGGAAAAATACTAAAAGTCTCTAAAATAAAATTTTCAATCCAAAAAATTTATGATACATTTTTTCAATCTAAAAAGTCTAAAAAAGAAACTTTTAATTAAAAAGATCCCATTGTTAACTTTCATCTTAATATAGTTAAAAAAATATTATTAAGTATACTAAAATGACCTTTAAGATACATTTTAGAAAAAAAAAATACTAAAAAATAACTTTTTCAATCCAAAAAAATCATAACATTTTATAAAGTAAAACCTTATTTTTAGGTATTCTAAATAAATAAAAAATGTTATGCTTTTTTTTAGTTGAAGAATTTGTTGTATCTATTATTTAGTATTTTTTAAAATATATCATGAATGTTATTTTAGTCTAATCAATAATATATTTTAACGGTGTTAAAATGAACGTTAACAATTGAATTTTTTTTGTATTAAAAGTTTCTTTTTTAAATCTTTTAGATAAAAAAAATATATCGTGTACTTTTTGGATTGCAAAAAATTATTTTAAAAACTTTTTAATATTTTCTCATTTTTTATTGAAAAAATAAATAAATAGAAAAGAGAACTGGGAAGAGTTGGAGAGAAGTGCAGGATATAATGAGAGAATGCCTAGAAGAGATATATAGAGTGTCACGTATGATTTGTGCTTTAAAAAAAAATAAAAAGAATGCTACGTGTAACTACATTGTTATAATATATGTAAATATATATATATATATATATAGAGAGAGAGAGAGAGAGAGAGAGAGAGAGAGTGTTAGAGAGAAGTCAATTTTTTATTTTGTGATTGTGTTTGTATGTATCTACTCTATGTGTTCGTTTGGATAAGTATTGAAAAAGTATGATTTGTAAAAAGTGCGGTTTGAAAATGTACAGATTGAATTAAGTTGTGAATATTTGGATAAATGTATTTAAAACATGCTTAAAGGATATTGTAGTGTCATGAACTGTTAAAAGTGTTGAATGTGTTATATAAATAAAAAATAGACGTTTTCAAAACAAAAATCTAAAAAAAAAAGTATCTCACTAGTATTTTTTCCGATCGAACATTTAGACTTGAAAACACTATAATGAATATTTCGAAAACGTAAAAACAAATATTCACTACTATCCATTCAAACAATTTTGTGAGAGGGGATGATTCACAATTCTTTTGAGAATTTTGAAGAGAAAAGAAAAAAAAAATTTTAAAATTAGAAAAGAAAAAAAATATATTTATTTTTATCTTATTTGACCGTTCAAAAAAAAAAAAAGTGTCATCATTTCTTGTTTAAATGATCAGAAAGAAAAAAGAAAGGTAAAAAAATAGTTTGACAATTATAACTTTTTTTATGTTTAAAATTTTTAATTATTTTATTTTTGAATATTTTTATATTTCAAAAAGATTATTAAAATATATTTTTTCCTTTTTCTTCTATTCTTTTTTGTTATTTTTATTAAAAACTTTCGAACGAACAGAGACTCTCCACGTTAATCTTATCTTTTCTCACAATTATTTTCCATACAATTCCAAACCTGTTGATGGAGAGAGAAAATGCATTGCAAATATGTTGATGTATTAATAATTTTATTTTTATTATTATTATTATTATTAATCTTTTTTGTCTCTTATATGAGTTGAATAGAATTAGAAGTTTACAAGTCTAAAAGTAAGTAGTTTTTCAAATGCTGTTGAGAATCGAGATCATATTCTAAGTAAAGCAACTGTCTCATGCAATTAGTTCGATTGCCTTACCCGCCTAATTACCAAAAAAAAATTGGTGATGGACGATTCCAATTTCCAACTTTGGATCTTCAAATCTTCCCAACCACTCTTCTCTTCTTTCTTCTTTCAACTTGCTAATGGTGGTCTTATTCAGCTCATCGTGTACGGTGAGAAAGCCTAGCATAAAATAATTTCAGATTCTTGTGCTTTAATTATTCTTTCACTTTCTATTTTTTTGGAACAGGTGCTTTCAGCTTCGAATGGTAATCACAGTAGAATTGATTATGATTTTGTGAAGTCGGTTTTTAGTTAAAAAAAAAGAAAAAGAAACTCATTAATAGAACTAGGAATAAATAATGACTCATAACATGAATAAAATAATAGGAATGGAAAGATAGAATGAAGGAATATCGGAAGAGTGTCATGTATGTTTTTCTATTTTTCCAAGGAGTGCAAGAGTATTTGGATTGAGTGCGAAGAACACCACCCTTTTTTGTTATAGTAATAATTAATATATTGTTATGTTTGTTTGTCGGTATAGAAAGATGATTGGATAAATTAGTGATTATGATATTGTGAAATCGGTCTTTAGTTAAAAAAAAGAAACTCAGCTAATAGAACTAGAAAGAGTGCAAGAGTATTTGGGTTGAGTGCGAAGAGCACCACTCTTTTTTGTTATGGTTATGATTAATATATTATTATGTTTGTTTAGTGGTATAAAAAGATGATTGGATAAATTAGTGATTATGATTTTGTAAAGTCGGTCTTTAGTTAAAAAAAAAAAAAAGAAACTCACTAATAGAATTGAGAAAAATAATGACGCATAACATGAATAAAATAATGGGAATAGAGGGATAGAATAGAGGAAGAGGGTCAATTTTGTTTTTCTATTTTGACAAGGAGTGCAAGAGTATTTGGGTTGAGTGCGAAGAGCACCACCCTTTTTTGTCAAGATTATGATTAATATATTATTACGTTCATTTGTCGGTCTAGAGAGGTGATTGGATAAATTAGTTATTATAATCTTGTGAAGTCGATCTTTAATTAAAAAAAAAAAAGAAATTTTTTAATAGAACTGAAAGTAAATAATGACATATAACATGAATAAAATAATGAGAATGGAGAGATAGAATAGATGAATAGAGGAAGAGGGTCATTTTTGTTTTTCTATTTTCACAAGGAGTGCAAGAGTATTTGGGTTGAGTACGAAGAGCGCCACTCTTTATTGTCATGGTTATGATTAATATATTGTTATGTTTGTTTGTTGGTCTAGAGAGGTGATTGGATAAATTAGTGATTATGATCTTGTGAAGTCAGTCTTTAGTTAAAAATAAAAGACTTACTAATAGAACTAGAATAAATAATGACACATAACATGAATAAAATAATAAGAATGGAGAGATAGAACAAAGTAAGATGGTCAATTTTGATTTTTCTATTTTCACAAGGAGTGCAAGAGTATTTGGGTTGAGTGCGAAGAGCACCATCCTTTTTTGTTATGGTTGTAATTAATATATTGTTGTGTTTGTTTGTCGGTATAGAAAGGTGATTGGATAAATTAGTGACTATGATCTTGTAAATTCGGTCTTTAATTAAAAAAACAAAATTTACTAATAGAACAGAAAGTAAATAATAACACATAACATAAATAAAATAATAGGAATGAAAGGATAGAATCACTAATCTTATCACTGTTAGTAAATGTGATAACTAATTCACCCTTATTAAATCTACAAAACAAGCATGGTATCTGTTTGATACTAAGAAATTATTCAATAGTTTTGTCACAGTGGTCCTAATGGTTAGATAATAAGCCACATATGCATCTACAGTACCCTATATCAATAACAAAATATTATATATATATATATATGTATGTGTGTGTTGACTTATCGTTTAACTGTTAAAATCACTGTAGCATAACTGTTGAATAATTTATAGGGGATGACGTGGGTTTTGCACATCAAAATCAGCTTAAGATTTTATTAAGATGTATGAATGACTTGTGGAATTTTTGAAAACCATGTTGGTCATGGTTTGTCATTTCAGACCGCACTAGGAGCTTTGTGTTTGTGGGTCGGTCTCGCTCGCTCCCATCCACATTCGGTGGGCCTTTTTCCAAATCTTAAACGCAGAAGAATGTCGTCCAAGGCTAAGTATAATGATAAGGCCACGTAGACAATATGTCCCAATCTCGCCATTTATATGGAGAGTTGGGTCGGCAACGCGTCACCTTCTTTTTATATTTTATAAATAATGTGATAATAAATTTTTAAATAATATAAAAATTTAAGACCTACTTACATTGTTTTAAATCAGTGATTTTTGATTTTTTATTTTTGGATTTCATTTTCCTTTATTAGTCAGTTGGTGTAAAGCTTAAGTGGTTCATTTTGCGATATAAGATGCATCAATTAATATGTATATATTTAATTAATTTGTTAAATATTATTTTATTTATAAGCATTTATATTTAATATATTATTAAATAAAGGACAAAAAAAAATTACTAAATATCAAACAGATACCATGCATCACTTTTGAACTATAAAATCACACATGCAATCAATTTCTTATAATTTAAAAAATTATATATATATTTTTTCGTTTTAATGACGAAACTTTTACCTATGAACCATGAATTCACCAAATCTTTTATATTAGACATTATTTTTAAAATATTCTTAAATACCAAATTTACCCTTATATCACTATCATCTATTTATTCTCTCCACAAAAAAAATAAAAATAGAGAGTATAATATATTAATAGAAGAATCTTTGTGAGTAACTGACATCTTAATAGTTCATTTAGAAGGTTATATATATACATATAGAGAGAGAGAAAAGAGAGAGAAGTTTTTAAATTTGTTCTTGCTCAATCAAAGAAGATGATAATCATCCTCTAAAATCGAAATTGGAGCAGATCCTTATTAAAAATCTGTCCTTTTTATCACGTGTCGCACCGGAATTGGTTAAGCTCCATCACTCATTTGTCCTTTCCGACCACCGCCACCATCGAGTTGGAAAAACTTTTAACAGAACAAAAGTGCTACAAAAACTAACTGAGCATAATAATGCTACAAGGAAAAAAAAAAAAAAAACTATTCACAGGACAATAACAATTGGAAACACGTATGATTGAAAATTTTCAAATTTCTTTTTCTTTTCTCGATTTTTTTCTCAAGAACCAAACAATCGGAATAGTCTTCGTAAAAATAAAAATAAAAAAACAATAGAAATAGTGTTACAAAACTGAGAATGTTGGTTGCTCTTTAAATATATATACAAATTCTTTCAAATTTTTTTTATTATTTTTTGATCTCTAAATCAGTGATCTACATCCGCATATATATATATGCGGGTGGAAGTGTGCTGGGTTTATTGAAAGATATTAGCTGTATATATATATATATATATATATATATATAAATAATTTGACGGATGCAAGCGAGCTATTGGGCCATGACCTTCAAAGTTTTGTAAATTTAATTTTATTTCTTTAGTTCTTATAGAAATTTTTAGAAAATTAAGGAATGACTGCTTCCAAATTTTTTATTATTTTATAATAAATTCTTTTAAATTTTTTTTATTATTTTTTATTCTTTAAATCAGTGATCTAGATTCGCATACATACATATATATATATATATATATATATGCGGGTGGAAGCGTGCTGGGTTTATTGAAAGATATTTAGCGGCAATAATAGTAAGGTGGTTGTCTATTAATGATTGAGTGCGAAGAATGAGAATTATTGGTGGGGCTGAACATGGGTTTAGTGGTTATAGAGTGGATGTTGTTGGTAATTATTAAATAGGAGTTACAGAGTGGATGTTGTTGGTAAATACTAAATAAGAACAACAGTTTCGGCAAAGAGAGGGAATGTAATCAAGTTATTTTATTTCATTAAGTAATGATGTGAGCATCTTCAGTGTTTTGAACTAATTTTTCATCCAAATTTAAGTTAAAATTTATGTAAAAGTTGAAGTTAAAATTGAATTTAAATTTCACAATATTTGATGATCACTTAAATTTAAGCTTATAAATAGTTTTGTATTAATTTAAATTTAAATTTAAATAAAATCTTATTTGAATTTGAATTTGAATTATTAAAAAAAAATTGTTATGAATCTTAATTCAAATTTAAATTTGAGTCATAATTTAAGTTATCACTGAAAATACTTTTGAAAGATAAACTCTGTGAGAGAGGAAAGAGAAGTGAATAATGGTAATAAAGTAATTTTATTTCGTTAAGTAATGATGTTAGGAGATAAACTATGAGAGAAGAAAGAGAAGTGAATAATGGTAATAAAGTAATTTTATTTTATTAAGAAGATACACTCTGAGAAAAGAAAGATAAAATGAATAATGGTAATAAAGTAATTTTATTTTATTAAATAACGATGTTAGAAAATAAACTCGGATAGAAAAATTGTATTATTATAAAAAAATTGTGTAATTCTCAAAATTTCAAAAATTTATATGTAATATTAATAAATTTTAAAAATATTAGTGTAATTTACTTCTTTTTTCTTAATGAGCAATGTTACAGTGGCATTATCATATTACAATAGTTGATATGTTAAAGTGACATTATCATATTACAATAACTTAGTATGACTAGTTATTTTGTTTAATCATCTTTGCAATAGTATTGTTAATGAATCTGAATTCAATCTGAATCTAATTTATTTATTTGAATATGATATAAAGAATTTGATCGATAATTTAATAATTTATTTAATTATTAAATAGATGATTAAGTAAAACCAATTTATTAAATATAACATATTTATTATAAACTAAAATATAGATATATATATATATTGAGATTTTTTATGTAAGATTTTTTTAAATTAAATTGATTTGAGTTTATATATTTTAAATTTTATATGTTATAATGTGATATTTTATATACATAATATTTTAATATTTTAAATATATATTAATATTATTAGAGGATGAATATTTAACAAATCTTACTTTGAATTAAGATTTTTTTTAGTGGGATAATATATATATATATATATATATATATATCAAGAGTGGCATTGAAATGGCACTCAGCCGACTCAGATTGTTACTTGACAATTGCTAGGCTGAGCCCCATCACCAACCTTGCGTCCCTTCCACCTCCTTACACAGTTGTTTCCACCAAACTCAACATCTCTTGCCACTAATGGCGGTGTTGTGTTGAGCTGCGGCTCCTTTACGTGTCTGTAACCTAACTGTAAATATTGTAGTTGGTGATGAATCATCTAATATAGCTTTTTTTGTTTGTTTGAACTCAGAGGAGTTGTTTAATGGACAAACTGAGAAATTCCTTCAAATCATACTCTGAACAAAACCACCCAAACCACTCAGGACACGTAGACAATATGTCTCAATCCCGCCAATTATATGGAGAGTTGGGTCAGCAACGCGTCACCTTCTTTTTGTATTTTACATTTTATAAATAATGTGAATATTAAATTTTTAAATAATATAAAAATTTAAGACCTACTTACATTGTTTTAAATCAGTGATTTTTTATTTTTTATTTTTGGATTTCATTTTCCTTTATTAGTCAGTTGGTATAAAGCTCAAGTGGTTTGTTTTGTGATATAAGATGCATCAATTAATATGTATATGTTTAATTAATTTGTTAAATATTATTTTATTTATAAGCATTTATATTTAATATATTATTAAATAAAGGACAAAAAAGAAATTACAGTCTATAATTACTTTTGAACTATTTTTACTAAATATCTAATTAACAAATTAATTGTATCGAAATCAATTCCATATAATCCAAACTCTTTCGTACGATCAAAGAGAGAATGGTGATAAATTTAAATTCTCCCCTAATCCAAACTCTTACATTGCTCTATTTATTGGTTTTTATCTATTAAAAAATAAAAATAAAAAATTTTCTTTGTATCCTTGTTTATCCTCCTTATGGCAATAGAAAGAGGGATTATCACTCTTTTTCCTGAAGAATTTGTCGCTTTAGGGAAGGGTTATCCTCCATCTCTTTTTCCTTTTTATTCAAGGACAATTCTCTTTCCATTTTATTAGGGGAGAATTTAAATTTATCACCATTCTCTCTCTAGGAAAGGGGTTTATCCTTCTTTTTTCTCCTCTCCTTTTCTCATTTTCTTAAAAATTTATTAAAAATTTTTATTTTGTGCCACAATCACATTAACTACATAATTTAAAATATTATAGATAATATAGTACCACATTAGAACATCTTTAATCCTAAATATTATTTGGGTCATACCAAAGCTATATTTATGTATTGCTATAGTGCCAAATATTATATTTTGGAATTTCTGTTTTAATATTAAAATATCATTTTTAACTCAAGAACTATTATTCTTTTTAATTAGTCATTGAAGTCGTTAAATCAAATACTCAAAGTGAATCCAAAAAAAAGTGACGTGACATGAGCATTATGTACTAACGTTAACATTGGATATACTTTTTTCACTTGAAATAGACAGTCCATTTGAGACATGAATTTTAAAAATCTCTTTAATATTACATTGTTTGAAATACAAATTTTAAAAAAGATAATTTTGTTCTTTTTCTTTAAGATAAATTATCATGGCCTCTCTCGAGGTAAGGTAAAATCACACATACAATCAATTTCGTATAATTTGAAAAATTACATTAATTTTTTTATTTTTAATGTCGGTAACAAAACCTCTATCTGTTAACCTTGAGAGAGTTAGACATTATTTTCAAAATATTCTTAAATACCAAATTTATCCTTATTATCACTGTCATCTATTTATTGGTTTTAATAGTTCATTTACAAGGTTATATATATATATATATATATATATATATATATATTGAGAGAGTTAGACAGAGATTGGGTCTATGAGTCGCACTATTAAATTTGTTCTTGCTCAATCGAAGAAGACGATGATAATCATCCTCTAAAATCGAAATTGGAACAGATCCTTATCAAATCTGTCCATTTTTACGACGTGTCGCACCGGAATTGGTTGAAGCTCCATCACCCATTTGTCCTTTCCAACCACCACCACCACCATCGAGCTGGAAAACTTTTAACAGAACAAGAGTGCTACAAAAACCAACATTATGTTTAGATTGGAATGAATTGGAAAAAAAAAGAAGGGAAGGAAAAGAAAAGAAAGCTTATATTATGTTTCTTTTAAAAATTAGGAAGGAAAGGGAAGAGAGAGGGAGAGTTTAACCCTTATTTTAGTAATTTTGTTATCCTTTTAAAAGTGGACGAAAACGGAAAGAAAGAAAGATTTAATGAATTTTTAATAATATCAATATTACCTTTAAAATTATAAAAGTTAAAATAAAAATGAACACTTCTATCCTAAGGCATCTAAAGAGTATAATAATAAAATAATATAAAATTCTTTCATTTCTCTTTTTCCTTTATCATTTTTAAATAAGATGAAAGAATTATATTAGTCTTTCATTTCTTTTTCTTTCATTAGTTATCAAGGAGAGATTACTCTCTCATCTTTTATTCTTTTCTTTCTCTCATAACTAATACTTTCCTTTTCTTTTATTTCCCTCCTACCTATTCAAACGAACTATAACTGAGCATAAATAATGCTCTAAGAAAAAAAAAAAAAAAAAAACTATTCACACGACAATAACAATTGGAAAAACGTAAGATTGAAAATTTTCAAATTTCTTTTTTCTTTCCTCAATTTTTTCTCAAGAACCAAACAATCGGAATAGTCTTTGTAACAATAAAAATAAAAATAAAACAATAGGAGTAGTGTTACGAAACTGAGAATGTTGGTTGCTCTTTAAATATACATACAAATTCTTTCAAATTTTTATTATTATTTTTTGTTCTCTAAATCAGTGATCTACATCCGCATATATATATGCGGGTGGAAGTGTGCTGGGTTTATTGAAAGATATTAGCTGTATATATATATATATATATATAATTTGATGGATGCAAGCGAGCTATTGGGCGACCTTCAAAGTTTTGTAAATTTAATTTTATTTCTTTAGTTTTTATAGAAATTTTTAGAAAATTAAGGAATGACCGCTTCCAAATTTTTTATTATTTTATAATAAATTCTTTTAAATTATTATTATTATTTTTTGTTCTTTAAATCAGTGATCTAGATTCGCATATATATATATATATATATATATATGCGGGTGGAAGTGTGCTGGGTTTATTGAAAGATATTAGCTGTATATATATATATATATATATATATATATATGTAGTGACGGATGCAAGCGAGCTAGTTGGCCATGGCCTTCAAAGTTTTGTAAATTTAATTTTATTTCTCTAGTTTTTTAAGAAATTTTAAAAAAACTAAGGAATGACCGCCTCCAAATTTTTTATTATTTTATAACAAATTCTTTTAAATTTTTATTATTATTTTTTTTGTTCTCTAAATCATTGGTCTATATCTGCATACATATATATATATATGTATCTATGAGGGTGGAAGTGTGCTGGGTTTATTTTATTGAAAGATATTTAGTCGCAATAACTAGCCGTTGAGTACGGTCGTTGTCTATTAATGATTGAGTGTGAAGAATGAGAGTTATTGGGGGGCTGAACATGGGTTAAGTGGTTATGGAGTGGATGCTGTTGGTAAATACTAAATAGGAACAACAGTTTCGGCAAAGAGAGGGAATGTAATCAAGTAATTTTATTTCATGATGCGAGCATATCTTCAGTGTTTTGAACTAATTTTTCATCCAAATTTAAGTTGAAATTTATGTAAAAGTTGAAGTCAAAGTTGAATTTGAATTTAAATTTCACAATCTTTGATGGTCACTTAAATTTAAGTTTATAAATAATTTTGTATTAATTTAAATTTAAATTTAAATAATTTTTTTTTTTTAAATATGAATCATTAAAAAAAAATTGTTATGAATCTTGATTCAAATTTAAATTTTAGTCATAATTTAAGTTATCACAAAAGATACTCTTGAAAGATAAACTCTGTGAGAGAGGAAAGAGAAGTGAATATTGATAATCAAGTAATTTTATTTCGTTAAGTAATGAGGTTAGAGAAAAATTCTCAAAAAAGAAAGAGAAGTGAATAATGGTAATAAAGTAATTTTATTTTATTATGTAACAATGTTAGGAGATAAACTCAAATAGAAAAATTGTATCATTATAAAAAGTTGCTTAATACTCAAAATTTCAAGAATTTATATGTAATATTAATAAATTTTAATAAATATTAGTGTAATTTACATTTTTTTTAATGAGAGGTGTTATAGTGGCATTATCATATTACAATAGTTGATATGTTATAGTGACATTATCATATTACAATAACTTAATATGACTAGTTATTTTGTGAGATCATCTTTGCATTAGCATTGTTTATGAATCTGGATCCAATCTGAATCTAATTTATTTATTTGAATATGATATAAAGAATTTGATCAATAATTTAATAATTTATTTAATTAAATAGATGATTATATATAATATATATATATTAATATTGATATATAATATTATTGAATTAAGGTTTTTTTAGTGGGATAGTATATATATATCAAGAGTGGCATTAGTGGGATAGTATATATATATATCAAGAGTGGCATTGAAATGGCACTCAGCCGACTCAGATTGTTACTTGACAATTGCTAGGCTGCGTTTCCACACTTCACGAGCGCCATCACTAACCTTGCGTCCCTTCCACCTCCTTACACAGTTGTTTCCATCAAAGTCAACATCTCTTGCCACTAATGGCGGTGTTGTGTTGAGCTGCGGCTCCTTTACGTGTCTGTAACCTAACTATAAATATTGTAGTTGGTGATGAATCATCTAATATAGCTTTTTTGTTTGTTTGAACTCAGAGGAGTTGTTTAATGGACAAACTGAGAAATTCCTTCAAATCATACTCTGAACAAAACCACTCAGAAGAACGTCTAGTCCTTTGACGGTTCCATGGCTCAGCCCGTTGATCCTGCCGACCGCAGAGAAGTACTCGTCAAAATCAGCGGGAGAGATAGTTCCAGAGAAACTGAGCTCGCATCGCAATCAGAGGCCACTGGTGGTGCTGAGAGTGTTAACAACATTTGGAGAGAATCTAGCTATGATTTCTCAAAAGATGCACCTAAAGTCTATAAAGAGTTCGATTTCGTTACTGATTCACCTTTGTCACAGTGTTCGCAAGGCTTACCAAGGATTGCGGAGAGTCCAACTTACGGTCAGCTTTCGCCCGAGGATGTTAGGGTTTCGTTTAATGAAGCTACCACTGAACAGGTTCGGAGACGGTCCAATGCCAGCGGAGGTTATGGCGGCAGCGAAGACGAGGTGGTGTTATGTAGTTCGAACTCTTCGTTCCGGAGAAAATCAATCTTGTTGAAGACCAAAACGAAATCTCGGCTGATGGACCCGCCGGAACAAGATCAGAGATCTCAGAGAATGTTGAAGTTTGGAATGTCGGGGAACAGTAGTGAAATTGACGAGGATGATCCTTTATTGGATGAAGATTTACCAGATGAGTACAAGAAGATGAAGTTCAGTACGTTGACGCTACTTCAATTGGCGAGTTTGATTTTGATTATTACTGCGTTAGTGTGTAGCCTTTCAAATTCCAAATTTAGGAGGAAAACGCTATTTGAACTTCAACTATGGAAATGGGAGCTAGTGGTTCTGGTTCTGATCTGTGGTCGATTGGTGTCTGGTTGGGGAATTCGGATAGGTGTGTTCTTCATCCAGCGTAATTTTCTGTTGCGGAAACGGGTTTTGTATTTTGTGTATGGGTTGAGGAATGCTGTTCAGAATTGCATTTGGTTGGGTTTGGTTTTGATTGCTTGGGATTTTATTTTCCACAAAAAAGTTGAGACGATGACGGATGGGAAAGTCTTACCTTATGTAACCAAGATTTGGGTGTGTCTTTTGGTGGGTACCTTGATTTGGCTTGTGAAAACACTCCTGGTTAAGGTTCTTGCTTCGTCGTTCCATGTGAGCACATTTTTCGATCGAATCCAGGAGTCTTTGTTTGATCAGTATATAATTGAGACACTTTCGGGCCTTCCCTTGATTCAAATTCAGCAGGAACATGAGGAGGAGGAAAGGGTCTTGGCCGAAGTTCAGAAGCTCCAGAATGCTGGGGCTACCTTGCCTGCTGATCTTCGGGCTACCGATTTTCCGAGAAGAGGGAAATTAATAGGCAGTGGAAGACACCAAAAGACCCCTAAAGCTGCCAAGAGTCCCAGATTTTCTAGGACTATGTCCATGAAGAAAAATGAGGGTATCACTATTGATCATTTGCACAGGCTGAATCAGAAGAACATTTCCGCATGGAATATGAAGAGGTTGATGAAAATTGTCCGAAGCGGGGTACTATCAACTTTGGATGAGCATAAACAGGATTCAACTGGTGGTGAGGACGAGTTCTCAGTGCAGATCACAAGTGAATGCCAAGCAAAAGCTGCAGGCAAGAAGATATTCTCCAATGTGGCTAAGCCAGGATCCAAGTATATTTTTACTTCTTTACTTATAGTAGTGTGTAAATATGTAACTTGTTTTCTTCGTAGAACTCTGTTTACTCTATTAGTTGATGCATGGCTTTCATTTTTAATTCATTCATGGATACAGAACCATGATTACCTACTTGACGAGTAAGTTCATTTAGTTTACATTGATCCTTTTTACCAGAGTAAGAAATACCTGCATCCTTGTGTTGGTATTGATCCCAATAGGCCCAGAGAGATGGTAACTGAGGTCCATAATTTTCTCGCCCCATATTAGAGTCTATATTTACATACAAAGTTAATAGTACAACTTTTAAATTTTAGCTATTATTGTTTTTCCTAGATATTTTCTGATCTTATTGTCAAAAATTGGAGTTGCGTTTCTGTGTTACTGAGTCACCTTCTGGTTATATACCTGTTCAACATTCCAGTATCTCATTGATTTACATTTATTTACCAAGACAAGTCTTAATAGTTTTCCCTTTTGTTTTCAGATACATCTACCTGGAGGATCTGATGCGCTTTATGAAAGATGATGAAGCTTTGAAGACCATGCATCTCTTTGAAGGAACAAGTGGAAGCAAAGGAATCAGCAAGAGAGTTCTTAAGAATTGGGTGGTAAATGATATCTTTAATTTTTTCCCTTTTTTTTCCATCCTTGTTTGTAGTTGATAATTGTTAAGCTAGATATTCGTACATCACTCTCGAATGAATTTTTGATTGCTCTCGCTACCCCCAACGCGGTGAGGTGAGGCCCTTTGGTAACAAAAGCCTATTTCTGTGTACAATAATTTTATGGATGCATGTCATTGATTATTATTGGAAGACCATTTTAGAAAAAATCACGTGTTCTTTATTAAGAATGCAGAAAATCAGTAAATAAAAACAAGATATTTTCTGCAATGATGCCACATAAAATTTGTATTATGTTTTGATAAATATAAAGTTGCAAATTACGCTAACTAGTCCATCTCATGAACTAACCTTGAGCTTTAAAGTTTAAATTGATGAGTGGTTCTTGAACCCACTGCATAACTAAGGTGAGAGATGATAGAACAAAAGCTATGAAATGTTGGAAACCACCAACAAGAAAGAATAATTCTCAAATAGAACAAACCTCAAATTTTGTTTATTATTGATAAAAGTCTAATCATAGCATTTGACAAACTTATAAATCCCCATCCAAATTGCAGACACTCATTATGCAGTGCCACGTATGCATAGGTCACATTCCATAAGAATGTAGAGCAATCCTAACATAATGTTTTGATCTTTTACCTCCTACCCACAATGAGTTGAACTACAAAACCCAATTCAACTGAGTTGATTTATGGTTGAAGATTTTGCACCTTAGGTTGATTTTAAGATAGGTTCTATTTCATAAAGCAGAATGTTATGTATGTGTTATGTTCTGATAAATACTATAAAACTGTTTTATTCATCGAAAAAAATATTGTAACTATTTCAAATCTCCTTTTTTTCCCAGTTAAATGTGTTCAGAGAACGGAGAGCCCTTGCATTGTCGCTCAACGATACAAAAACAGCTGTGAACAAACTCCATCAGATGTTGAATGTCCTCATGGGAGTCATTATTGTGGTTATCTGGCTTCTTATCCTCAAAGTTGCAACTACCCATTTCTTTATCTTTTTAAGCTCCCAGCTTCTCTTGGTGGTGTTTATGTTTGGAAACACATGCAAGACAACATTTGAGGCAATCATCTTCTTGTTTGTAATGCACCCGTTTGATGTAGGTGATCGTTGTGAAGTGGATGAAGTTCAGGTAAATAATATATCAACATAAATATGGTGTTGTGTTCTTTTGCATGCTTGATTCCCCATGCGAGCATGTCTTTCTGTTGGGTGTTTGAGGTTCTAACTTCTGTTTCTCTGCGTCTCAGATGGTAGTTGAAGAAATGAACATATTAACTACAGTTTTTCTGAGGTACGACAATCAAAAGATCATGTATCCAAACAGTGTTCTAGCTACCAAGCCCATCAGTAATTACTATCGTAGTCCAGATATGGGAGATGCAATTGATTTCTGTATCCACATCTCAACCCCCATGGAAAAGATTGCTACTATGAAAGAGAGAATAACAAGGTATGTATTTCCTTCTACTTGTAGTAAGTTTTTTATATTGCTTTGCATGATATCTCTTAGATGTATGTCAAGGCCAGTCCAGGAGAGTGTATTTCTGTTTTTTTGAAATTAGAATATTGTGCTCTTAAGTTTCTCTTGTGAGTTAGTCATACAATTTTACTGAAATAGATCCTAATATCTCTGATTTACTGTTTGTTATGGCTGCTGTAATTGCAAGTATCTTAAGTTTCTCTTTGTGAGTTAGACATACAATTTTACGAAAATAGATCCTAATTTTCCTGATTTACTGTTTGTTATGGCTGCTGCAATTGCAGGTACATCGAAAACAAGAGTGATCACTGGTACCCTGCTCCAATGATAGTGATGCGGGATGTGGAGGACATGAACAAGCTGAAATGGTCAGTTTGGCTTTCGCATCGAATGAATCATCAGGACATGGGTGAGAGATGGGCCAGGAGGGCACTTTTGGTGGAGGAGATGGTCAAAGTGCTCAAAGAGCTTGATATCGAGTACCGCATGCTGCCCCTTGACATGAACGTCCGCAACATGCCAGCTTTGAATTCAAACAGACTTCCCTCAAATTGGACAGCTTGTGCCAACTGATGATTGTACCTGAAGAACAAGCTACATTTAATGCCCTTTCGAGCACACTTGGATTTAGCAGTGCACACTGCAGCTTAGGGAAGTTACTTACTGGGGAGGGAAGGTACTTACTGGGGAGTAAAGTTGGCTAAATAAGTGCGGTATTTAGTTTGTGAGTTGTCTATTTGTGCCCTTTGATTATATAAAGAAGGGACTTTGATAGTTTATGCGTGCATATATAGAAAGTATGATGTTGGGACAAGTTATCCAGAACTATCCTTTGTTAAATAGTAAAAACTTAGTCTAGAATGAGTTTCAAGTTTCAACTCTCTCTGACCCAGTTAGAGAAGCTGGAGACTTCACTCGTCATTCCATGTAAAACTTACACTGTAATTCTACTATTTACTGTGAGTTTCTATACAAATCATAAACACTAAAGTTATAAAGGAGGTTATCAAAAAAAAAAAAAATTATAGATAGCATTTTTTTCCCTTCTCTTTTTTCTTTTATGGATAATAGTCCGTGCTAGCTTTTAGCCTATGAGATTTTAAAGAAGAAAGTATGTTACTAGCCATTGCATTATTAACTATAAATCAATTTTAATGGTAAGCCTCATTGTTACGGTTGCGGATTTAAAAGTTTAGGATAATTTATATGAATATATTAAAAAAAAAATTGAAAAAGCTAAGTTTTTTTTTGTTAAAAAATTTTAATTTTAGTGGTTCAAAATTGTGAAAGTCTTATAATAATATGAACAAATAAGAGGCATAAAAACCATCCAAGCTAGTGGTACAATGGTAAATGCATGGCATTGTTGAAGTGATAGTCTTTGATCTTTTTACTTTAGGCCTGAGTGATAGATGAGTTGATTTGAAAGATGAATCGAATTTAATTCATCATCTCATGAGCAAAGTGTTGGACAAATTAATTTAAAAAAAGTGTTATAAATTTAGATATCTCAAGTTTAATCTATCATATTTGTTTACAAATCATGTAATTTTCAAATCACCTCATGAATAAAGAGTCAATTAGTATGATAAAATTAGGATATCATTTCTTTTGAAAAAAAAAATTCATTTTTCTCTTGAGATGACCATTTTTGACTGAAACAAATGCAGGCTGGAATACTCCGAATGGATCTTTCAATTGTGCGAATCCAATCAGCCACCCCTTCAAGTGAAGGATAAAGTGGAAATGCAGGCAGGAATTCCAGACCCGCCCCGCTACGGGTACTGGTTTTTCTTTAGGACTATTGTGATTTGTGACTGAAGTGGATACACGTTCGAATAGTCCCAAAGGATATTTCAATTGTGTGGACCCCAATCAACCACCCTCTTCAGTCTTCAAGAAAAGGATAAAGTGCAATGAAAGCTCCACAGCACATAGAAAGTAGAAACGAAGAGAAAATAGCAAGACCGAAGGCGAAGCTAATCCAACCTCTGATTTGAAGCTCCTCTAATGGCGACACCAGTTAAAGTGTACGGTCCACCCATCTCCACTGCTGTCTCGAGGGTTCTTGCCTGTCTCCTTGAGAAAGACGTCCAATTTCAACTCATTACCATCTGTTAGAATATTCTAGAATACACATAATCACTATTTTTACATTGTCCCATATCGTATATATTTTCACATTGTATTCTCATATTGTACCTATAAATAGGCCTCATATTGTACAGTTTTAAATACACAAAAATATATACAAATTCATTTCTCTTCTTTATTTTTTCATGGTATCAGAGCCACAAACTTGTGGCCTGTAGTCTTATTTTTTTCTTCTTTCCGACGTTCTTCCGGCAAATTTTCGGTGCTCTTCCTTGTGACGGTATCTTACCTCACGAGCCGCCACGCACCGCCACTCCTATCTGCCTTCCTCGATTTTGTACTGTTCCGGTCACCATCTCACAAAGGTACCACCATCATTGGACATCCCATTTAGAGAGGAGTCTAACGCCTCCAAGATCGCCCCCATCGGAGCTTCCACGCGCCTTCACGCGCCGCCTGAAATTATGCCGCGCTGCCCACCCGCCTTACGCGCCAGCCTCATCCTTGGTTGCCACGTCAACCCTAGTCCACGTCACTGCCATGTCAGCCCTAATTCCACCTCAGCTTTTGCCGCCACATCAGCGTTGATTGTTGACTTTTTATTAGGTGCTTTCTGCTTAGCTTTTTAGTCCTGGTTTCATTGTTTCTATCTGCTTATGTATTTGAAGATTCGATATGTCTCAATCTACATCGAATCTCAATTCTGTTGTTTGTTCTATAGACATAATATTGGATGGATCCAATTATAGTATGTGAGCTCAAAATATAGAGGTTTTCTTGAAAGGACGCCGATTATGGCGTTATTTGACTGGAGACCTTGTTGCACCAACACAGAAGAAAAGTGAGACAGAAGAGGCACTTTCATCTCGTCGGGAAGAATGGGGTAGTACGCACTACAAGATTTTGTCTTGATTCATCAACACCTCTATTCCATCCATCAATAGTCTCCTTCAAAGACTTGGGAATGCTAAGGTTGCTTGAGATTTTCTGGCCAAAAGATATAACTACACCTATGATGCTTCCTTGGAGTTTCAATTGGAAGCCAAACTTTATCAGATGCGTCAGGACCCAGGTCAGTCTATTGCTGATTTTTATTCTCAGACCAATCATCTTTGGGAACAATTATCTGCCGCAGATCCAAAGTTAGCATAGTGCTCAAGACATTCAAACATTTGCTGCATGGCTTGATCGACAGAAGTTTATGCACTTTATGATGGCTCTTCATGATGATTTTGAATCTATTCAAGCCTTTCTTCTTCATCGTCAACCACTTCCGACTTTAGATGCTGCTGTTTCTGAACTTATCTCTTAAGAAACTCGTCCACTATGAAGATGCAATCATCTGATATGGTTCTTGCCGCTGCTCATCGTGGTCCTTCACCATCTTCTACTGGACGTTCATCATCCTAATCCAACTCTAGGCATCATCTTTGCAGGTGGTGTAATTTCCGTGGTCACACCATCGATGAATGTCGCAGGTTCAAGTATTATAAGCAGCAATAAGCTTCCCAACAGACAGTCGCGGTCACCTCATCTACTCTTTCCCAACAGACAACTGCGCTTGCTTCCTCTACTTCTTCTACACCCGAGTCTTCGTCTCCATCCACTCCTCTCATTGCAGCTGAAGTAAAGACCTTAATTCATCAGGTTTTGTCCCAATCCTCCACTGCCTTGTCCGTCACCCCAAGTAAATCTCAGTGGTTTATAGACTCTGCTTGCTGTAACCATATGACATCTAATTCCACCATCTTCTCTTATAAAACTGCTCTTTCTCCTAATCCTGTAATATATACTGCCAATGGTTCTCATATGTCTTTTAGTCACGTAGGGTCTATTTCTACCTCTAATTTATCTGTCAGTGATACTTACCTTGTGCCTCAGTTATCTTTAAATCTTTTTTCTGTTGGACAACTTTGTGAGTTAGGCCTTGACCTGAAATTCTCTAACAAGGGTGTTGATGTACAAGATTCATAGACGGGTCAGCTGCTTGGGACAGGCCGTAAAGTTGGACGTCTTTTCGAGCTCACATCTATACAGATTCCTTCTTCCACAAACACTTCCATGGCTGCCATCACAGTTACTTCCAGTTTGTGGCACTCCTGGTTGGGTCATGCCTCACTTCCACGTGTCCAGTTCTTGGCTTCTCAGGGTCATTTAGGTCTAGTTAAATTTCAGTCTTTTGATTGTGTGTCATGTCATCTTGGAAAACAAACACATTTATCCTTTAATAAAAGTGACTCTTTTTCCGCAGCACCTTTTGACTTAGTTCATTCTGATATTTGGGGTTCTGCCCTGAAACCAACTGAGGGGAGATCTCGTTATTTTGTTATCTTTGTGGATGATAACAATCGTTATACTTGGATATATCTTTTGCAGCATAGGTCTGAACTAACCACTCTCTACCAGAATTTTTACAAAATGGTGCAAACTCAATTTTCTTGTACCATTAAAACTTTTCATTCAGATAATGCAATGGAATACAAGGATAAGTCATTTCTTTCCCTTTTACAGCACAATGGGACAGTCTCTCACCATTCTTGTCCGTACACCTCACAACAAAATGGTCGAGCAGAACGTAAATAGCGCCATATTCTGGATACAGTAAGAGCACTTCTCATCTCTGCCTCTCTTCCAGAACGTTTTTGGGGAGAATCTGCCCTTACTGTTGTCTACACCATCAATCGTGTTCCCTCACCCACTATACACAATAAAACTCCATTTGAGCTTCTCCATGGTACAATTCCTAACTACTCATTACTTCAAATTTTTGGTTGTGTTTGTTTTGTCACTCTTCCCTCACATGAACGCACCAAACTTAAGCCTCGATCCCGACTCTACTGTCTTCTTGGTTATGGTCTCACTCAAAAGGGTTATCGTTGTTATGATCCCATAGCCAAACATCTTCGTATTTCTCATCATGTAGAGTTTTGGGAGCATAAGATATTTACGAGTATTTCTCCTTTTCTGCAGTCTTCTATCAGTTATGTTTCTATCTTTACTGACTCTTCTATTGCTTTATTTCCTGACTCCTCTGCAGAGATGCCAAGCTCCTCAGATGTTCCTTCTTTGCCTGTTTCAGAGCCATCTGACACGTCTGCTTGATACTCCTAATCCGATCAACTGCCTCCGAGCCTGTCCAGGTACCTAAATTTCATCAATCTACTAGAGTAAGAGCTCCTCCTTCTCATCTTCAAGATTTTCATTGTTATTATGCTCTTGCTACCCTTCACGAACCTCACAGTTATTGTGAGGCTAGTGCTGACCCTCTTTGGCAGAAAGCTATGTCTGATGAACTAGAAGCTCTCACTAAAACTCACACTTGGGACTTGGTGGATTTATCTCTTGGCAAGTCTGTAGTTGGATGTAAACGGGTCTACAAAATCAAGATTCGATCAATGGATCAGTGGAATGCTACAAAGCTCGTCTTGTTGCCAAGGGTTTCTCTCAAGAGTATAGTATTGACTATGATGAGACTTTTGCCCCTGTTGCTCGTCTTACCTCTATCCGCTCTTTGCTTGCCATTGCTGTTGTGCGTCATTGGCAACTGTTTCAGATGGATGTCAAAAATGCATTCTTGAATGGTGATCTTGCTGAGGAAGTTTATATGCATCCTCCTCCTGGTTATGCCCATCCTCCTCACACAATTTGTCGTCTTCGGCGTGCTCTCTACGGTCTCAAACAACCTCTTCGAGCCTGGTTTGCTAAATTCAATTGTGTTGTTGCTCAACAGGGGTTTACCCCTAGTGCCTATGACTCAGCTCTTTTCCTTCGGACCACTAGTGCTAGTATTATTCTTATTCTTCTTTATGTTGATGACATGGTCATTACAGGCGATGATCTTTCTGGTATTCGAGATCTTCAACACTTCTTGAGTCAGAATTTTGAGATGAAGGACTTGAGGCAGCTTAACTACTTTCTGGGTCTTGAGGTTACATCTGGATCAGATGGTTATTATCTTTCTCAAGCTAAGTATGCATCTGACTTGTTTTCTAAAGCCGGCTTGACTGACAACAAAACATGCACTTCTCCGCTTGATCCCAATGTTCGGTTACTTGATACTCTGTATCGACAACTGGTCGGTAGTCTCATCTATCTCATTGTTACCCAACTAGACATTTTCTATGTTGTTCATCTGGTTAGCTAGTTTATGAGTGCTCCCTCGCTCTATCCACTATGCTGCTGTTCTTCGCATCTTACGGTATGTTAAGGGAACTCTGTTTCATGGCCTTCACTTTTCCTCTCGCTCATCTCTTGAGCTCCGCTCCTATTCTGATGCTGATTGGGCTAGTGATCCTACCGATCGTCGCTCCACCACGGGATACTGTTTCTTTCTCGGCATCTCTTTCATTTCTTGGCGTAGTAAGAAGCAGACTGTTGTTGCCCACTCCAGTACTGAGGCTGAGTACCATGCCCTTACTGATACTACAGCTGAGCTTTTGTGGTTATGATGGCTTTTGACAGATATGGGTGCTCCTCAGATGACTAGTTCTCCTCTTTATTGTGATAATTGGAGCGCCATCCAGATTGCTCACAATGATGTCTTTCATGAGCACACCAAACATATTGAAATTGATTGTCACTTCATTCGGCGTCATCTTCAGCAAGGCACCTTGGATCTTCAATCTATCTCGTCTGAAAATCAACTTGCCGAAATTTTCACGAAGTCTCATTTTCCTGGTCGGCTCCGTGATCTTGTTTCCAAACTCCAGTTGACTTCATCATCTCGAGTTTTAGGGGGGATGTTAAAATATTCTAGAATACACAGTCTCTATTTTCACATTATCCCACATTGTATATATTCCTACATTGTTTTCTCATATTGTACCTATAAATAGGCCTCATATTGTACAGTTTTAAATACAAAAATATATACAAATTCCTTTCTCTACTTTATTTCTTCACCATCAACATGTCTAAAGGCGAACATAAGAAGCCCGATTTCCTCAAAATCTAGGTAATATATATATATATATATATATATACACACACACACACCACACACTATTATTTCTATATGCATGTGTGCGTGTATTAAACCCATGACCTATTTACTGTAAACAACCTTTCGGCCAAGTACCAGCTTTTCAAGACGAGAGCATATCCCTCTTTGGTAATTATCCTCGATCTCCCTTTTTTTTTTCCACTGCCAAATTGAAATTTCTTTTAATTATCATTATAAATCTTGAATTTTAGGTGTTCTTGCTATTGTGGTTCGTGTGTTTTGATTTGTACCAGAGTCTAGAGCTATATGTCGATACATATTGGAGAAGTACCATAATCACGGGAACAAGGGTTAGAGGCGGAAGGGCGGAGCTTCAACCCGCCTAGCTCGACTCTGGTTTTTCAGCTCGCTTTTGCACTGCGAATGAAGATCAAGCAAGATGAAGGGGTAATCAAGCAAAAGTGAGGAAAAACTAGCAAAGGTGCTGGACGTTTACGAAAAGAGGCTTGGCAAGAGTCGGTATTTGGCTGGCGATGAGTTCAGTTTGGCTGATCTCTCTCACCTGCCTAACACGCAGTACTTGGTGAATGCGACCGATAGGGGAGAGCTCTTCACCGGAAGGACGAATGTGGGGAGGTGGTGGGGCGAGATATCGAGTTGGGAGTCGTGGAAGAAGGTGGTTGAAATGCAGAACTCCCCCCCTCCACAGAGTGCTTTAATTGGGTCATTGTGGGTTTGCTGATTGCTTTCAGTTTTTTGTGTTCTTTTGCTACATTGTTGTTGTAATATATGTAAAAACAAATATTCTCTACTATCCATTCAATCAATTTTGTGAGGGAATGATTCACAGTTCGCTTGAGAATTTTGAAGATAAAAGAAAAAAATATATTTTAAATTAGAAAAGAAAAAATATATATTTATTTTTATCTTATTTGACCGTTCAGAAAGAAAAAAAAAAGTGTCATCATTTCTTATTTAAATGATCAGAAAGAAAAAAAAAGGTAAAATAATAGTTTGACAATTATAACTTTTTTTTATGTTTAAAATTTTTAATTATTTTATTTTTGAATATTTTTATATTTCAAAAAAATTATTAAAATATATATATTTTTCTTTTCCTTCTATTCTTTTTTATTATTTTTATTAAAAACTTTCGAACGAACAGAGACTCTCCACGTTAATCTCATCTTTTCTCGCAATTATTCTCCATCCAATTCCAAACCAGTTGATGGAGAGAGAAAATGCATTGCAAATATGTTCATGTATTTGATGTTGCACTTTTTGGCCCACGTATACTCCGAGCTCGGCTCCCTGAAGAACACTCAAAGAAGAAGATCAGAGGACCACCAGATTGGCTCCGGCAATAGCCGCTCCGATGCTTAAGTTAATAAACTGAATTAAAAAGACTGTAATGTAAGCCAAAGAATGAGCATATAATATAAAGCGTACCTTTAGGGTTTAATTTATAGGTGGCAACTCTCCTAAGTTGATTAGGATTTGGAGCCATGAAAGTAGAGATTTGATCACCGGAGTAAGGCAGTTACCTTGTTGGATATTGTATCAATAGAGATAATCATGTGTGGCAGTTTCCTTGTAAAAGACTGTTTTCTTATTCTCTAAAGGTCGGCACTCAGACCTGTAAGTTCTGTAAAAACGTAGATCTGCTGTGGAGGTCTGTGCTCAGACCTATAAGTTCTATATGTGTGTTATGAATGGCCGAGCATGGGCTTGCCTGTAGTCATACGTGTCAAGTGAGAATTGGTCGGTCACTTTGTGTTATATCAGTATTTATAATTTTTTTTTATTATTTTAATTAATCTTTTTTGGCTCTTATACGAGTTGAATAGAATTAGAAGTTTACAAGTCTAAAAGTAAGTAGTTTTCCAAATGCTGTTAAGAATCGAGATCATATTCAAGTAAACTGTCTCATGCAATTAGTTCGATTCCCCTACCCACCTAATTACCCAAAAAAAAAAAAAAATGGTGATGGACGATTCCAATTTCCAACTTTGGATCTTCAAATCTTCCCAGCCACTCTTCTTCTCTTCTTTCTTCTTTCTTCTTTCAACTTGCTAATGGTGGTCTTATTCAGCTCATCATGTACGGTGAGAAACCCTAGCATAAAATAATTTCAGATTCTTGTGCTTTAATTATTCTTTCACTTTCTATTTTTTTGGAACAAATGCTTTCAGCTTCGAACTGTAATTACAGTAAAATTGATTATGATATTGTAAAGTCGGTTTTTAGTTAAAAAAAAGAAAAGAAAGAAACTCACTAATAAAACTAGGAATAAATAATGACTCATAACATGAATAAAATAATAGGAATGGAGAGATAGAATGGAGGAATAGAAGAAGAGGGTCATTTTTGTTTTTCTATTTTCACAAGGAGTGCAAGAGTTTTTGGATTGAGTGCAAAGAGCACCACCCTTTTTTTGTTATAGTCATGATTAATCTATTGTTATGTTTGTTTGTCGGTATAGAAAGATAATTGGATAAATTAGTGATTATGATATTGTGAAGTCGGTCTTTAGTTAAAAAAAAAAACTCGCTAATAGAACTAAAAGGAGTGCAAGAGTATTTGGGTTGAGTGCGAAGAGCACCACCCTTTTTTGTTATGGTTATGATTATTATATTATTATGTTTGTTTGTCGGTATAGAAAGATGATTGAATAAATTAGTGATTATGACATTGTGAAGTCGGTTTTTAGATTAAAGAAAAAAAAAGAAACTCACTAATAGAATTGGGAATAAATAATGACACGTAACATGAATAAAATAAAAGGAATGGAGAGATAGAATAGAGGAATAGAGGAAGAGGGTCATTTTTGTTTTTCTATTTTCACAAGGAGTGCAAGAGTATTTGGGTTGAGTGCGAAGAGCACCACCCTTTTTTTGTTATAGTTATGATTAATATATTGTTATGTTTGTTTGTAGGTCTAGAGAGGTGATTTGGATAAATTAGTGATTATGATTTTGTGAAGTCGGTCTTTAGTTGAAAAAAAAAGAAACTCATTAATAGAACCGGGAATAAATAATGACGCATAACATAAATAAAATAATGGGAATAGAGGGATAGAATAGAGGAAGAGGGTCAATTTTGTTTTTCTATTTTCACAAGAAGTGCAAGAGTATTTGGGCTGAGTGCGAAGAGCACCACCTTTTTTGTCATGCTTATGATTAATATTTTGTTATGTTTATTTGTCAGTCTAAAGAGGTGATTGGATAAATTAGTGATTATGATCTTGTGAAATCGATCTTTAATTAAAAATTTTTTTTAATAGAACTGAAAATAAATAATAACAAATAACATGAATAAAATAATGAGAATGGAGAGATAAAATAGATGAATAGAGGAAGAGGGTCATTTTTGTTTTTCTATTTTCACAAGGAGTGTAAGAGTATTTGGGTTGAGTGCGAAGAGCACCACCCTTTATTGTCATGGTTATGATTAATATATTATTATGTTTGTTTGTCGGTCTAGAGAGGTGATTGGATAAATTAGTGATTATAATCTTGTGAAGTCAGTCTTTAGTTAAAAAAAAAAAAAAAAGACTCACTAATAGAACTGGAGTAAATAATGACACATGACATGAATAAAATAATGAGAATGTAGAGATAGAATAAAGGAAGAGGGTCAATTTTGTTTTTCTATTTTCACAAGGAGTGCAAGAGTATTTGGGTTGAGTGCGAACAGCACCACCCTTTTTTGTTATGGCTATGATTAATATATTGTTATGTTGGTTTGTCGGTATAGAAAGGTGATTGGATAAATTAGTGACTATGATTTTGTAAAGTCGGTCTTTAATTAAAAAAAAAACGAAATTTACTAATAGAACTGAAAGTAAATAATGACGCATAACATGAATAAAATAATAGGAATTGAAGGATAGAATCACTAATCTTATCACTGTTAGTAAATGTGATAACTAATTCACCCTTATTAAATCTATAAAACAAGCATGGTATCTGTTTGATACTGAGAAGTTATTCAATGATCTTGTCACAGTGATCCCAACGGTTAGATAATAAGCCACATATGCATTTACAATACCCTATTGCTGATGTGGCTATTCATCTAATCCTTGAGACTACCAAATAATTGCTCCATCATCTCGATGTTTCTATATTGTACTTTTAACACTTCTGTTTTTAACGTTACGAGTCTTCCAGACCAGCGTGTTATCAAATGAGCAATTATTTGGTGATCTTAAGAATTAGATAAATAGCTATATCAATAATAACAAGATACTATAAATATATAGATATATATATGTGTGTGTGTGAGAGACTTATCGTTTAACTGTTGAAATCACTGTAAATAACTGTTGAATAATTTATAGGAGATGACGTGGGTTTTGCACATCAAAATCAGTTTAAGATTTTATTAAGACGTATGAATGACTTGTGGAATTTTTGAAAACCATGTTGGTCATGGTATGTCATTTCAGACCGCACTAGGAGCTTTGTGTTTGTTGGTCGCTCTCGCTCGCTCCCATCCACATTCGGTGGGCCTTTTTCCAAATCTTAAACGCAGAAGAATGTCGTCCAAGGCTATGTATAATGATAAGGACACGTAGACAGTATGTCTCAATCTCGCCATTGATATGGAGAGTTGGATCGGCAACGCGTCACCTTCTTTTTATATTTTATAACTAATGTGATAATAAATTTTTAAATAATATAAAAATTTAAGACCTACTTACATTGTTTTAAATCCGGGATTTTTTATTTTTTAGTTTTGAATTTCATTTTCCTTTATTAGTCAATTGGTGTAAAGCTTAAGTGGTTTGTTTTGCTATATAAGATGCATCAATTAATATGTATATATTTAATTAATTTGTTAAATATTATTTTATTTATAAGCATTTATATTTAATATATTATTAAATAAAGGACAAAAAAAAATTACTATATAACAAACAGATACCATGCATCACTTTTGAAGTATTTTTACTAAATATCTAATTAACAAGTTAATTTTATCAAAATCAATTCCTTATAATCCAAACTCTTTCATACGATCAAAGAAGAAAGGGGCATGAAAGAGAAGAAAAATGAACAATCACAAAATGAACAATCACCATTTAACTAAAAAAGACACATTTTCTCCCAAGTTTATTTAAAAAACAGAAAAATAAAAAAACTCAAATATTTACATATTTTGCTCTATTTATTGGTTTTTATCTAATAAAAAATAAAAAAAAATTATTTTTCTTTGTATCCTCTTCAATCTTCATTAAATACCAAACAACATATGAAAACAACTGCCTTATCCTTTTAATCCTCCTTATGGCAATAGAAAGAGGGATTATCATACTCTTTTTCCAGAAGAATTTGTCACTTTAGGGAAGGGTTATCCTAAATCTCTTTTTCCTTTTTATTCAAGGACAATTCTCTTTCCATTTTATTAGGGGAGAATTTAAATTTATCACCATTCTCTCTTTAGGAAAGGGGTTTATCCTTCTTTTTTTTCCTCTCCTTTTCTTATTTTCTCAAAAATTTATTAACTACATAATTTAAAATATTATGAATAATATAGTACCACATTAGAACATCTCTAATACTAAATATTATTTGGGTCGTACCAAGAGCTATATTTATGCATTGTTACAGTGCCAAATATTAGATTTTAGAATTTCTGTTTCAATATTAAAATATCATTTTTAACTCAAGAACTATTATTCTTTTTAATTAGTTATTGAAGTCGTTAAATCAAATACTCAAAGTGAATCCATGAATATCATGTATTAACGTTTACATTGGATATACTTTTTTCACTTGAAATAAACAGTCCATTTGAGACATGCATTTTAAAAAACCCTTTAATACCACATAATTTGAAATACAAATCTAAAAAAAAATAATTTTGCTCTTTTTCTTTACCATAAATTATCACGGCCTCTGTCGAGGTAAGGTAAAATCACACATGCAATCAATTTCTTATAATTTGAAAAATTACATTAAATTTTTTGTTTTTTGTTTTAATGTCGGTAAGAAACCTTTGCCTGTTAACCATGAATTCACCAAATGTTTTATATTAGACATTATTTTCAAAATATTCTTAAATACTAAATTTACCCTTATTATCACTGTCATCTATTTATTCTCTCCACAAAAAAAAAAAAAAAAAAAAGAGAGTATAATATATTAATAGAACAATCTTCGTGAGTAAAAATCGAAATTGGAACAGATCCTTGTCAAATCTGTCCTTTTTTTACGACGTGTCGCACCGGAATTGGTTGAAGCTCCATCACCCATTTATCCTTTCCGACCACCGCCACCATCGAGCTGGAAAAACTTTAAACAGAACAAGCGAGCTATTGGGCCATGACCTTCAAAGTTTTGTAAATTTAATTTTATTTCTTTAGTTTTTTCAGAAATTTTAAAAAAACTAAGGAATGACCTCCAAATTTTTTATTATTTTATAACAAATTCTTTTAAATTTTTATTATTATTTTTTTATTATATATATGAGTGTGGAAGTGTGCTGGGTTTATTTTATTGGAAGATATTTAGCGGCAATAATTAGCCGTAGAGATACGGTTGTTGTCTATTAATGATCGAGTGTGAAGAATGAGAGTTATTGGTGGGGCTGAACATGGGTTAAGTGGTTACAGAGTGGATGTTGTTGGAAAATAACTAAATAGGAGTTACAGAGTGGATGTTGTCGGTAAACACTAAATAGGAACAACAGTTTCGGCAAAGAGAGGGAATGTAATCAAGTAATTTTATTTCATTAAGTGATGATGTGAGCATTTTCAGTGTTTTGAATCAATTTTTATCTAAATTTAAGTAAAAATTTATTTAACAATTGAAGTTGAATTTGTATTTCATGATTTTTGATGGTTACTTAAGTAATCATTAGAAAAAAATTATTGTAAATCATGATTCAAATTTAAATTTGAATTATAATTTAAGTTATCATCAAAAATACTCTTGAAAAATAAACTCTGTGCGAAGGGAAAGAGAAATGAATAATAGTAATCAAGTAATTTTATTTTGTTAAGTAATGATGTTAAGAGATAAATTTTGAGAGAAAAAAGAGAAGTGAATAATAGTAATAAAGTAATTTTATTTTATTAAGAAAAAAATTCTGAGAATAGAAAGATAAGTGAATAATTGTAATAAAGTAATTTTATTTTATTAAGTAATGATGTGAGGAGCTAAAGTCTGAAAAAATATAACGTAATATTTTATATATATATATACATAATATATTAATATATTGTATTAATATAATATATATTAATATTATTATAGGATGAATATTTAACAAATGATATATCAAGAGAGGCGTTGAAATGGCTGTCAGCCGACTCAGATTGTTACTTGACAATTGCTACGCTGCGTTTCCACACTTCTCGAACCCCATCACCAACCTTGCGTCCCCTCCACCTCCTCTTACACAGTTGTTTCCAACAAACTCAACATCTCTTGCCACTAATGGCGGTGTTGTGTTGAGCTGCGCTCCTTTACGTGTCTGTAACCTAACTATAAATCTTGTAGTTGGTGATGAATCATCTAATATAGCTTTTTTGTTTGTTTGAACTCAGAGGAGTTGTTTAATGGACAAACTGAGAAATTCCTTTAAATCATACTCTGAACAAAACCACTCAGAAGAACGTCTAGTCCTTTGACGGTTCCATGGCTCAGTCAGTTGATTCTGCCGACCGCAGAGAAGTACTGCTCAAAATCAGCGGGAGAGATAGTTCCAGAGAAACTGAGCTCGCATCGCAATCACAGGCCACTGGTGGTGCTGAGAGTGTTAACAACATTTGGAGAGAATCTAGCTATGATTTCTCAAAAGATGCAACTAAAGTCTCTAAAGAGTTCGATTTCGTTACTGATTCACCTTTGTCACAATGTTCGCAAGGCTTATCAAGGATTGCGGGGAGTCCAACTTACGGTCAGCTTTCGCCCGACGATGTTAGGGTTTCGTTTAATGAAGCTACTACTGAACAGGTTCGGAGACGGTCCAATGCCAGCGGAGGTTATGGCGGCAGCGAAGACGAGGTGGTGTTATGTAGTTCGAACTCTTCGTTCCGGAGAAAATCAATCTTCTTGAAGACCAAAAAGAAATCTAGGCTGATGGACCCGCCGGAGCAAGATCAGAGATCTCAGAGAATGTTGAAGTTTGGAATGTCGGGGAACAGTAGTGAAATTGACGAGGATGATCCTTTATTGGATGAAGATTTACCAGATGAGTACAAGAAGATGAAGTTCAGTACGTTGACGCTACTTCAAGTGGCGAGTTTGATTTTGATTATTACTGCGTTAGTGTGTAGCCTTTCAAATTCCAAATTTAGGAGGAAAACGCTATTTGAACTTCAACTATGGAAATGGGAGCTGATGGTTCTGGTTCTGATCTGTGGTCGATTGGTGTCTGGTTGGGGAATTCGGATAGGTGTGTTCTTTATCCAGCGTAATTTTCTGTTGCAGAAACGGGTTTTGTATTTTGTGTATGGGTTGAGGAATGCTGTTCAGAATTGCATTTGGTTGGCTTTGGTTTTGATTGCTTGGAATTTTATTTTCCACAAAAAAGTTGAGACAATGACTGATGGGAAAGTCTTACCTTATGTAACCAAGATTTCGGGTGTGTCTTTTGGTGGGTACCTTGATTTGGCTTGTGAAAACACTCCTGGTTAAGGTTCTTGCTTCGTCGTTCCATGTGAGCACATTTTTCGATCGAATTCAGGAGTCTTTCTTTGATCAGTATATAATTGAGACACTTTCGGGCCTTCCCTTGATTCAAATTCAGCAGGAACATGAGGAGGAGGAAAGGGTCTTGGCCGAAGTTCAGAAGCTCCAGAATGCTGGGGCTACCTTGCCTGCTGATCTTCGGGCTACCGATTTTCCAAGAAGAGGGAAATTAATAGGCAGTGGAAGACACCAAAAGACCCCTAAAGCTGCCAAGAGTCCCAGATTTTCTAGGACTACGTCCATGAAGAAAAATGAGGGTATCACTATTGATCATTTGCATAGGCTGAATCAGAAGAACATTTCGGCATGGAATATGAAGAGGTTGATGAAAATTGTCCGAAGCGGGGTACTATCAACTTTGGATGAGCATAAACAGGATTTAACTGGTGGTGAGGACGAGTTCTCAGTGCAGATCACAAGTGAATGCCAAGCAAAAGCTGCAGGCAAGAAGATATTCTCCAATGTGGCTAAGCCAGGATCCAAGTATAGTTTTACTTCTTTGCTTATAGTAGTGTGTAAATATGTAACTTGTTTTCTTGGTAGAGCTCTGTTTACTCTATTAGTTGATGCATGGCTTTCATTTTTAATTCATTCATGGATACAGAACCATGATTACCTACTTCACGGGTAAGTTCATTTAGTTTACATTGATCCTTTTTACCAGAGTCAGAAATAACTGCATCCTTGTGTTGGTGTTGATCCCAATAGGCCCAGAGAGATAGTAACTGAGATCCATAATTTTCTTGCCCCATGTTAGAGTCTATATTTACATACAAAGTTAATATTACATCTTTTAAATTGTAGCTATTATTGTTTTTACTGGATTTTTTCTGACCTTATTGTCAAAAATTGGAGTTGCGTCTCTTTGTTATTGAGTCACCTTCTGGTTATATACTTGTTCAACATTCCAGTATCTCATTGATTTATATTTATTTACCAAGACAAGTCTTAATAGTTTTCCCTTTTGTTTTCAGATACATCTATCTGGAGGATCTGACGCGCTTTATGAAAGATGATGAAGCTTTGAAGACCATGCATCTCTTTGAAGGAACAAGTGGAAGCAAAGGAATCAGCAAGAGAGTTCTTAAGAATTGGGTGGTACATGATATCTTTAATCTTTTTCCCTTTTTTTTCCATCCTTGTTTGTAGTTCATAATTGTTAAACTAGGTATTCTTACATCACTCTCGAATGAATTTTTGATTGCTCTCGCTACCCCCAACGGGGTGAGGTGAGGCCTTTCGGTAACAAAAACCTATTTCTGAGTACAATATTTTTATGGATGCATGTCATTGGTTATTATTGGAAGACCATTTTAGAAAAAATCACGTGTTCTTTATTAAGAATGCAGAAAATCAGTAAATAAAAATAAGATATTTTCTGTAATGATGCCACATAAAATTTGTATTATGTTCTGATAAATATAAAGCTGCAAAGTACGCTAACTAGTCCTATCTCATGACCCAACCTTGAGCTTTAAATTGATGAGTGGTTCTTGAGCCCACTGCATAACTAAGGTGAGAGATGATGGAACAAAAGCTATGAAACGTTGGAAACCTCCAACAAGAAAAAATAATTCTCAAAGAGACCAAACCTCAAATTTTGTTTATTATTGATAAAAGTCTAATCATAGCATTTGACAAACTTATAAATCCCCATCCAAATTGGAGACACTCATTATGCATGCCATATATGCATAGGTCACATTCCATAAGAATGTAGAGCAATCCTAACATAATGTTTTGATCTTTTACCTCATACCCACAATGAGTTGAACTACAAAACCCAATTCAACTGAGTCGATTTATGGTTGAAGATTTTGCACCTTAGGTTGATTTTAAGATAGGTTCTACTTCATAAAGCAGAATGTTATGTATGTGTTATGTTCTGATAAATACTATAAAACTATTTTACTCATCGAAAAAAAAAATTGTAACTATTTCAAATCTCCTTTTTTTCCCAGGTTAATGTGTTCAGAGAACGGAGAGCCCTTGCATTGTCGCTCAACAATACAAAAACAGCTTGTAAACAAACTCCATCATATGTTGAATGTCCTCGTAGGAGTCATTATTTTGGTTATCTGGCTTCTTATCCTCAAAGTTGCAACTACCCATTTCTTTATCTTTTTAAGCTCCCAGCTTCTCTTGGTGGTGTTTATGTTTGGAAACACATGCAAGACAACATTTGAGGCAATCATCTTCTTGTTCGTAATGCACCCGTTTGATGTAGGTGATCGTTGTGAAGTGGATGAAGTTCAGGTAAATAATAAATCAACATTTTTTGTTTTGCATGCGAGCATGTCTTTCTGTTGGATGTTTGAGGTTGTAACTTCCGTTTGTCTGTGTCTCAGATGGTAGTTGAAGAAATGAACATATTAACTACAGTTTTTCTGAGGTACGACAATCAAAAGATCATATATCCAAACAGTGTTCTAGCTACCAAGCCCATCAGTAATTACTATCGTAGTCCAGATATGGGAGATGCAATTGATTTTTGTATCCACGTCTCAACCCCCATGGAAAGGATTGCTACTATGAAAGAGAGAATAACAAGGTATGTATGAAGATGCATCTTCCTTCTACTTGTAGTAAGTTTTTTATATTGCTTTGCAAGATATCTCCTAGATGTATGTCAAGGCCAGTCCAGTAGAGTGTATTTTTGTTTTTTGAAATTAGAATATTGTACTCTTAAGTTTCTCTTGTGAGTTAGTCAGACAATTTTACTGAAATAGATCCTAATCTCTCTGATTTACTGTTTGTTATAGCTGCTGCAATTGCAAGTATCTTAAGTTTCTCTTTGTGAGTTAGACATACAATTTTACGGAAATAGATCCTAATCTCCCTGATTTACTATTTGTTATGACTGCTGCAATTGCAGGTACATCAAAAACAAGAGTGATCACTGGTACCCTGCTCCAATGATAGTGATGCGGGATGTGGAGGACATGAACAAGCTGAAATGGTCAGTTTGGCTTTCGCATCGAATGAATCATCAGGACATGGGTGAGAGATGGGAAAGGAGGGCACTTTTGGTGGAGGAGATGGTCAAAGTGCTCAAAGAGCTCGATATCGAGTACCACATGCTGCCCCTTGACAAGAACGTCCGCAACATGCCAGCTTTGAATTCAAACAGACTTCCCTCAAATTGGACAGCTTGTGCCAACTGATGATTGTACCTGAAGAACAAGCTACATTTGATCCCCTTTCGGAACACAGTCGGATTTAGCAGTGCACACTGCAGCTTAGGGAAGGTACTTACTGGGGAGGTAAGGTTGGTTAAATAAGTGCGGTATTTAGGTTGTCAGATGTCTATTTGTGCGTGCTTATATAGAAAGTATGATGTTGGGAACAAGTTATCTAGAACTATCCTCTGTTAAATAGTAAAAACTTTGTCTAGAATAAGTTTCAAGTTTCAACTCTCTGTGACTGAATTAGAAAAGCTGGAGACTCCACTCGTCATTCTATGTGCGAGTTGCACTATAATTTTACTGTTTACTACGAGTTTCTATACAAATCATAAATACTAAAGTTATAGAGGTTATCCAAAAAAGAAAATGTTATAGAGGAAGTCACACTGTGCCATGGTCTCAAAATTTTACTTAATGCGAAAGGTTCATGATAGCATTTTTTTTTCCTTTTCATTTTTCTTTTATGGATAATAGTCCGTGCTAGCTTTTAGCCTATGAGATTTTAAAGTAGAAAGTATGTTACTAGCCATTGCACTATCAACTATAAATCAATTTCAATGATACGCCTCATTGTTAACGGTTGCGAATTTAAAAATTTAGGGTGGTTTATATGAATATATAAAAAAAATTAAAGAAGCTAAGTTTTATTTTGTTAAAATTTTTTAATTTTAGTGGTTCAAAATTATGAAAGTCTTATGTTGGCTAATTAAACTAAGCCCATAAATTTTAGGAAGTTTCTTAATTTAGTTTATTGAGTCTTAATAATATTTGGAGTCTTTTTAGATAGTCTTAATTATAGTTGGACTAATATTCTAATGAGAGTTAGTTTTCTGATTATAGTTAAATGAGATATACTAGTTTGTATGAGATTAGATGTCTTAATCAATATAGAACTTAAAATCAATATTATATATATGTGGGTCTCTGTCACATTGAATGGTGTACCACAAAAATAATAGAGTGGTGGTCAAGAGAATTAGACGGGCCGTGTGATGGCCGTGAGAGATTGCCGAAATAACAATAGTATGTGAGTTTTCTTCAATAAAATATATTAGTTTATTCATTTTACTTCTTCTCTTATTTTTTTGTTCAACAATTTGGTATCAGAGTAATTTTTAGATCCTACAAGTATAACAAGATAAACATATCATAGGCATAAAAACCATCCAAACTAGTGATACAACGGTAAACGCATGGCATTGTTGAAGTGATAGTCTTTAATCTTTTTACTTTTGACCTGAGTGATAGATAAGTTGACTTGGAAGACATACCGAATTTAATTCACAATCTCATAAGCAGATGATGGACAAATTAATTTAAAAGAAGCCTTATAAATTAATAAATCTCAAATTTAATCCATCATACTTGCTGGCAAATTATGGAGTTTCCAAATCATCTCATAAATAAAGAATCAATTAGTATAATAAAATTAGGATTTCATTTCTTTTGAAATTTTTTTTTCATTTTTCTCTTGAGATGACCATTTTTGACTGAAACAAATGCAGGCTAGAATACTCCGAATGGATCTTTCAATTGTGTGAATCCAATCAGCCACCCCTTCAAGTGAAGGATAAAGTGGAAATGCAGGCAGGAATCCAGACCCCCCCCGCTACGGGTACGGGTTTTTCTTTAGGACAATTGTGATTTGTGACTGACGTGGATACACGTGCGGATAGTCCCAAAGGATATTTCAATTGTGTGGACCCCAATCAACCACCCTCTTCAGTCTTCAAGAGAAGGATAAAGTGCAAAGAAAGCTCCACAGAACATTGAAAGTAGAAACGAACAGAAACAGCAAGACCGCAGGCGAAGCTAATCCAACCTCTGATTTGAAGCTCCTCTAATGGCGACACCAGTTAAAGTGTACGGCCCACCCATCTCCACCGCTGTCTCGAGGGGTCTTGCCTGTCTCCTTGAGAAAGACGTCCAATTTCAGCTCATTACCATCAACATGTCCAAAGGCGAACATAAGAAGCCTGATTTCCTCAAAATCCAGGTAATATATATATATATACACACACTGTTATTTCTATATGCATATGTGCGTGCATTAAACCCATGACCTATTTACCGTAAACAGCCCTTCGGCCAAGTACCAGCTTTTCAAGACGAGAGCGCATCCCTCTTTGGTAATTATCCTCGATCTCCTTTTTTTTTTCCACTGCCAAGTTGAAATTTCTTTTAATTATCATTATAAATCTTGAATTTTGCGTGTTTTTGCTATTGTGGTTCGTGTGTTTGATTTGTACCAGAGTCCAGAGCTATATGTCGATACATATCGGAGAAGTACCATAATCAAGGGAACAAGGGTAGAGGCGGAAGGGCAGAGCTTCAACCCGCCCAGCTCGGCTCTGGTGTTTCAGCTCGCTTTTGCACCGCGAATGAAGATCAAGCAAGACGAAGGGGTAATCAAGCAAAGTGAGGAAAAACTGTTGGGGCAGACAAGAAGCACAGTGGACAAACAATGAGGAAACAGAATATTTTACTACAGAACAATTTGGATATAAGAGTTAAAGGGAAGTTACAGAGCTGCTGTTCCTGTAATGCTTCTTATTCTGATAACTACCAAAACATGCACCATTAACTCTCCTTATATGGGAACTTACAAAAGAGATTAAGAAGAAAATAATTACAGCCACCTAAACACTTTGGGAGATGAAAAAACTTCTGGGAAGACTCGAGCATAAAACTTTCAGACTTTTAAAAATTGCAAATTAATTTCTAACACCCCCTCTTAATTTGCGATTTTCAATTGCATCTTGAATTGCTCAAATTTTTCAGAAGCAACTTGGTAAATATATCAGCAGGCTGATCATTGGTGTTGACAAACTCCAAACAAATTTCTCCTTTGTTCACCAAATCTCGAATAAAATGGTACTGAAGCTCAATATGTTTTGATCTAGCATGAAATACTGGATTTTTGGTCATTGCTGTAGCTGACATATTGTCACAGTAGATGATTGTAGGCTCCTCATTCTTTTGTTGCAAATCAGCCAAAATTCGTCGTAACCAGACAGCTTCACAAGCTGCATCTGTTGCTACAATATATTTGCTTTTACTACTTTTACTGATGATAATGCAACGGTCCTTTGCTTTCTTGAACTCCATGAGATTACCTTTGAACCCAAGCTGAACAAATAACCCTGATGTGCTCTTTCGATCATCAAGAGAGCTTGTCCAATCACTGTCAATGAAACCTTGTAATTTTTTTGTCTGCATCTTTCACATACTTGAGCCCAAGTTTCTTAGTGCCTTGAAGATAGCAGAGGATTCGCTTTGCTGCTACAAAATGAATCTTACTTGGTTTGTTCATGAATCTAGGAATCACATTAACAGAGGTGAACAATATCAGGTCTTGTATTTATGAGATAAATCACAGAGCCAACCAGACTTCAAAAAACTTTTGAATCAGTCTGATCTGCTCCATCACTTTGCTGCAATTTCTCATTAAGAGCCATAGGAGTAGCCACTGGCTTGCATTTTTCCATGTGAAATTTCTTCTACAAATCCTCAACATACTTTTCTTGAGAGATAAAAATCTCTCCCTGTGATTGCTTCACTTGAATCCCAAGAAAGTATTTCATTATTCACTACAAAAAAACTTACTTTTAGCGACGCACGTCGTTAAAAGTGCCTTTTAGCAACGCACAAACAGGCGTCGCTAATAATTGGGCACGAAAAGTAATAAAAAAATTCGCTTCCCGCGAGAAAAAATGCGCGAAACTATTAGCAACGCACATGTTGCCATTAGCGATGCACATGTGCATCGCTAATAGTTGGTGCGCTTAGCGACGCACACCTGAGTGTCGCAAATAATTGGGTGGACAATTAGCGATGCGCATTGGGGTTATTAGCGACGCGCGGTGTGTGTCGGTAAAACTCCTTATGTTTGTATTAATTTTTTTATAATTTAATGATACTTTTTTAAAAAAAAAATAATTTTGACAAAAACAAATTTATAAAATTATTATTATCTCTAACAACATTAGGCCTATAAGTTTAATGAGAGAGCGGTACAATTAATTAAACAAGAAAAATGCTATATGTTGTTGTCAATTTTTTTCTTTTTAAATCAGTCTAATTTAATTAAAATAAATTTAAAACAGAGAAAAAAATGGTCTATAACGCAATTGACTTTTATCATTTATGACATTTCATTCAAAACCATAAAAAAAGCTAGCTTCAGGGCATTTTGGTACGTGAAAAAAAAATCTTATTTTTTAATTTAATTATAAAATTAACTTCTTGTGTGGGTTTCTTATTTGTTTCACAAGTAAATTTAAGGATAAATTATATTGAGCTAGTCTAAAGTTTATGACAATTATAATAACCTCTCATATTTTACAAAATAATATACAAATATTTTTTCTAGTCAATTTTTTGGATTGTTTAAAATAACCATCAGTTTATTACTTTAAAAGAGCAGGCGCATGAATAGGGTGTTATGAGAGTCGTTCACCCAATGAGATGGTCTCACATAATAATTTTTCAAAGAAAAATGAAGGGATATTTTATAATCTATTCAATTATATCTCAAAGGGAGAGCTTGTAAGAATTATAGACTCACCAAATCAATTATTGACTCATTCTATTCTCACATAATAACTAAGTCAACTCTTTAACTAAATTATTTTATAATATTCTTAAAATTAGAGTGATAAAAATAAAATAAATACCTCTATTCTAAAATTTAAAAGTAGATTAATATAAATTAATTGTAAATAATAATAATACAATTATAAGAGAGAAAAATGGAAATAGAAATGAACCTATTACTCGGATTGTGGTCGGGTAGTGAAAATATTAATGATAAAATTTAAATATTTTGAGTTTGAATTTGAATATTATTTACATTGATTATTAACAGTTTAAAAGATATATATGATAATTATAAAAAAAAATTAATACATGTAAATTAATTCAAAATACCTCTAATCGATAAAAAAATAGAAATGAACTCCTTGCCTTATTTTATTGGATTAAATTAGATAATTAATTAACTTTAAAATATAATTAATTTTAAAAAATTAACACTAATCAATATCAAGTGACTTGGATCGTCTATAAATTCTCATGATGATTAGAGGGATGGGAACGAGTTTCTTGTCTTTCTATTTTTTGAAATCCTTTAACATTGATTCTAACACGTAAGTCTTTTCAAACTCGATATAAAGAATAAATCATTAATTTTCAATAATAGGTATTTTTCTTAGACTTTTTTTTGTATTAAGTTTTACTATTGTATTAAGTTTTGTACTCATTTTAAATAAAATAATAATAAATATTTTTAAAAAGTGTTACTTAAATAGTGTCTATAAATAATTTAATAATTTTTATTAATAATAAGATATTAAGAACATAAATAAATTAAGAATTTAAGAATTTAAAATTATTTAAAAAACCTTAATGATGGGAGTGCAAATAAAATTTCCTTCTTAAAAATATTTATATATTTTGAAAAAGTAACAACCCTTGGGTTGGATGAAAGAAAATAGTTACAGCCATCGCATATATCAACCCTATTGCCCTAAATCTTTTCCCTTTTTCCCTTTCCCCTTTCCACTTTCCACAATACCCTACCCGCCGCGACGCCGCCTCTTTCGAGTCGATCTACGGTTTTTCTTCGCCAATCTTCGATGCTTTTGAAGCTAGTTCTCCAGATCTACGGTTTCCAGGTTAGATTTTTTTTTTTTTTTTTTTTTGTGGGTCATGGATGATGGATCTAGAGCTGTCAATGGATCGGATCGCGACCCGATCCGATCCGAGACCCGATCCGATCCTGAATCCGATTATCTCAAATATAAACGGACCGGATATGATATTGGCTTATCCGATCCGTTTACAATCCGATCTGATCAGTTTATATATATATATATATAATATATTAATTTTAATATATATTATAAAATTATATATTATATAATTTTAATATATATATATATTATAACATATATATATTATAATATATATATATATTAATATATCAGCCATAAATCCTCCGTTCTCACTTCTCTGGCCCCTTTCCAACAACCGCCTCCTTCGTCACTCTCTTGAGCCCTAGCCACTCTTGCTCTTTCACTCTCAGCCTCAAGCAGAAAAACCCACCAATTATCTCCATTTTCATCCCTCCCGAACTCGAACCCAGACGCTTCGTCAACGCCATTGTACTTTGGTCAAACAGTTGGCTGTTGGCACACGAAGCTGAAGGAGGCAGAGTCTCCTCTCAACTCTCAACTCCGGCCTTTCGACTTCTACTCTCAACTCTTATAATCGCAAGATCTAGTCGGTTTCCGCCCTCTGCTGCGAATCTGCGATTTCCAGGTTAGATTTCTTTTTTTTAGTTATTATTTATTAGTGTATTTCTTGCATGATAATAATAAAAATACCAATTTGTATTTGAAAAAGTGTTTTTGAAAGTTGTTTTCAAAAATTTCTTGAAAATAGTCCTTTTTTTTTAGAAAACTATTTAATGGAAGGTTGCATTTAGATGAGAAGAATCAGAGACTGCTGCTTCGAGGGAAAGCCATTACTGTAATGGAAGGTTTTCTTTTGGTTTAGATTTGTATTTTACTTCCATGTTGTATGTAGAACATGATTGAAGTAAATGGCTATTAATGTGGGAAAGAGTTGCCTTTGAGTTTTCATTGTAACTTCTGAAATCTAAGCTGATTTCATTCATTGTGCTAGACATCATTTTGTAATTACTATTCGAGCTTCTCGAATTGAAATTTGATGATTTTGTCTCCTTTTCTGTCTTTGCTAAGTATTTCATAACAGTACAATGTGCTTTCATTCTATTATCAGGCATTTTTTCATTAGCTTTGACTAATGGAGCAACCCATCTAGCTGACGATTAATTATAAACGAAAATCTCTTGATTCAAGCCCTGAATCGTTGTTATATGTGCCAAAAGGAAAAGGTTTGGGTGTGAATGGGTTATGCCTAGTACAGTGATAGAGTTTCTTGGTGAGTGGCAAGGTTGCAGTGAAAAAAGTAGTATCAGGAAAATTTTGGTTTTAGTGCCATTGTATCTTTTATTTTTTATTTTTGAACGAATCGGATTGGATTAACGTAGTATGGCGGCTATACTCTGTTTCTCTACTTCTCTTATTGATGAGGATGTTAATAACTGGTTAAAAAGTGCATATTTATTTTGTTAATCCCTAAATATTCTTGCACTTTTATTATTTTAATTTCTCCAATCTATATGCATTTGCTAGTTAATTCTTATTTTATCTTTTTGCAGAGAAAGCTTGACAAAGTTGATGATTTAGTGGTGGATTTGGAGCCAAAAGGAAAATATTGGGCTTTGAAGTGCTAAAATAAGTGGAAAGCAAGTGATTTTGGGTTAGAAGAGAGGCTTGGTCCATATGTTGGTGGACTAGGGCCTATTTTAGCATTATAGGCTCTATTTTGGAGCACTTTAGACTCCCTTTTTGGGCCCCTAATGTCTAATTACGGGATTTTATTCTTTTTTTCCTGAATTCTTATTTTGTGGGAGCAATTTTGGAAAAAGGGGAATAATATGGGGAGCTAGGGTTTTGGAAAGGAAAGAGGCCATTTTTTGGGGATCTAGACGAGGAGAAGGAAGGAAAGAGACTGACTCTAAAGAAGAAGATGAAGAACTCCATGGCTATGGTGGTCTCCTCTTCCACTATCATGGGCTGAGTTTCTCTCATTCCTAGGGTTTAGATGAAACCCTAGTCAAGTAATATTGCTTCTTTGTATTTTATTTTTGAGTTAATTAGTTTTGGATATTGATTGTATAACGTTGGGATTTTATTAAGGCAATGATCGTATTATTCAGTTTCACATAATCAATTTCTGTGATTTTATTTATGTGGTTATACAATAGTAATATGTGTACATACATCAAAACCGTAAGACGAGTCATAACTCAGGAAAAATAAATTGTGACTATGACCTTAGAATTAGCGTAGACAATTTGTGTTGACCAAAGATGATTCGTGCTTAGGGTTTTGGTGTGTGATTTTCTTGATGATTGTATTGAGGCTTGTAGCCAAAATACATCTTTTACATCCAAATTTAATAGCCTAAGAATTAATACAATTAAAGCTAATTACAAGATTAGTGGTGGATTCAACACCCTAGGAATCCTCTTTTAATTCGATTCATTGTTAATTCAGCTCAATATTTGCTTTAAGTATAATTCTCATTTAATTTTAGAAAGAAATTCAACAACAATCAATCTTTGTTAATTTGAATTAAAATTAATCTCAACTTAGGTTTTTAAATAATCAACAGTCTCTGTGGGTTCGACCCTTACTTCTCTACTATACTAGTAGTTTAGTTTGGTAATTTGATTGATTTTCACGACAGATCAGATGTAACTAGTGGGAGTTACAATATTAGCTTTGTTAATGTTTGTTTTTCCATTTCATTTTTATTTGGTCTATAGATGGATCATGAATGGCATCTGGTATTTGGCTAGAAAGCGTAGTATGGCCTAAACTTGAGTTCTTCAGTTTTTCTTCAATTTATTTTTATTTGTAGAAGAAAATAAAAAATTAAATCCAAATAAGTAATATATCTTTTACTCTTTTTTTTCACTTTTCTTTCTTATGCTTTTGCTTTTTGCCAAACAACACTATTTTAAACCTCTTTTTGACCCTATTTATTTATTTTTTCAATTAAAATTTCATCATATATATACCAAATTAAAAACTAACCTTTCAGCCCTCACAAAGGATAGGAGCCTCCAACAGTATTTCATTCATTCAGAAAAAAGCCATAGATTTAAAAACTAACCTTTCAGCCCTCACAACGGATAGGATACCCGGTTTGAAACTTATGCAAGTTTCAGCTCTAAAAAGGCCTATTATGGAGTTTTGACAGACCAAAATGCCAGGATATTGGCCTCACTACACCGAAACCACATCACACACCTCACAAATGATATAATAGACTTGCACGAACTTACGTCACTCGGTTTGGATGCCCGGTTTGAAACTTATGCAAGTTTCAGCTCCAAAAAGGCCCATTTTGGGTTTTTGATAGACCAAAATGCCTGGATCTTGGCCTAACTACACCAAAACCCCATCACACACCTCACAAATGGTAAAATAAACTTACACAAACTTATGGCACTTCGGTTCGGATGCTCGGTTTGAAACTTATGCAAGTTTCAGCTCCAAAAAGGCCCATTTTGGGGTTTTGACAGACCAAAATATCGGATATCAGCCTACCTACACCGAAACCCCATCACACACCTCAAAAATGATAAAATAGACTTGCACGAACTTACGGCAGTCAGTTCGGATGCCCGGTTTGAAACTTATGCAAGTTTCAGTTCTAAAAAGGCCCATTTTGGAGTTTTGACAGACCAAAATGCCAGGATATTGACCTAACTACATCGAAACCTCATCACAAACCTCAAAAATGATAAAATAGACTTGCACGAACTTACGTCACTCGGTTCGGATGCCCGGTTTGAAACTTTATGCAAGTTTCAGCTTCAAAAAGGCTCATTTTGGGGTTTTGACAGACCAAAATACCGGATGTTGGCCTAACTACATCGAAAACCCCATCACACACCTCACAAATGATAAAATAGACTTGCACGAACTTACAGCACTCAGTTCGAATGCCCGGTTTGAAACTTATGCAAGTTTCAGCTCTAAAAAAGGCCCATTTTGGGGTTTTGACATACCAAAATGCCGGATGTTGGCCTAACTACACTGAAACCCCATCACACACCTTAAAAATGATAAAATAAACTTGTACGAACTTATGGCACTCGGTTCGGATGCTCGGTTTGAAACTTATGCAAGTTTCAAGCTCCAAAAAAGCCCATTTTAGGGATTTTGACAGACCAAAATGCCGGATATCGGCCTAACTACACCGAAACCCCATCACACACCTCACAAATGATAAAATAGACTTCTGCTACTTTATGCCGTTCTTACTATACATTCTATGTTCATATATATTTAATAATTGTTCTAATATATATCATTTGATCTTTATTTCAGATTGATCGGGATTATTGTCGTGCCGTCTTTATGTTTTGCATGGAAACTTGTTATTTTTATTTGTTTTTTTTTTCATGGACATCTGTAGTTACATTTTGGAGACAATTTTTAATTTTTCTATTTATTGTTAAATTGTACTTTTACAAATGTACATAATTAGTTTAATATATGAATGTATTTTTCTTTTTTAATGTATTCATTTTAGAATGCTTAAATTTTATTGTATATCAGGATGAATGATTGATACAAGTTTAAACAGGAATAAAAGAAAAAATAAAATAAAGCAAACATGTTTTTCAAAAAAAAAAAATAACTTTTAGCGACGCACACCTATGCGTCGCTAAAAGTAAGAATTCAATTTAAACATACACTATTAGCGACGCCCCCTGAGCGTCGCTAAAAGGACTATTAGCGACGCTTACTAGGCGTCGCTAATAGTGTGTTTTAGTGACGCCCACCTGTGCGTCGGTAATATTCCTTTTAGCGACGCTTAGGGGGCAGTCGCTAATTAGTCTCAGTTTAGCGACGCTCAGTGAACATCGCTAATAGTCCTTTTAGCGACGCTCAAGGGGCGTCGCTAATAGTGGTTTTCAGCGACGCACACTCGTCCTTGTGTAGTATTTGCGATGCGCCTACCAAATTATTGGCGACGTATGGTGGGCGTCGCTAATAGGAACCTTCAGTGACTGGTGCGTTCATCGCCAATACTATTAGCGACGCGATTATTTGTGACTGCCTTAGCGACGCACGTTTGTGCGTCGCAAAAGATCTTTAGCGACGCTCAGGGCCACTATTAGCGATGCACGCACGTTTGTGCAGTCGCAAAAGATCTTTAGCGACGCTCAGGGCCACTATTAGCGATGCACGCGTGCGTCGCTAATAGTGTTTTCTGTTGTAGTGATTCCTAAATCTGTTATTTCAAATTCTTTCATCATGGCCTTCTTGAAATCCTTCAGCATTCTTGGATTTGTGTCGGTGTAGATCAGGTCATCAACATATAAACAAACAGCAAGAAAATCTAGTACCTTCTTTCTTCACATAAAGTGATGGTTCACTTGGACTTCTTTCAAAACCTTTTTTATGAAAGTAGCAATCAATCTTGCTGTTCCAAGCTCTAGGAGCCTATTTTAAGCCATATAGAGCCTTTTGAAGCTGATAAACCTTGTTTTCCTTTCCTTTGACTACATATCCTTGAGGCTGCTCCATGTACACCTCTTCATTCAATTCACCATTTAGAAATGCAGATTTTACAACAAGCTGAAATACTTTCAGCTCCAGTTGGGATGCAATGACAAGAACAAGTCTTATGGTTTCCATACGAGCAACAGAAGCGAAAGTTTCAGTAAAATCAACTCCAGGCTGTTGTGAGTAGCCTTTTGCTACAAGCCGAGCTTTATGCTTTTGGATGCTTCCATCTTCTCTATACTTTGTTTTGTAAATCCACTTTAACCTAATCACATCTCTTCCGCTCGGCAAATCAACAAGTTCCCATGTATGGTTTTTCTCAATGCTGGCCATTTCTTCATTCATAGATTTTATCCATACTTTCTTTTTGAAGCTTTTTCAAAATTTTGTGGTTCATAAGCAAAGAAAGCAACATCACAAGACTGATAAAAATCAGTTAAGGGTCGAACCTTCTTTGGAGGAGAGTCTAATTCTGGAGAAACCTCTTCTGATAAGGATGAGCCTGAAGGTCTTGATAGGCTTTGCTGGTTCAGGAATCTCAAATGATTTTGGTGCTGATGATGAATTCCCATCCCATTTCCATGTTGCCATCTCATCAAAAACATCTCTTGACATTATGAGCTGATTTTTCTTTAGGTTAAAAAGTCAATAACCCTTTGATTCATCACTGTAGCCAATGAAGATAAAATTTTCCCCCTTTTCATCAAACATTTCCCGCTCTTAAGATAGAATAAGAGCATATGCAATGCACCCAAAGACTCTAAGTTGATTAACTTGCGGCTTTTGCTTGTTCCATGCTTCAAATGGAGTCTTGTTTCGAACTACCTTTGTTGGAGATCGATTGAGAATGTACACTACTGAATTTATAGCTTTAGCCGAGAATTTATTCAGGAAGTCCTTTTCCTTTAAGCATGCTCCTTGCCATTTCTACAATTGTCTGATTTTTTCTTTCCGCCACGCCATTTTGCTGAGGTGTGTGCCAAATTGTGAATTGCCTTAGTGAATTCCATTTTCCCTGTAGTAAGAGAGAAAAGGCTTGTAGATAAACTCTCCTCCTCGATCGATTCTGAGCATCTTCAATTTGTGGCCGTTTTGTCTTTCTACAAGAGCTTGAAACTGAAGAAAAATGGAGAAAGCTTCTGATTTTTTGTTAAGAAAATACACCCACATCATTCTGGTATAGTCATCAACAAAAAGTATAAAAAATCTTCTATTGTTTAAAGATAGAGTCCTGGTTGGTCCACATATATCAGCATGCACTAGCTCTAAAGGACTATAAGCTCTCTATGAAGTTTTTGGAAATGGGAGCCGATGCATTTTTCTAAAAATATAACCTTCACAAATTCTTTCTTTCTTTTCCATGGAAAGGAGACCAATTACCATATTCTTTTGCTTTAACAAAAAGAGACCTTTATTATTTAAATGGCCATATCTCAGGTGCCAAATATAGGATTCATTAGCACTTTCAGATTTGAGTGCAACTTGGTCACTCAAGGAAACACCTAGAGAAAAAACTCTGTTTGAAGTTATATCTACTTTTGCCACTGTTGTACTATTCTTTTTATCAAAGATTAGACATTCCTCACCATCAAAGACCAATTTGTAGCCTTTTTGTATCATTTGTCCAACACTTAGGAGATTTTGAGTTAAGCATGGAACATATAGAATATCATAAATAAACTTTTCTTTACCTCCCTTCATGAGGATAGAGACAATTCCTTTTCCTTCAACATTTTTGGGTTTCCCATCTCTAAGCTTTACTTGAGATGAGTAATTACCATCTAACTCCACAAAGATTTCTCGATTTCCTGTCATATGGTTGCTGCAAGCCACTATCCAAATACCAAACATTTTGTGAGTTGTACTCAACATTCATGCAAGAATAAAATAGTTGTTCTGCAGCATCTTCCTTTGTGAAATTTGCTTCACTTGTTTCCTTTTTATCTTTATCTTGGTTCCAACAATCTCTTTGTGAACGATTTGGTACTTTGCATTTAGTGCACTTCCATCTACAATCTTTAGATTCATGATCAGGCTTCTTACAAACATAACAATAGGAATTAGAGTTACCAGATCTTTGCTGAAAAATTACTCTTCTTCCTCTGCCTCTGCTACGGCCTGAGTTCTGGTTCCCACGACCTCTTCCATATGGTCCCCTTCTTTGAGACGAGCCCCCTCTTTGATCTTGTTCTGGTTTGAAAAATTTCTTCTCTGATATGTTGACTGTAAATTGAAATGCCTACTCCAAAGATTGGCTTGAAAACCTGCTCATTCTTTTTCTCATGAGTCTCAAGAGACCCCATTAGTTCATACATAAGAGTTTTGATAAATCGTTAGATTCTTCAATTACTGGAACAACATGTTCAAATTTTTGTGTCAAACTTCTAAGAATCTTTTCAACAATTTTTTCTTTTGAATAGTGTCACAGCAGCTTTGAATTTGATTAACTATTTCAGACACTCTAGAAAAATAATCTTTGATACTTTCACTTTCCTTCATCAACAAATTATCAAAATCTGTCCATAATGTTTGAAGCTTAATAGAAATGACTTTGTCATTCCCTTGAAACTCCATTTGCAGAATTTTCCCATGCTTCTTTTGCTTTCTTCACTCTAAAAATTCTAGGAAAAATGGATTTACTTACCCCTTGATGTATCAATCTCAGGGCACTTGCATCCTTCTGTGTGTTCTCCTTGTGTTGTTTTTTCTGTGCTTGTGTCCAAGTTGAAGGGTCACTAGGTGGTTCTTTATAGCCATCTTCAATTATATCCCACAAATCTTGAGAAATAAAGATAGTCTACATTTGAGAGCTCCAATAATCATAACTTCCACCATCAAATATTGGAACTTGATTTGGAGAATATGCAAACAACATGGTTGAGGAACCTACAGCCATGTGGACTCAAGAGAGGGCAAACAAGGTACAAGAAAAGTATGAAATAGGGATTGGAGAGAAATGCTCCAATACCAAAATTTGTTGGGGCAGACAAGAAGCAAAGTGGACAAACAATGAGAAAACATAATATTTTACTACAGAACACTTTGGATGCAAGAGTTAAGGGAAGTTACAGAATTGTTGCTCCTGTAATGCTTTTTATTCTGATAACTACCAAAACATGCACCATTAACTCTCCTTATATGGGAACTTACAAAAGAGATTAAGAAGAAAATAATAACAACCACCTAAACACTTTGGGAGATGAAAAGACTTCTGGGAAAACTCAAGTATAAAACTTCCAAACTTTTGAAAATTGCAAATTAATTTCTAACAAAAATTGGCAAAGGTGCTAGACGTTTATGAAAAGAGGCTTGGCGAGAGTCGTTATTTGGCTGGCAATGAGTTCAGTTTGGCTGATCTCTCTGACCTGCCTAACACGCAATACTTGGTGAATGCGACCGATAGGGGAGAGCTGTTAACCGGAAGGAAGAATGTGGGGAGGTGGTGGGGCGAGATATCGAGCCGGGAGTCATGGAAGAAGGTGGTTGAAATGTAGAACTCCCCTCCTCCACAGAGTGCTTGAATTGGGTCGTTGTGGGTTTGTTGATTGCTTTCAGTTTTTTGTGTTCTTTTGCTACATTGTTGTTGTTGTTGCTAGTTGCTTTCAGTTTTTTGATTTTGAGATGCATTTAAGATCAAGTCTTTGGAAACGTACTCTTTTTCTGCCATAGCTTTGCCTGGTTTTTGGATTTTTCAATCACCTTGGAGCAAATTCAACCTCTCCCAAAATTTATGGCAAATGCTAGATATCTTCATTTGCATTCTAATATGATGTCAGGATATATGATTTTTTAATTTTTTTTTTTTTTATGGACTAAAATTTTGAGTGAAGAACGATGAATAAATATTAAGTTTGGTCAAAAATTTGGAATGAATTAGTTTTAAAAATGTTAAAATTTTACATATATAAAGAATTTGGGTGGCTATATTCCTGTCCAGTCTACCATTAGTCCTGTCCTTGAATTTTATGAGACTAGTTTTGTTCTTAAATTTTAGGAAACGTAATTTTTAAAATTATTATATTCAAACAAATCGCGTTAGAAATACAACTAAACAGAAAAAAGAATAATGGCATTCAATTAAAAGGAGTAATTCTATTTGATTTCGTTGTTAAATATAAAGAGAAAAGAGATAACAAGAAATACAGAAAGCTTTGACTGTATATTATTGATCATTCATCCTTTGTACAACAAAGACCTACTCAAGGAGAAACTAGACTTGTTATGCAAGAAAGAGTTATCCAAAGAAAATGAGGAAAGAGAATAAGGTGAGGAAATTGTAACCTACCTAACAATTTCCTTGCTACATCATGTGAATGTAAGAAGCACAATAATTATATGATTTAAAGTATTATTAATAATAAAGAGTCACATAACTTATGATAGAAATTTGAAATATAAATCTGAGAAGCATAGCATTATTATTTAAATCACATAATTCGTGTGATTTTGGATTCTTATTCCTCATTTGGACGAAGGTAATGCTATTAAGAATTTGTCTGTATATGCAAACGAGATTCTTATCTATTAGATTATCTAGGGATTTAAAGTTTTATTTAATACAATTATTTCAATATTCGAATACATTCTAATTCTTAGATGATTTAATGAATAAAAATCCCGTCTCTGGCAATTATTCAATTTTTTACTCAACTTTGAGTAAAAAATTCAGTAAAAGCTTCATTTGAGTTTGATGTTCTTTGGCTGTTACCTAGTTTTTACTCAAATTCTTTTTAAAAATTCCTACCGTGTCCCGAAATAATTCTCTTCACGTCTCAAAAGTTTTAAATTTGTTTTGAACAATAATTTGAGTATGTAAATAGTATTGTACTAATTTGAGTTTAAGTTTAAATAAAAATAGATTTAGTAGTTTGAATTTGAGTTTGAGTCTACTTAGTGAAGAGTATTTTTTAAATTTTTTTACTCAAATTTAAATTTAAATTTAAATTTGATTTATTGTCGGAGATGCTCTAACATTACTCTTTGGAGAAAGGAGTCATTTTGGAACCTAAGAAAGTGTTCTTGATTGATATAATCGTAAGAACATATTTAGACTTTTATGCTAAATCTGTCCCATTATTACGTTCTAGACGTATCGAATAATTTCGCAAGGGTCAAGTGAAAAAAAAAAATGAAGGAAGAAACAGAAAAAGATAATAAATATCATACAACTATACAAGAATATATCATATTAGTAAAGCATGGCTAGGATTGACAGCGGCCTCTCTAACTTTTAATAACACTATGGGGAAGGTAGAAATCAATATATACATACTTATATGTATGTATGTACTAGCATTGATGTGTACTATATATGGGTGTTGTAATAATAGTTTTAAATATGATAAATAATTTTACAATTAAAGTAACAATTTATAGTTTTTGTAATTAGAAAATTTTGAAAATAATTTCAAAGATAACAATTGTTATAATCAAAACTATCAAGTAATTAAAATAAACGATGCAAAACCAATATTTAAAATTTTAATTTATAATATTTCCAAGCTAATTTAAAACCTAATTGGAACATAAATTGATAAATTTAAGAAATCAAACACTTAACAATTTTTAACTAATTATTCTATTGATTAATAAATTTTTTATCTCTCATGCATGTTTATTAATGTGTTTAATTAGGAGATATTAAAAAAAATTCATAGACTAAATTGGATTATAATTTAAAAATATTTGTAATCAAGATATTTTGAAGAGAACTTAAAACTAAAATCTAATAATTAACTATTTCTAAATTGATAGATTCTAAGACAATTTCTAACTAAAATGCATAACAAGACTAATAGTGGTTTCAAACTGATTAAAAACACCAATAGAAAATAATAAATTGATAAATTAAAAAATAATTAATTATTTTATCTCCCATGTTAATACTCTAATAATTTACTTTAGAATGAGGGAACTTTATAAAGATTCCTAACTTCAATTGAATTATAATTTTAAAAGTGATATTTTTACTAATTAGGTAATTTAAAAAAGTAAAAATCAAATTATAATAATATCCGTAATTTTAATTAAGATATTTAAAAAATAAATTAAATTTGATTATAATCTTGAAAGGGTTTTTTTTTTCAATTGAAAAGTTTTGAAATGAAATAAAAATCAAACTCTAATAAATATATACCACATTCCCTACAATTACGTACTAAAAAATTCAAAATCAATCTAATTATTGTCATCATAAAACATGTGTATCAAGCTATTAAAAAACTTATATGGAGTCATTTTCCAAAATCTAAAGAGGACATTAATTCTACCAAGTCTTGATAACTTTTCCTTAATTTGGTTAGAAATCAAGTTATACTGGAACATGAAAATTATAATGAAACTTTTTTCTAAAAAATTAAAGGAAATGACTCTGGATAGCTTTATATTAGTCATAATAAGATAGAAAATAAATGTCTCACGAGAATGACAACATTCAAGTACCAGTTAGTAGTAGACTTCTAATCAAACTAAAAAACAAACTTATAAAAAATTAACTAAATTAATAATTTAACTAATATAAGTTATCAACGAATAATCAGAGCTTGAGATCTAGTCTCCATCCAATTTAATATACAAAGTCCAATGCACAAAAAAAAAAACTGTCAAGTATTGAAAAGTGTGTATGTATGTATCTACTCTATGTGTGATTGTGTATGTATGTATCTACTCTATGTGTTCGTTTGGATAAGTATTGAAAAAGTATGATTTGAAAAAAGTGTGGTTTGAAAATGTACAGTTTGAATTAAGTTGTGAATATTTGGATGAATGTATTTAAAACAGGCTTAAATGACATTATAATGTTTGGATGAACTGTTAAAAATGTTGAATATGTTATATAAATAAAAAATAGACGTTTTCAAAATGAAAATTTAAAAAAAAAAAATCTCACTGGTACTTTTTCGAAGCGAACATTTAGACTTGAAAACATTGTAATAAATATTTCGAAAACGTAAAAACAAATATTCACTACTATCCATTCAAACAATTTTGTGAGAGGGGATGATTCACAATTCGTTTGAAAATTTTGAAGAGAAAAGAAAAATATATTTTTTAAATTAGAAAAGAAAAAAAATATATTAATTTTTATCTTATTTGACCGTTCAAAAAAAAAAAAACAAAGTGTCATCATTTCTTATTTAAATGATTAGAAAGAAAAAAAAAAAAAAGGTAAAAAAATAGTTTGACAATTATAACTTTTTTATGTTTAGAATTTTTAATTATTTTATTTTTGAATATTTTTATATTTCAAAAAGATTATTAAAATATTTTTTTTCTTTTTCTTCTAATTTTTTTTATTATTTTTATTAAAAACTTTCGAACGAACAGAGACTCTTCACGTTAATCTTATCTTTTCTCGCAATTATCTTCCATCCAATTCCAAACAGTTGTTGGAGAGAAAAAATGCATTGCAAATATGTTGATGTATTAATTATTTTTTTATTATTATTTTAATTAATCTTTTTTTGGCTCTTATATGAGTTGAATAGAATGAGAAGTTTACAAGTCTAAAAGTAAGTAGTTTTCCAAATGCTGTTGAGAATCGAGATCATATTCTCAGTAAAGCAACTGTCTCATGCAATTAGTTCGATTTCCCTACCCACCTAATTACCAAAAAAAGAAAATGGTGATGGACGATTCCAATTTCCAACTTTGGATCTTCAAATCTTCCCAACCACTCTGCTCTTCTTTCTTCTTTCAACTTGCTAATGGTGGTCTTATTCAGCTCATCGTGTACGGTGAGAAACCCTAGCATAAAATAATTTCAGATTCTTGTGCTTTAATTATCTTTCACTTGCTATTTTTTTGGAACAGATGCTTTCAGCTTTGAACCATAATTACAATAGAATTGATTATGATCTTGTGAAGTCGGTTTTTAGTTTAAAAAAAAAAAAGAAATTCATTCATAAAAGTGAAAATAAATAATGACGCATAACATGAATAAAATAATAGGAACGGAGAGATAGAATAGAGGAAGAGGGTCATTTTTGTTTTTCTATTTTCACAAGGAGTGCAAGAATATTTGAATTGAGTGCGAAGAGCACCACCTTTTTTTGTTATAGTTTTGATTAATATATTGTTATGTTTGTTTGTCGGTATAGAAAGATAATTGAATAAATTAGTGATTATGATCTTATGAAGTCGGTCTTTAGTTAAAAAAAAAAAGAAACTCGCTAATAGAACTGGAAGAAGTGCAAAGAGTATTTGGGTTGAGTGCGAAGAGCACCACCCTTTTTTGTTATGGTTATGATTAATATATTATTACGTTTGTTTGTCAGTATAGAAAGATGATTGGATAAATTAGTAATTATGATGTTGTGAAGTCGATTTTTAGTTAAAAAAAAAAATAATAATAAACTCACCAATAGAACTGTGAACAAATAATGACGCATAACATGAATAAAATAATAGGAATGGAGAGATAGAATAGAGGAAGAGGGTCATTTTCGTTTTTCTATTTTCACAAGGAGTGCAAGAGTATTTGGGTTGAGTGCGAAGAACACCAACCTTTTTTGTTATAGTAATGATTAATATATTGTTATGTTTGCTTGTCAATCTAAAGATGTGATTTGATACATTAGTTATTATGATCTTGTGAAGTCGGTCTTTAGTTAAAAAAAAAAAAAAAAAGAAACTCACTAATAGAACTGGAAATAAATAATGACACATAACATGAATTAAATAATGGGAATAGAGGGATAGAATAGAGGAAGAGGGTCAATTTTGTTTTTCTATTTTCACAAGGAGTGCAAGAGTATTTGGGTTGAGTGCGAAGAGCACCCTCCTTTTTTGTCATGGTTATGATTAATATATTGTTATGTTTGTTTGTCGGTCTAGAGAAGTGATTGGATAAGTTAGTGACTATGATCTTGTGAAGTCGATCTTTAATTAAAAAAAAAAAAGAAATTTACTAATAAAACTGGAAGTAAATAATGAAACATAACATGAATAAAATAATGAGAATGGAGAGATAGAATAGATGAATTGAGGAAGAGGGACATTTTCGTTTTTCTATTTTCACAAGGAGTGCAAGAGTATTTGGGTTCAGTGCGAAGAGCACCACCCTTTTTTGTCATAGTTATGATTAATATATTGTTATGTTTGTGTGTCGGTCTAGAGAAGTGATTGGATAAATTAGTGATTATAATATTGTGAAATCGGTCTTTAGTTTTAGAAAAAAAAAAAGACTCAATAATAGAACTGGAGTAAATAATGACACATAACATGAATAAAATAATGAGAATAGAGAGATAGAATAGAGGAAGAGGGTCAATTTTGTTTTTCTATTTTCAAAAGGAGTGCAAGAGTATTTGGGTTGAGTGCGAAGAGTACCACCCATTTTTGTTATGGTTATGATTAATATATTGTTATGTTTGTTTGTCGTTATAGAAAGGTGATTGAATAAATTAGTGACTATGATCTTGTAAAGTCAGTTTTTAATTAAAAAAAAAAAAAGAAATTTACTAATAGAACTGAAAATAAATAATGACGCATAACATGAATAAAATAATGGGAATGGAATGACAGAATCACTAATTTTATCACTGTTAGTAAATGTGATAATTAATTCACCCTTATTAAATCTATAAAACAAGCGTGGTATCTGTTTGATACTGAGAAATTATTCAATGGTCTTGTCACAGTAGTCCCGACGGTTAGATAATAAGTCACATATGTATTTACAGTATCCTACTGCTGATGTAGTTATTCATCCAATCTTTGAGATCACCAAATAATTGCGCCATCATCTCGATGTTTCTATATTGTACTTTTAATACTTCTGCTTTTAACTTTATGAGTCTTCCATACCAACATGGTATCAAATAAGCAATTATTTGGTAGTCTTAAGAATTAGATAAACAGCTATATCAATCATGAAATATTATATATATATATATGTGAGACTTATCGTTTAACTGTTGAAATTACTGTAACAGAACTGTTGAATAATTATCGGAGATGATGTGGGTTTTGCACATCAAAATCAGCTTAAGATTTTATTAAGATGTATGAATGACTTGTGTGGAATTTTTGAAAACCATGTTGAATATGGTTTGTCATTTCAGACCGCACTAGGAGCTTTGTGTCTGTGGGTCGCTCTCGCTCGCCCCATCCAAATTCGGTGGGCCTTTTTCCAAATCTTAAACGCGGAAGAATGTTGTCCAAGGCTAAGTATAATGATAAGGACACGTAGACAATATGTCTCAATCTCACCATTTATGCGTACAGTTGGCTCGGCAACGCGTCACCTTCTTTTTATATTTTATATTTTATAAATAATGTGATAATAAATTTTTAAATAATATAAAAATTTAAGACCTTCTTACATTGTTTTAAATCAGTGATTTTTTATTTTTGGATTTCATTTTCCTTTATTAGTCAGTTGGTGTAAAGCTTAAGTGGTTTGTTTTGCGATATAAGATGCATCAATTAATATGTATATGTTTAATTAATTTGTTAAATATTATTTTATTTATAAGCATTTATATTTAATAAATTATTAAATAAAGGACAAAAAATAAATTACAGTCTATAATCACTTTTGAACTATTTTTACTAAATATCTAATTAACAAATTAATTGTATCAAAATCAATTCCTTATAATCCAAACTCTTTCATACGATCAAAGAAGAAAGGGGCATAAAAGAAAAGAAAAATGAACAATGACCACTTAACGATAAAAGGCAAGGGGTTTACCCTTCTTTTTTTTCCTCTCCTTTTCACATTTTCTCAAAAATGTATTAAAAATTTTTATTTTTTTGCCACAATCACATTAACTACATAATTTAAAATATTATGAATAATATAATACCACATTAGAATATCTCTAATACTAAATATTATTTGGCTCATACCCAAGTTATATTTATGCATTGCTACAGTGCCAAATATTAGATTTTGAAATTTCTGTTTCAATATTAAAATATTATTTTTTATTCAAGAATTATTATTCTTTTTAATTAGTCATTAAAGTCGTTAAATCAAATACTCAAAGTGAATCCAAAAAAAATGTGGCATGACATGAATATCATGTACTAACGTTAACATCGGATATACTTTTTTCACTTGAAATAGACCATCCATTTGAGACATGCATTTTAAAAATCTCTTTAATACCACATTATTTGAAATACAAATTTTAAAAAAGACAATTTTATTTTTTTTTTCTTTACGATAAATTATCATGGCCTCCCTCGAGGTAAGGTAAAATCAAACATGCAATCAATTTCTTATAATTTGAAAAATTACATTAATTTTTTTTTTATTTTAATGTCGGTAACGAAACCTCTAGCTGTTAATCATGAATTCACCAAATGTTTTATATTAGACATTATTTTCAAAATATTCTTAAATATCAACTTTACCCTTATTATCACTTCATCTATTTATTCTCTCCAAAAAAAAAAAAATAGAGAGTATAATATATTAATATCAAATGACCTTCAAAGTTTTGTAAATTTTATTTTATTTCTTTAGTTTTTTAGAAATTTTTAAAAAAATAAGGAATGACCGCCTCCAAATTTTTTATTATTTTATAACAAATTCTTTTAAATTTTTATTATTATTTTTTGGGTTAATTACACTTACCTCTCTTAAGATTTCTAACAATTGCAGAAACATTCCCTATAGTTTTTAAAATAACACTGTTCTCCCTTCTAGTTTTAATATTCATAACAAATTCTTTCCTGCCGTCAATGACCGTTAGTTGACTTAACAGCATTTGATAATGTAAGCAATTCTTTTTGTCTAATTACTAATTTTGTCCCTTACAAGTCATGGTTAAATGACAAAACTACTCTCACTTTAATAATAATTTTTTTAATTAAAAAAAAAAACAAAATTTCTCCTTCCATCTCCTCTCTCTCCACCTTCCTTCAAACGCATTTCTCTCTCTCTACCTTCCTTCAAACGCATTTCTCTCTCTCTACAACCCACTTTCTCTCTCTCAACTTCAAGAATCCTCTTCCATGGCTCTCTTATTTTTCCACAACTTTGATTCACCAATTTTCTTTCATTTTCTACGGCTTTCTCACAACTCAAACAAGCTGAAATCGAGCTCGACATCAAGTAATTGAAGGCACGAGTACCCAGAACAGCCGCAACCATGGCCTTATCCTCATCATTCCACACCACACCCTCCATACCTACCTCTATCTTCATCTCTAAACCCCAAAACAACCCCACCCACAAACAAAAAGGCTTGAAAATTCAATACCCAGTTGAAATCTATCCCCAAAACAGTGGAAAAAATTAGTTCTTTCCCACAAATTCAAATCCCATATATTAACATAAGAAAGATATATATAATTTTAGAGAAATTTATGGAAGAAAATTAATTTAAGAACTATTGAGATAAGGTTTTAGAGAGTATTTTTAGAGCTCTCTTGTTAGTTCTTTCTCTGTCTTCATTTCTGCCGCCCACTGGTTTTGGCAACCAGCGCCTCACTAAAAAGCCCAACCCCTTCGCCGCCAGTAACGGCCACCACGATCGCCCACACTAGACACTGCCACCGCCATGAATTCCAACCATCAACCATGGATTCGGATTATTCTCATCTTTCACACCTCCATAGATTTCGACCATCAATCATGGTCGACCCAACCATGGATTCCGTTCAATGATGCCCATGTAGAGGGAAATCAAGTTGCAGTAATTGATGAAAGTTGCAAAAGATTTTCATCATGAACAAATCAACCAAATGTCAACTGAATGTGGGTTTGTAGTATTTTGGTATATTTAAATTATGAATTGTAATAGATGTGGGGTCCACAACTTAATGCTAATTGAAATACAATTTTAGAAAGAAAAAAAATTAAGAAAGAAATGGGGAGGATTATGATGAATCTGGTCAATTGAGGGTATGCGTCCTTGGATTAGCCCTTGAACGACAGGTGGAAGCCTGTAATTCACATAGAGACAAACTAAGAGGAAGAAAGAGGGAAAGATAATTTTTGATTTTTGATTTTAAAATAATTATTAAAATATAAGAAAGAAATTTTTTACGATTGTCAAAAAAAACTTAGGAAAAGTAGGTATAATTTACCTTTATTTTTTTGTTTTTTAAATCATTTGTCTATATATATATATACATATATATATATATGCGGATGCGGGTGGAAGTGTGCTGGGTTTATTGAAAGATGTTTAGCCGCAATAATTAGCCGTAGAGCTACGGTCGTTGCCTATTAATGATTGAGTGTGAAGAATGAGAGTTATTGGTGGGGCTGAACGTGGGTTAGGTGGTTATAGAATGGATGTTGTTGGTAAATATTAAATAGGAGTTACAGAGAGGATGTTGTCGGTAAATACTAAATAGGAACAACAGTTTCGGCAAAGAGAGGGAATGTAATCAAGTAATTTTATTTCATTAAGTAATGATGTGAGCATCTTCAGTGTTTTGAATTAATTTTTTATTCAAATTTAAGTTAAAATCCATGTAAAAGTTTGAAGTAGAATTTGAATTTCACAATCTTTGATGGTCACTTAAATTTATTTCGTTAAGTAATGATGTTAGGAGAGAAGAAAGGGAAGTGAATAATGGTAATCAAGTAATTTTATTTTATTAAGAAGATAAACTTCTGTGAAAAAGAAAGATAAGTGAATAATGGTAATAAAGTAATTTTATTTTATTAAGTAACAATGCTAGGAGATAAACTCGGGTAGAAAAATTGTGTCATTATAAAAAAAAATTGTGTAATTCTCAAAATTTTAAGAATTTATATGTAATATTAATAAATTTTAAAAAATATTAGTGTAATTTACTTTTTTTTCTTTAATGGGCAATGTTATAGTGGCATTATCATATTACAATAGTTGATATGTTATAGTGACATTATCATATTAAATAACTTAATATGACTAGTTATTTTGTGTGATTATCTTCGCATTAGCACTGTTAATGAATCTGAATCCAATCTAAATCTAATTTATTTATTTAAATATGATATAAAAAATTTGATCGATAATTTAATAATTTATTTAATTAAATGGATGATTAAGTAAAACCAATCTAATTAAATATAACATATATATTATAAACTAAAATATATAAATTGAGATTTTTTATGCAAGATTTTTTTAAATTGAATTGAATTGAGTTTATATATTTTAAATTTTATATATTATAATGTCATATTTTATATACATAATATATTAATATTATATACATATATATAATATATATTAATATTATTATAGGATGAGTATTTAACAAATCTTACTTTGAATTAAGATTTTTTTAGTGGGATAGTATATATATATATATATATCAAGAGTGGCATCGAAATGGCACTCAGCCGACTCAGATTGTTACTTGACAATTGCTTGGCTGCGTTTCCACACTTCACGAGCCCCATCACCAACCTTGCGTCCCTTCCACCTCCTTACACAGTTGTTTCCATCAAAGTCAACATCTCTTGCCACTAACGGCGGTGTTGTGTTGAGCTGCGGCTCCTTTACGTGTCTGTAACGTAACTATAAATATTGTAGTTGATTATGAAATACGGACATTTTATTTTAGTTTACGTATTTGTATCAAACACAAATACCTGATATAAATAGTTTTGGACACTTTTCAGATATGTATTTGAACATTTTAAATCATGGATATTAATGATTAAATAAAAAAGTTTTTTTATTTTTATTTAATGATTTTGTTATTTTAATATTTTATTAATATTTTTTTAAATTTGTGTATATTTTAATTTTAATTTTAATTAAAATAACATTAAATTTTTATTATATAGTCATATAAAAATATAAAAAATTATATATATTTAACATGTTTCTAACGTATTCATGTCTGTGTCTTTATTTTACTTATAAAAAACATAATATATTCGTGTGTATCATATGCATATCTAGATTCTATTGTATCCTTGCCCCTGTGCATGCTTCTTAGGTACTTGGTGATGAATCATCTAATATAGCTTTTTTGTTTGTTTGAACTCAGAGGAGTTGTTTAATGGACAAACTGAGAAATTCCTTCAAATCATACTCTGAACAAAACCACTCAGAAGAACGTCTAGTCCTTTGACGGTTCCATGGCTCAGTCAGTTGATTCTGCCGACCGCAGAGAAGTACTCGTCAAAATCAGCGGGAGAGATAGTTCCAGAGAAACTGAGCTCGCATCGCAATCACAGGCCACTGGTGGTGCTGAGAGGGTTAACAACATTCGGAGAGGATCTAGCTATGATTTCTCAAAAGATGCAACTAAAGTCTCTAAAGAGTTCGATTTCGTTACTGATTCACCTTTGTCACAGTGTTCGCAAGGCTTATCAAGGATTGCGGAGAGTCCAACTTACGGTCAGCTTTCGCCCGAGGACGTGAGGGTTTCGTTTAATGAAGCTACCACTGACCAGGTTCGGAGACGGTCCAATGCCAGCGGAGGTTATGGCGGCAGCGAAGACGAGGTGGTGTTATGTAGTTCGAACTCTTCGTTCCAGAGAAAATCAATCTTGTTGAAGACCAAAACGAAATCTAGGCTGATGGACCCGCCGGAACAAGATCAGAGATCTCAGAGAATGTTGAAGTTTGGAATGTCGGGGAACGGTAGTGAAATTGACGAGGATGATCCTTTATTGGATGAAGATTTACCAGATGAGTACAAGAAGATGAAGTTCAGTAAGTTGACGCTACTTCAATTGGGGAGTTTGATTTTGATTATTACTGCGTTAGTGTGTAGCCTTTCAAATTCCAAATTTAGGAGGAAAACGCTATTTGAACTTCAACTATGGAAATGGGAGCTAGTGGTTCTGGTTCTGATCTGTGGTCGATTGGTGTCTGGTTGGGGAATTCGGATAGGTGTGTTCTTTATCCAGCGTAATTTTCTGTTGCGGAAACGGGTGTTGTATTTTGTGTATGGGTTGAGGAATGCTGTTCAGAATTGCATTTGGTTGGCTTTGGTTTTGATTGCTTGGAATTTTATTTTCCACAAAAAAGTTGAGAGAATGACTGGTGGGAAAGTCTTACCTTATGTAACCAAGATTTGGGTGTGTCTTTTGGTGGGTACCTTGGTTTGGCTTCTAAAAACACTCCTGGTTAAGGTTCTTGCTTCGTCGTTCCATGTGAGCACATATTTCGCTCGAATTCAGGAGTCTTTGTTTGATCAGTATATAATTGAGACACTTTCGGGCCTTCCCTTGATTGAAATTCAGCAGGAACATAAGGAGGAGGAAAGGGTCTTGGCCGAAGTTCAGAAGCTCCAGAATGCTGGGGCTACCTTGCCTGCTGATCTTCGGGCTACCGATTTTCCAAGAAGAGGGAAATTAATAGGCAGTGGAAGACACCAGAAGACCCCTAAAGCTGCCAAGAGTCCCAGATTTTCTAGGACTATGTCCATGAAGAAAAATGAGGGTATCACTATTGATCATTTGCACAGGCTGAATCAGAAGAACATTTCGGCATGGAATATGAAGAGGTTGATGAAAATTGTCCGAAGAGGGGTACTATCAACTTTGGATGAGCATAGACATGATTCAACTGGTGGTGAGGACGAGTTCTCAGCGCAGATCAGAAGTGAATGCCAAGCAAAAGCTGCAGGCAAGAAGATATTCTCCAATGTGGCTAAGCCAGGATCCAAGTATATTTTTACTTCTTTGCTTATAGTAGTGTGTAAATATGTAACTTGTTTTCTTGGTAGAGCTCTGTTTACTCTATTAGTTGATGCATTGCTTTCATTTTTAATTCATTCATGGATACAGAACCATGATTACCTACTTGACGAGTAAGTTCATTTAGTTTACATTGATCCTTTTTACCAGAGTAAGAAATACCTGCATCCTTGTGTTGGTATTGATCCCAATAGGCCCAGAGAGATAGTAACTGAGGTCCATAATTTTCTTGCCCCATATTAGAGTCTATATTTACAGACAAAGTTAATAGTACAACTTTTAAATTGCAGCTGTTATTGTTTTTACTGGATATTTTCTGACCTTATTGTCAAAAATTGGAGTTGCGTCTCTGTGTTATTGAATCACCTTCTGGTTATATACCTGTTCAACATTTCAGTATCTCATTGATTTACATTTATTGACCAAGACAAGTCTTAATAGTTTTCCCTTTTGTTTTCAGATACATCTACCTGGAGGATCTGATGCACTTTATGAAAGATGATGAAGCTTTGAAGACCATGCATCTCTTTGAAGGATCAAGTGGAAGCAAAGGAGTCAGCAAGAGAATTCTTAAGAATTGGATGGTAAATGATATCTTTAATTTTTTCCCTTTTTTTTCCATCCTTGTTTGTAGTTGATAATTGTTAAGCTAGATATTCTTACATCACTCTCGAATGAATTTTTGATTGCTCTTGCTACCCCCAACAAGGTGAGGTGAGGCCTTTTGGTAACAAAAGCCTATTTCTGTGTACAATATTTTTATGGATGCATGTCATTGATTATTATTGGAAGACCATTTTAGAAAAAATCACGTGTTCTTTATTAAGAATGCAGAAAATCAGTAAATAAAAACAAGATATTTTCTGCAATGATGCCGTATAAAATTTGTATTATGTTCTGATAAACATAAAGCTGCAAATTATGCTAACTAGTCCATCTCATGACCCAACCTTGAGCTTTAAATTGATGATTGGTTCTTGAGCCCACTGCATAACTAAGGTGAGAGATGATGGAACAAAAGTTATGAAACGTTGGAAACCACCAACAAGAAAGAATAATTCTCGAAGAGAACAAACCTCAAATTTTGTTTATTATTGATAAAAGTCTAATCATAGCATTTGACAAACTTATAAATCCCCATCCAAATTGGAGACACTCATTATGCATGCCATATATGCATAGGTCACATTCCATAAGAATGTAGAGCAATCCTAACATAATGTTTTGATCTTTTACCTCCTACCCACAATGAGTTGAACTACAAAACCCAATTCAACTAAGTTGACTTATGGTTGAAGATTTTGCACCTTAGGTTGATTTTAAGATAGGTTCTATTTCATAAAGCAGAATGTTATTTATGTGTTATGTTCTGATAAATACTATAAAACTGTTTTACTCATCGAAAAAAAAAATTGTAACTATTTCAAATCTCCTTTTTTTACCAGTTAAATGTGTTCAGAGAACGGAGAGCCCTTGCATTGTCGCTCAACGATACAAAAACATCTGTAAACAAACTCCATCATATGTTGAATGTCATCATAGGAGTCATTATTGTGGTTATCTGGCTTCTTATCCTCAAAGTTGCAACTACCCAATTCTTTATCTTTTTAAGCTCCCAGCTTCTCTTGGTGGTGTTTATCTTTGGAAACACATGCAAGACAACATTTGAGGCAATCATCTTCTTGTTTGTAATGCACCCGTTTGATGTAGGTGATCGTTGTGAAGTGGATGAAGTTCAGGTAAATAATTATCAACATAAATATGGTGTTGTGTTCTTTTGCATGCTTGATTCCCCATGCGAGCATGTCTTTCTGTTAGATGTTTGAGGTTGTAACTTCCGTTTCTCTGTGTCTCAGATGGTAGTTGAAGAAATGAACATATTAACTACAGTTTTTCTGAGGTACGACAATCAAAAGATCATGTATCCAAACAGTGTTCTAGCTACCAAGCCCATCAGTAATTACTATCGTAGTCCAGATATGGGAGATGCAATTGATTTCTGTATCCACATCTCAACCCCCATGGAAAAGATTGCTACAATGAAAGAGAGAATAACAAGGTATGTATTTCCTTCTACTTGTAGTAAGTTTTTTATATTGCTTTGCATGATATCTCTTAGATGTACGTCAAGGCCAGTCCAGGAGAGTGTATTTCTGTTTTTTTGAAATTAGAATATTGTGCTCTTAAGTTTCTCTTGTGAGTTAGTCATACAATTTTACTGAAATAGATCCTAATCTCTCTGATTTACTGTTTGTTATGGCTGCTGCAATTGCAAGTATCTTAAGTTTCTCTTTGTGAGTTAGACATACAATTTTACGGAAATAGATCCTAATCTCCCTGATTTACTATTTTTTTATGGCTGCTGCAATTGCAGGTACATCGAAAACAAGAGTGATCACTGGTACCCTGCTCCAATGATAGTGATGCGGGATGTGGAGGACATGAACAAGCTGAAATGGTCAGTTTGGCTTTCGCATAGAATGAATCATCAGGACATGGGTGAGAGATGGGCAAGGAGGGCACTTTTGGTGGAGGAGATGGTCAAAGTGCTCAAAGAGCTTGATATCGAGTACCGCATGCTGCCCCTTGACATGAACGTCCGCAACATGCCAGCTTTGAATTCGAACAGACTTCCCTCAAATTGGACAGCTTGTGCCAACTGATGATTGTACCTGAAAAACAAGCTACATTTGATCCCTATAAAAACACACTCGGATTTAGCAGTGCACACTGCAGCTTAGGGAAGGTACTTACTGGGGAGGTAAGGTTGGTTAAATAAGGGCGGTATTTAGGTTGTGAGATGTCTATTTGTGCCCTTTGATCATATAAAAAAAGGGACTATTATAGTTTATGCGTGCATATATAGAAAGTATGATGTTGGGGACAAGTTATCTAGAACTATCCTTTGTTAAATAGTAGAATCTTAGTCTAGCCTGACTCAGTTAGAGAAGTTGGAGACTCCACTAGTCATTTCATGTGAGACTTACACTGTAATTCTACTGTTCATTGCCAGTTTCTATGCAAATCATAAATACTAAAGTTATAGAAGAGGTTATCAAAAAAAAAAAAAAGTTATAGAGAAAGTCACACTGTGCCATGGTCTCAAAATTTTTACTTAATGCGAAAGGTTCATGATAGCATTTTTTTTTCCTTTTCTTTTTTATTTTATGGATAATAGTCCGTGCTAGCTTTTAGCCTGTGAGATTTTAAAGAAGAAAGTATGTTACTAGCCATTGCACTATTAACTATAAATCAATTTCAATGGTACGCCTCATTGTTAACGGTCGCGGATTTAAAAGTTCAGGATGATTTATATGAATATATAAAAAAAATTAAAAAAAGTTAAAGTTTTCTTTTGTTAAAAAATTTTAATTTAGTGGTTCAAAATTGTGAAAGTCTTATAACAATATGAACAAATCAGAGGCATAAAAACCATCCAAGCAAGTGATACAATGGTAAATGTATGGTATTGTTGAAGTGATAGTCTTTGATCTTTTTACTTGATCTTTTTACTTTAGGCCTTGATAGTAGATAAGTTGATTTGAAAGACCTATCAAATTTAATTCACCAGTCTCATGAGCAATGTGCTGAATAAATTTAAAAGAAGTGTTATAAATTTAGAGATCTCAAATCATGGAATTTTTAAATCACCAAAGAGTCAATTAGTATGATAAGATTAGGATATCATTTTTTTGAAAAAAAAAATTCATTTTTCTCTTGAGATGACCATTTTTTACTGAAACAAATGCAGGCTAGAATACTCCGAATGGATCTTTCAATTGTGCGAATCAAATCAGCCACCCCTTCAAGTAAAGGATAAAGTGGAAATGCAGGCAGGAATTCCAGACCCGCCCCGCTACGGGTACTGGTTTTTCTTTAGGACAATTGTGATTTGTGACTGAAGTGGATACACGTTCGGATAGTCCCAAAGGATATTTCAATTGTGTGGACCCCAATCAACCACCCTCTTCAGTCTGCAAGAGAAGGATAAAGTGCAAAGAAAGCTCCACAGACGATAGAAAGTAGAAACGAACAGAAAATAGCAACACCGAAGGCGAAGCTAATCCAACCTCTGATTTGAAGCTCCTCTAATGGCGACACCAGTTAAAGTGTACGGCCCACCCATCTCCACCGCTGTCTCGAGGGTTCTTGCCTGTCTCCTTGAGAAGGACGTCCAATTTCAGCTCATTACCATCAGCATGTCCAAAGGCGAACATAAGAAGCCTGATTTCCTCAAAATCCAGGTAATATATATATATATATATATATATATATATATATACACACACACACACACACACACTGTTATTTCTATATGCATATGTGCGTAGATTAAACCCATGACCTATTTACTGTAAACAGCCCTTCGGCCAAGTACCAGCTTTTCAAGACGAGAGCGTATCCCTCTTTGGTAGTTATCCTCGATCTCCTTTTTTTTTTCCACTGCCAAATTGAAATTTCTTTAATTACCATTATAAATCTTGAATTTTGGGTGTTTTTGCTATTGTGGTTCATGTGTTTGATTTGTACCAGAGTCCAGAACTATATGTCGATACATATCGGAGAAGTACCATAATCAAGGGAACAAGGGTCTGTACGGAACGAACCCAATAGAAAAAGCTTCGATTGATCAATGGTTAGAGGCGGAAGGGCAGAGCTTCAACCCGCCCAGCTCGGCTCTGGTGTTTCAGCTCGCTTTTGCACCGCGAATGAAGATCAAGCAAGACGAAGGGGTAATCAAGCAAAGTGAGGAAAAACTGGCAAAGGTGCTGGACGTTTACGAAAAGAGGCTTGGCGAAAGTCGGTATTTGGCTGGCGATGAGTTCAGTTTGGCTGATCTCTCTCACCTGCCTAACACGCAGTACTTGGTGAATGCGACCGATAGGGGAGAGCTGTTCACTGGAAGGAAGAATGTGGGGAGGTGGTGGGGCGAGATATCGAGCCGGGAGTCGTGGAAGAAGGTGGTTGAAATGCAGAACTCCCCGCCTCCACGGAGAGCTTGAATTGGGTCGTTGTGCGTTTGTTGATTGCTTTCAGTTTTTTGTGTTCTTTTACATTGTTGTTGTCGCTGCTGCTGCTTTCAGTTTTTTGATTTTGAGATGCGTTAAGATCGAGTCTTTGGAAACGTACTCTTCTTCTGCCATAGCTTTGCCTGGTTTTTAGATTTTTCAATCAGCTTGGAGCAAATTCAACCTCCCCCAAATTTTATATGACAAATGCTAGATATCTTCATTTGCATTCTAACATGATTTGTCAAGATATATGATATTTTAAAATCTTTTTTTTTTTATGGACTAAAATTTTGAGTGAAGAACGATCGATAAATATATTGAGTTTGGTCAAAAATTTGAGATGAGTTAGTTTAAAAAATGTTAAAATTTTACGTATATAAAGAATTTGGGTAGCTATATTCCTCTCTAATCTGTCATTTGTTCTGTTCTTGAAACTTATGAGACTAGTTTTGTCCTTAACTTTTAGGAAACGTAATTTTTAAAATTATTATATTCTAACAAATGACGTCAAACATACAACTAAAGAGAAAAAAGAGTAATGACATTCAATTAAAAAGAGTAATTCTATTTGATTTCGTTGTTAAATATAAAGAGAAAAGAGAGAATAAGAAATAGATAAAGCTTTGACAGTATATTATTGATCGATCATCTTTTGTACAACAAAGACCTACTTAAGGAGAAACTTAAACTTGTTATGCAAGAAAGAGTTATCCAAAGAAAATGAGGAAGGAGAATAAGGTGAGGAAATTGTAACCTACCTAACAATTTCCTTGCTACATAATGTGTGTATGTAAGAAGCAAATAATTATATGATTTAAAATATTATTAATAATAAAGAGTCACATAATTTATGATAAAAATTTGTAATATAAATCTGAGAAGTATAGCATTATTATTTAAATCACATAATTCGTTTGATTTTGGATTCTTATTCCTCATTTGGACGAAGGTAATGTTATTAAGAATTTGCCTGTAATATGCAAACGAGATTCTTATCTATTAGATTATCTAGGGATTTGAAGTTTTATTTAATACAATTATTTTAATATTCAAATTCATTCTAATCCTTAAATGATTTAATGAATAAAAATCATATACAAACGAGCTTTTAATAAGGCTATCTCCAGTAATGATTTAGTTTTTTTACTCAAATTTGAGTAAAAAATTGAAGTAAAAGCTTCATTTGAGTTTGATGCTCTCTAGCAGTCACCTTATTTTTACTAAAATTCTTTTTAAAAATTCTTACTGTGTCCCAAAATAGTTCTCATCATGTCTCAAAAGTTTTAAATTTAGTTTGAACAGTAATTTAAGTATGTGAATAGTATTATACAAATTTGAGTTTGATGCGCTGTATCAGTCACCTAGTTCACATTTAGAGATGCTCGAATATTACTCTTTGGAGAAAGGAGTCATTTTGAAACCCTAAGAAAGTGTTCTTGATTGATATAATTGTAGGATCGTATTTAGACTTTTATGCTAAATCTGTCCGATTATTACGTTCTAGACATATCGAATAATTTCACAAGGGTCAAGTGAAAAAAAAATGAAGGAAGAAACAGAAAAAGATAATAAATATCATACAACTATACAAGAATATATCATATTAGTAAAGCATGGCCAGGATTGAAAGCGGCGTCTCTAACTTTTAATAACACAATGGGGAAGATTGAAATCAATATATACATATATATATGTATGTATGTACTAGCATTGACACGTATTATATATGGGTGTTGTAATAATAGTTTTAAATATGACAAATAATTTTACAATTAAAGTAACAATTTATGATTTTTGTAATTAGAAAATTTTGAAAATAATTTCAAAGATAACAATTCTTATAATCAAAACTATCAAGTAAACATTTTTTGGGTTAAAGAATTTGTTGTATCTATTATTTAATATTTTTTAAAATATATTCTGAATGTATTTTAGTGTAATCAATAATATTTTAACGGTGTTACGATAAGTAATGCATTGAAAAAGTATGATTTGAAAAAAGTACAGTTTGAAAGTTTGAATTAAGTTGTGAATGTTTGGATGAATGCCTTTAAAATAAGCTTAAATAATATTATAGTATTTTGATAAATTATTAAAAGTGTTGAATGTGTTATGTAGATAGAAAATAAACGTTTTTAAAATGAGAAATTTAAAAAAAAAAAATCTCTCATTACTACTTTTTTTAAACGAATATTTAAACTTAAAAATGTTGTAATGAATATTTCGAAAACATTAAAACAAATATTCACCACTGTCCATTCAAACAATTTTGTAAGAGGGGATGATTTACAATTCGTTTGAGAGTTTTAAAGAGAAAAGAAAAGAAAAAATATTTTAAATTAGAAAAAAGAAAAGGAAAAAATTATTTATTTTTATCTTATTTGATATTTCAGAAGAAAAAAAAAAGTGTCACTATTTCTTATTTAAATGATCAAAAAGAAAAGAAAAAAAAGGTACAAAAATAGTTTGACAATTATAACTTCTTTTATTTTTAAAACTTTTAATTATTTTATTTTTGAATATTTTTATATTTCAAAAAGATTATTAAAAAATATTTTTTTATTTTTCTTCTATTATTTTTATTAAAAACTTTCGAACGATCAGAGACTCTCCACCTGAATCTTATCTTTTCTCGCAATTTTTTTCCATCCAGTTGATGGAGAGAGAAAATGCATTTCAACTATGTTGATGTATTAATAATTTTTTTATTATTATTTTAATTAATCTTTTTTTGGCTCTCATACGAGTTGAATAGAATTAGAAGCTTACAAGTCTAAAAGAAAGTAGTTTTTCAAATGCTGTTGAGAATCGATATCACATTCAAGTAACCGTCTCATGCAATTAGTTCGATTCCCCTACCCACTTAATTACCAAGAAAAAAAAAATGGTGATGGACGATTCCAATTTCCAACTTTGGATCTTCAAATCTTCCCGGCCACTCTTCTCTTCTTTCTTCTTTCAACTTGCTAATGGTGTGGTCTTATTCAGCTCATCGTGTACGATGAGAAACCCTAGCATAAAATAATTTCAGATTCTTTGTGCTTTAATTATTCTTTCACTTTCTATTTGTTTGGAACAGATGCTTTCAGCTTCGAACTGTAATTACAGTAGAATTGATTCGAACCAATATATTCCAATGGAAGGAGTCAATTCTAGATTCCCTCCAATGACAGTGCTGTCGGTATGGTTTTGGCCCTTCGGGGATGGGGGGTAATATAAAGTCACCCAGAACTGCAAAGTTTCTTGCAACGCAGACAATCGCATGGCTCAATCCACTGAGAAAGAATTTGTCGTCAAATTTGGCGATGAAGTTGGGAATGGATCTGGTTTGGTGCGGAAAATTAACGATCCAACACGAAGATGGAACAAAGAATTTTCTGAACAATCATCTCATCCAAAAGAGGGTGGCGGTGGCGGTGGCGGTGGCGACATTGAAGGTTGCAGAGAAGATGTTGACGACGACGATGGTGAGGTGATGGAGCGTAAGCCTAATTTGTCCTTTCCGCGACATTCTTTAATGTTCATCACCCGTACAAAGTCGAGGCTAGAGGATCGACACTGGCAATATGAAAGAGCGGCGAGAACTAGGCAACAAAGGCGAAAATGATGACTACGATGACTCTTTCTTGGATGAAGATTTCCTCGACTTAATTGATTGGAAGAAATTCAAGGTGTTAACAGTTGTTCAGTGGGTCAGTCTCATATTATTTTTGGTGACATTAGTTTGTACACTTTCAGTTGCTGAATTAAAGAAACGAAAGCTTTGGGATCTTCCGATGTGGAAGTGGGAGATATTAATCTTGGTGCTGATTTGTGGCCATTTGGTCTCTGGTTGGATAATTCGAATTGGTGTCTTCTTTGTCGAGAGAAAATTTATGTGGAAGATAAAGGTTTTGTATTTTGTGTATGGGTTGAGGAAGTCCATTCAGAATTGCCTTTGGTTGAGCTTGGTCTTGATCGTTTGGCATAACATTTTGGCTCCATCGATTGGGAGAGAGACCAACAGCGGGGTTCTGCGTTATGTGACCAAGATTCTGGTCTGTCTCTTGGTGGGTACTTTGATATGGCTCTTGAAAACATTTATGGTGAAGTTCCTTGCTTCATCCTTCCATGTGAGTGCATTCTTCGACCGGATTCGAGAGTCTTTGTTCAAGCAATATGTTATTAAGAAGCTCTCTGGATCCCCAATAGTTAGAAGAACAGAGCGAACAAAAGGAGGAAAGGGTCATGGAGGAGGCAAAGAAGAATCCCAAATTATTGAAGCCGATTTCTAAGAGGCAGGATGAGAGGATCACAATTGAACGATTGCACAAGCTGAATCGGAAGACCGTATCGGCTATGAGAATGAAAAGGTTGATAAGTATTGTTCAGAGTGGGGTTTTAAATTCTCTGGACGAGCACCTGGCCAAGTCAGCTGATGAGGACGAGTCTTCTTTGCGTATCAGAGATGAATACGAGGCAAAAGCTGCAGCTAAGAAGATATTCAAGAACGTGGCACGCAGAGGGTCCAAGTGAGTTCTTATTTATATTTATATATATATTTATATATTTATATTTATGTGTTGTGTGTATATATATAGGTAGAACTTTATTCCCATTTTCATGTTAGAAACTCTGTCTTCTTGTTCCATTGATGTGTTGCTTTCCAATTCTCAGTCTGGTTGTTTCCAATTCATCCACTCCTGTGCGCGCTTGAAAGACCTGCATTATGGGATGGCACTGTAAAAACCTGAAAACTAGGAACAAACAGAATTCGAACTGAAAATTAATAATATTTCTTGATTCTTAACATCAGTGACTGCATTTGTGGCTGAAGATACAATTAAAGCTTCCGATATGAAAATCACTGACTAGAGAAGAGAACCAAAAACCTTACACTTGACCGGCATAAACTCTGAAAGTCTTGAGTCTTGGTAAAACTGACATGAGTATTTTAGTTTCACTCCTTAGGGCATATCCAATTCGTTACTCAAAACCCATATCAATTTTAAATTTGAGTCGTGATCTTCAAAAACCTCCTATACTCAAAACTCATACAAAATTGAGTTTTACTCAAACTTGTACCCAAATCCACATAGCACTGTTCAATGTTCATAGACTCAAATCACATGTTCAACACCAAAATTAAAACTTTTGGGACAAGATGGAGAATTCTTTTGCTGACAATATAAGGATTTTTTCAAAAGATTTGAATAAAACTTGAGGTGATTATTGGAGAGTTTCATTCATATGAAGTTTTTACTCAATTTTTTATCTAAAAAATAGCTTGATATCCCTGGCTTTAGCTAAAACTTTGAATTTTTTTTTTTTTTTTTTATAAGTACTAAAACTTGAAATTATGCACCTTATAAATAGCTGAAATGCCCCCAAGGAGTTTTTTTTTTATATGGAGAGGAACCTCGCGACATTTATATTCATTTGTGCAAGTAAACCTTTCAGGATCTGTACAGCACCTTACTAACCACACTCGTTGGGAAGACATGATAGTTGTGTCCCAAGTAGGTGGCCCATGGGGTGTGAATTGAACCTGGGACTTGGGAAATATTACCTAAGCGGTGAAGCCTGATCTATCTTTGAAACAGAACTCTATAATCTATATTGTCCACACAATCATATAAGCTGAAAATAAGCAGTAAGCAGGATGTAAATTGTTAAGTCCTTGGTGGAAGATCCTGTGAGAAAGCCTGCTGTATTTCTTTACAGGTGACTTTGCACCTTTCTGTAGATTGGGATGACAAGAGTTGGTGTTATGTACTCCCTTGGTGACAAATACTATTGGAGGTTCTTTTAGAATTATGGAAATGTCCTAGATTAAAAAAAAACAGAATTTGTCTATACTGAAGTTGTTTATACCAGATAACTTTTATTGGGTATATGCAATAATCTCATCATCATCAAAATGGTGCACCATCTATTTGCATCATGGAATGAAATATCTGTTCATTTTGTTAGCTGTCTTTTATTTTGCATAATATGCCTGAATAGTTTTTCTCTCTCTTTAAAGATACATACATATGGAGGATCTGAAGCACTTCATGAATGAAGTTGATACTCTAAAAATCATGCATCTTTTTGAAGAAGTGATTGAAAGCCAAGGAATTAGCAAGCCATCTCTCACTAAATGGGTGGTAAATGATGTCTTTATTTTTGTTTTTCGTCTTTTGATTCTTGCTACTTGATTATAGCCTAGAAGTCTATTTTACTATTTTATAAACTCTCTGGTCCATGGTGAGTAACATCCTCTGAATGCATTTAATTCTAGGATTTTTTTTCTTTCTTTGTGTAATGCTTTTTAAAACATGTTATAATTATGTTTGTTTTTTCTTTTATTTTTCTTTTTATTCTTTACTTCTAAGGTTGATGCACTTAAAGAAAGGAGATCTCTTGCATTGTCTCTCGACGATACGAAAACAGCAGTGGATGAACTCCATCATTTGTTGGATGTCCTTGTTGCTGTCATCATTGTGGTAATCTGGCTTTTTATATTTGGCCTTGCAGTAACCCATGTCCTCGTCTTGGTAAGCTCCCAGCTTCTTTTGGTGGTATTTATCTTTGGGAACACCTGCAAGACAATATTTGAAGCAATCATATTTCTGTTTGTAATGCACCCATATGATGTGGGTGATCATTGTGAAGTGGGCGGAGTGCAGGTAAAAGAAATTATTAATTATGTATATTTTTTCGCATATTCTCATCTCTTTGTGTTGCTTGACATGCACCTACTCATCTATCTATTGATTGTTTTAAGGATATAACTTTTATTTCTTTGGGTTCAGATGATAGTTGAGGAAATGAATATCTTGACTACAGTGTTTCGGAGATATGATAACCAGATAATCATATACCCAAACAGTATTTTAGCCACCACACCCTATCAGTAATTACTTTCGTAGTCCAGATATGGGAGAGGAAGTTGATTTCTCTATCCATATCTCAACTCCAATGGAAAAGATTATCATCATGAAAAAAAGGATAATACGGTATGTGAAGAGACGCATCTGAAGCCCTTACTATTATTTTCAATTCTCTGATTTCTCTGCCATCATGAAAAAGAGCATAATACCGTATGTGAAGAGATGCATCTGAATCCCTTACTATTATTTTCAATTCTCTGATTTCTGTTTTATGCAACCTAAACTTTTAGTCTTTTAGAGTGTCAATAGTTTCCTCTTCTTAAGGTGATGTGTACATTAAAGGAAACAAACTGATGGAACATCTTAACAAGTTAACATTATAATTCAGATTTCTTTCTTTCTCCTTTTTTTTTTTTTTGGAGTTAACATTACTGAGCATCTTTGAGTACCCTGCATTTGCCTGATGGAACATGCTTTGTTTTGGGTTAAGCCTCCGGATTTTGCCAACTTAAAACAAATCCATTTTCTGTATTATTGTTATGATTTTTAAATATTTTAATACATTTCTTAATAGAAAATTCTTTCTATTTTGTGTTACTTTTTTTTAATAGAAGGGGTTTGGGGATTGCAGTTGTTGACTGCATAATTATACTGCTCCATTTGATCATTTAAATTAAAATGCTCTTTTGAAGCCTGTCTCCTTGGTGGCTTCACATTTTGTTATGTGGCAATTCTATCATATGTGCTATTGTGGATATATATTTAATTTCACTGGATGGTAAACTAACTTTTTTTAATTGAAAGTGTACCACTTGTTTACTGAAATAGATCCCAATTGCCTTCCTGTTCTGGGGCTTGGGGCTGCTCCATTTGCAGGTATATTGAAAGTAGGAGTGACCACTGGCACCCAAACCCAACAGTAAACATAAGAGATCTGGAGGACATGAACAGATTGAAGATGGTAGTGTGGGTTACACACCGCATGAACCATCAAAATATGGGGGAGAGATGGGCTAGGAGAGACCTGTTGATTACGGAGATGATCAAAGTGTTCAGGGAGCTTGATGTTGAGTACCGCATGCTACCTCTTGACATGAATGTCCGAAACATGCCGGTCTTGACTTCAAATAGGCTTCCATCTAATTGGACAACTTGTGTTGGCTGATCATACAAGAAAAATTCGTTACACCCCAGATCCCCTCGGAATCTTGTGACAGTCTAATGATGGAAACAGTATTGGGTAGTCTTGAACCAATAATCCTAACGGAAAGTGGTGGCGTATGGTACTTCAAAAATATCCAAAATTTTCTAGTTCGTGGCAGCAGATGAAGCAGGGTGTTGGGGTGAGTAGAAAATCGCAGAACTACTAGTACTTTTTTCAAGGCTATGACTTGGGAAGATTGACAAAAACAAAATAAAATAATAATTGTTGCAGGTCCGAGGCTTGTAAATGTCGGCATGGGTACAAGGTTACGTATGAACTTTCTGTGCACGTATGTTATGAAATATGTTTAATAATCCATTATCTAACTTTTTTTAAAGTATAGACATTGGTTATCTGCATTAGTCAAGGTTAATATATGTTTCTGTCTAAATAGGAAATTAGTCAAGGTTAACTTTAGTGGAGTGCAAATGTATATTAGAAAGTGGGAATAACATTTCCCAAAGTTTATATGTATAATATATGAGCATATTAATTAAGTATATAATATGTATAGGTGCACATGAAGGAACTTACAAGTCTTACTTAAAAAATGTTATTAAACTGTACTTCAATTAATTCAAGAAAATGACAACCATCCAGGAAACTAATGAAAATCCTTAAACCAAAAATAAATTAATTTACTGTTTTAGATTGTAATTTTAGTCGTTACTTATTACCTTTCCAAATTTTCATCTTTCGCACAGATAAACCAATCGCATCCACGGCATGACCAGTATCTCCTCCATCCTCTTGTCCAAATTGCAACATGCTCATAGGATCATTTGTCTGTAGGAAGCCCATTGTCTGCCCACGCACTATAGCCGCCAGCTACGTTGGTGACGGAGGTAAAACCCTGTGAGAGAGAGAGAGAGAGAGAGAGAGAGAAACCAATGTAAGATTGATTGGGCTTTGGAAGACAGTCAGGACTGAGAAGTAATGACAAGAATTTAGTGAATAAGAACACATGTTAAGATTGGTGCTAAGGAAGATAAACACAGTTCTAGGCAATGTGTCACTCTAACATAGCAGCAACCAAAACAATAACAGTGATATGTAAGTGTTAACCTAAGCACATTTTGATTTGCAATGATTGCTTACCCGAAGGAAGAAAAGGCATGTTTAGTCAAATTGAGCTATATTTCTCCCGCAAGGGAGGGGGGGGGGGGGGTTCCTAAATATGTCAGAATCACTGATTAATAACAAAATCCAAGGTATAAACACGCCGAGGATGTAATTACTTCATTGACTTCATAAGAATAGTAAATAGAAATGTTTGTCCCTCTTTGATTTCAGACTATCAAATGTTCAGCCAAGCATTTCTAAGTTCCATCAAGTGACTCTAAATTGTGTAATGTTGAGTTTTGAGACCAGATGGGAGCATCTCATTTTGCTTTCAACAACATGTGAATTCACATATACGTGATATATAGTGGAATTTCTCCAAATAAAAAGGGAATCACTACAGCCTAAAGGTTTTTTAAAATGGCATCCTCACAACCAAGGGTTTGATCACCTAGGCAAAAGCCTAAAAACAAGGCCATTTCAACTAGGGCCATAACTGCCTAAACACAAACTTCAAAACAAGGGAACTCTTGATAAAGTCATTGGCAGAAATTAGCAGTTGTTGAGACCGAGACGGTGGTCCAATAGACTCTCGGCTGTAACATGCTTCAGGTATGTTATAATCTCGCGGTCATGGTTCAGTATTACAAGTGTCGGGTTATGACTCCATTCAAGGCTATGGTTCACTATCCTGGGTCGTAGCCCGATACACAATTATATGATATAATACTGTACCAAATGGGGGGTTAAGGCCCAACCCGTGGCTATGGCTCGATACTCTACATGTTGGGTTGTAGTCCGGTTCGTATCCCCAATACTATACATGCTGGGTTATAACCCAAGGACGAGGTGTAAGCATGTTGTGCCTTGATCCTGCAGTCTAGATTTAGGGCTGCAAGTAAGGTTTGGTGCCAACTGTGATACACTTGGTTATACGCCTAAAGATGAGGCCACTTCAACTAGGCCGTTTTGGGTCGTACTCTAACTAATGAGTAAAGGACATCTGTTGCAATTCTGGAAAGCTCCAAAACTGACTTTCTTACCTTTTCTAAAATAGAATTTCTCGTTTTCCAGATATTCCCATCTTACAGAAGCAATTTTGGCGCCACTTGGGCCTATAGAAGGACACCATGACCTCAGAATTCCCTTGACCTTAGACTAACTGCCAGTCCTTCATTTCGATCTGCTCTGCCATTTTCCTTCAATCTCACTTCATCTTTATGCAGTAGGTGCAAATTCTGATCCTCACACTAGCAATCTTGTATATGCACAAAATTTGCCCCTTCCCCTCCACCCCTTCTAGAATGAAAAAACCACTAAATCCGAAAACTCTCCAAATTAATCTAACACACACTTCTCAGAACAAAATTACAGAAAGCCAAACTAGACCATTTCATGTTGGAAAGCATGAAATAGAATTATCCACTTGCATATCAGGAACCTTAAATGTTCCCCCATCAATTAACACTTGACTAGTTAGCAAACTTCTGATGTTACATCTGGATAACAAAATGATATACCATGATTTCCAGAAATCTATGTATTTATTGATTATACCTTATTTGTCTGGGTATGTAATGACCCCTCACTCCAAAATAATAACCTGTGATTAACTTTGAGCTTCCAGAAATAACAGAAACATCGAGTATGAATACACATTACCATCTTGTTGCATGATATCAAGGCAGAATGGCAGGTAACAAAATTGCAAAAAGAGACATAAGAGGATTGAATCAAAGAATATGATGGAAGCATAGATTGCTTGTGTTATCTAATTATTTGATATAGGTCCCTTCCATGGGTAGATAGATTTCCAACATGCACATTTTTTAAGTTATGCCCATAAATTATTCTTTTACTGCTTCTGAAATGCAATGAATAAAAAATGTCCACAGCTTTAAAAGTTCTACTTACTGCAGATAAAAGATCAGCAGCAGCCATGAGCGACCTCTTCCCACTCTGGCATCCCTGAGGAAGCAAAGGACAAACTATTGGATGGAAAACCAAGGAAAGAAAAAAAAAAAAAAAACAATGGACTGGAATTTAAACCAAGAAATGGGGATATGGCATGACACACAATAATAATCTCGTCATCTTTCTCAAAATGTGATGATACTTCCTCCAAAAACTTAGGATTCTTTGACATCCCTATACAAACAACAAAGAGAAAAACAGCACAAGGTAAGACAGTTATATGTAGCCTAAAGACATCAAATGACAACCTAGCCAGAAGAAAGGGAAAAAAATTTTAAAATAAGGATATGAAAAGACAAATACACTTGTTGGCAACCGGATGCATCAATGACCTTAATAACCAACTCCCCTGCCTGAACATTACTAGCAAAAGCAATTCTATAGGTTGTATTAATTCCTAATGTCTTTAAAAGGGTTCACTTGATTCTTTTTCCTTTACTATTATTTGTTATTTTTATCATGGAAATATATTGCACCTTACACAAATCATAGCTATTGAAAATCATTTGCCCATGGCTCATCTATTTAGTGACTTTTGGCTCTACTGTTGGCAAAGACTGCAAATTGATTCCTCCAATCCAAAGAGCATTATAGTCAGATGCTGCAGCTAAAATCGATACTTACTGTCATCAACAGAAAGATGATTCTCAAAATATTAAAAGCACTTAATTGAGTAGCTTTATTTTGATTTTTCTTATACACAAGGTTGATCTGAAAAGTAATATTGGTCCCTGATACATACCTGCTCCTGTCTTGAACATGTAAGGAATGTTCATAGCCCCCAAAGCATGTCCAAAATTGAACTCATCATAAGTCCTATCAGAAAAGAAAAATCATTTCTACAACAATAACGGAAGATAACAAATTGGAAGTCTGCTGCAATGAAAATCATTTCCTTGGATTATACCTAATCTTCACTGCACAAAAGTGGCCCAAAGGAATTTCTTTCAGAAAATAAAAATACAATATATATATATATATATGATCAGTTAAAATACTATATATGGGTAAATTGTCCTATAGACCATGTTTGAGCTGCAATTAAGTAGAGAAAATGTCAGCTCGAAAATGGATTCTGTTACATTATAACTTCTAATGCAACAAACCTAACTCTCTGTTTGGTTATTGGAAAGAATGAGGTAAAGATAAAATGAAATTTTTTAATATACTTTTTTTTAAAAAAGCCATTTTTATGCACTTTTCCTTTCAGTATTCTTATCCTCTCCATGAACCTAACAGATTATAGGGGATAGGGTATTAATTCGATAAGCATAAAGTGAACCACTTGACCTTTTAAAAGGCTAAGTGTAAGCCTCTATGTGTTGATGTGTAAACTTCTTGAGACTAAATTTTTTTATTAAAAAAATAAAAAAAATATTATTAATAGTCAAAAAAGGGGAGTTTTTGGGAATTTCTATTATTTTTTGGAATTTGAGCTATCATTATAATTTCAAAATTCTAAGGGAAGGCATATATTTTTACCAATCTTCCTTTTGAAAAAACGAATTTGAAATTATTACTATATCTAAAAACTCAAGGTGCAACACTTTTTGCCTCCTTCTTCCTTCTTTCCTCTCCCTTGTCTTGTTTGGAGAAGAAAAAAGATCCATTATGATATGGAAGCCTAAGGAGAGTAGAACCATCAACGTAAAAATACCTTTCAATGATATTTTTAAGGTTTCAAAACTCTATGAAAGTGATCAAATTTTATTATTGATTACAAATTTCTCTCAGTTGAGGGGTTGCATTGATTTGAAGCAATGAAAGAGCCTACTAAAAGGAAAAATATATGATTTTGGGGTTTCAATTATTCTTGTGTCTAAGCTTCAATTGGTTTTGGGGATGTCTAGTTTCAAGGCAACCCTTGGCAAAGTTTTTAAAACAGTGGATAATGAACAAGAAGAATTGAACACATAAACCTATCCTACAAACGGACTAGGTTCTTGCGCGTGATCAAAAAATTTAAACCCTATAGAAATACACACACACACAAAAAAAGAAAAGAGAGAGAGAGAGGTCAGCCTTGGGAAACTTCTTGACAGATACTGTGTCTGTTTTGACAGAATATGGTTCATTGATAAATCTTCAGGCAAAGAATTTTCTTAAGGCCCCATTATCCTGATGAATGTAATAATGTATAATTTACTTGAGTTAAAGTGAGAGAAAAATATTCCTTTCCACCAGAAAACTATTGCTCTTTGGAAAATGAAAATCCATGTATTGTCTAGCATCTAGTCTACTGTTGTCTTAGTTATTCATAAAACTAAGGAAAAATTACACTTTAGCCCCTTGTGGTTAGTCATGTTTTCGAAAAAACTAAAAATTAACACTTAACCTCCTAAGATTAAGATTAAAGTAAAATCATCAGTTTGACGCACTAAATACGTGAGTGGTTGCAGTTTGATCCATAACACGAGTTATATGTACATTTATATCTTACACTTTTGGAAAGAAGATTGGGATTTTTTGGTCTTTTGACATTTTCTATTAATGACAATGACCATTTCATTTTAATTTTTAATGATAATGAAATAGATGTCCATTTTTATACAACAAGAGAGTCCAGTCAAAATGGAAATTTATTCAATGCTTCCCTCACAATGTATGTGACACTCCATCTAACCTTGGGACTGACTACTTAATAATTGTTATGAAAATGGACCTAAGCACCAGGGGGTTAAAAGTAATTTCCCCTATAACTAATTATAAATTTATAATCAATACCTAACGTCCAAATAACGATGACCAGCCTGTTGAAGCTCTAATGCGACATTGACCGCCACAGATCTTGGTTCATTGATCGGCTCCGATTTTTTTCCAGCGTCAGTCATGGACCTTTTTCACATTAGAGCATATCATTATATCAACTATATCGATCAAAGAAAGCAAATAGCCCAAAAAAAATTAATTTATTTTAAAACCCAAACAACTCTGAATCAACCAAGCAAACCCTAAAATGTGCAGTACCCGAAGTTTGAAACAGTGTTTCTTGCGCTGTCAATATTCAAATGTCGGAGCCCAGACTGAAGGGTCGTCGCCGTTGCTGATGAATGCCTGAACGCAACACGTTTTAATTGCTTGTCTCTCTCACATACGAACGAATATGTAAACATATATATAGAGAGAGAGAAGAATGAATGAATGAGAAACTAACCTGACATTGCGGCTTTGTTGACGAAGTGCGAGAGGAAGCATCAAACCAGCAGATGATGCGAAGAACCTTCTCGCCATCTGTCTCTCAGTTTCTTTCTCTTGATTGACGCCTGCGTTGCATGTGTTCTACAGACCCGTCTTTGTGAAGAAAAAATAAAAATGGGTTATGAAAAATGAGACATATTTTTATTTAAATAAATAAATAATGATATATGTCACATTTTTCATACCCACTTTTGTTTTCCTCACATTGGAGTTCACTGCTCATAAAAATAATAGTACACCCCCATCTTTCTTTTGTGAAAGACATGTTTATTTGTTTGGCAAAAATAATGATAAAGGTCTCACTTTATATTCTCATTTTTAACCTTCTTCTTGAATAAAAATGGGTCTTTCAAATTAATTAAGTGACACATTTTGTAATAAAGGTAAGTAATGAAAGATTGGACATCTATCTTTATTTGTAATGAATGTCCCATTTCTAATAATCTACTCATTTCTTATTACTCATATTTTGTCGTTCTCTTTTACAAATGAGGAGTTCATGACTCCACATTCGTAAAAAATTTGAGATTAGAGTGAGTTATATAACGTGGGACATCTATCTTTATTTGTTTAGAAGCGTAGATTTTGTGAGAGGTGTAAGATAAAATTGGGTTACAAAAAATCTATTGATCCTCATTTATTTAAAAGAGTAATAATAGACGTTTTAATTCTCATAACTCACATTTATTCCAAGCTCTCTCACAATGTTAAGGTTCACGGCTAATGAGACTCGCCATTGGACCCCACTTTTGTGAGAGGTGAGATAAAAAGTGAGTCATTATACATAAGATATTTATTTTTATTCGTTTGCAAAAGTAATAATAGATGTCCCACCTTTTATAATCAATTTTTGTTTCGCTTTTTTAACAAAATTGAGGTCCACTGCTCATCATGAAACCTACTAACTGGATTTTATTTTTGTGAGAAAGATGAAATAAATGTGGGTTATATTTAAAAAAATAATGATTAATGTCCCACCACTCAAAACCTACATTGATCACAAATATAACTTCACTGTCACTGAAGATCCTACTTAAACGAGAGATTTTAGATAAAAGGAAGTTACAAGAGATGAAACTAAAGGTACTTAAGTAAATTATGGTACGATAAATAGTTGTGCAGGGTTGAGTTGGTATACATAGGTTAAGGAAATATTATAATGGAAGATAAATGGTTGTGTTGTCCATTGTTTCGACAGACGAAGTCTTTTCTGCCATGATTCTCTGCATCAATGGACTCAATTACGTGCATCGTATGAGGGTTTGCATACAAGAAAGTCAGTCCGTTACCCTTGGTATCTTTTCTATTGGAATTTGTTTTTTTTAAACGCAATGAATATTATATAATAATTATTCTATAAGGTCTATAATTATAAATAAATAAATAAACAAACTAACTCAAAATTGTGAAAAATAAATAAATATCATCCGACTATAAATTCATAAAATATATCAAAATTATCGTAGACTTCAAGTCTGAATAAATTAATCTACCAAATTTTTTTAACTATTTTATGATTAAAATACCCTAATATACTTTCACTAATTTATGATTAAAATATCTTTATATACTTTCACTCTTATATACTTTTAGTAAAAAAAAATAGGCACGCAAATGATGCTACATATCAAAAGAAATATTTTTTAAAATTTAATAATTCACAAAATATAAATCAATTTTTAATAAAATTTATAAATCTATTAAATAAGATTCATATTACATATAAAATTTAAAAAAAAAAAAAAAAACACTTCTGCAGCTAAAGGATGAGGCCAAGAATTTTCTTCAAGTGTTTGCATGAACAATTAATTAGTGCTTAAAATATCTTTATTACCCTCGATATTAGATTGTGTTTAGTCTTGTATTATAGTAATATAAATAGTAAAAATATAAATTAATATGTATTCATTAAGAATAAAATAAAATAAATCATTAAATATATATTCTATAATATAAATAAACAAATTATTTTTTAGCAAGTTATATAATTATAATATGTATATAATAATTTTTTATTATATATGCTAATGGAATATAAAGAAAATTTTAGAAAATACTGAGGATTAATTAGAAAAACAAAATTGGTGTACATTGAGAAATAATGAAAAGAAATTGAAGAATAAAATAGGCTTCTAAAACAATAGCCTAACCGTAAAAATTGTAAAACAAAAAGTAAAATTAAAAAGAGAAACAAAATTCGTGAATGTCAAAAAGTTTTGGGAAGACTAATTTAAATCATTGAGCACATCTTAACATGCTTTGAGTTTTTTTTTATACAAATGAGACACTTATTGATTAAATGTGTTTTGAGTCCTCAATGAATTCTCCATTAAGGTGTTCCCGGGAGGAAATAGGACCCAAAAAATTAATGATTCGTATCAAGAGTCCTGTTTGAGTCCTCAATAAATTCTCCATTAAGGTGTTTCCGAAAAAAAAATAGGATCCTAAAAATCAATGATTCGTATCAAGAATTGTGTGATCCTAAAAATCAATGATTCGTATCAAGAATTGTGTTAAACTTGTTTCTGTATGTACCTAAACGTCATTTCCTAATTAATTACACACCCAAGAAATCAAATGCACGGGTGAAGAAAAATGACATTCATATCACAGGTCGTGCCAACAAATCAAGAGTGGGACGATCAAAATTAACTTTAGTAAAAATATAATATGTGATCTAATAGCACAAACGTCATTTCCTAATTAATTACACACCCAAGAAATCAAATGCACGGGTGAAGAAAAATGACATTCATATCACAGGTCGTGCCAACAAATCAAGAGTGGGACGATCAAAATTAACTTTAGTAAAAATATAATATGTGATCTAATAGCACAAACGGTCTTAAACTGACTGATCCTAAATAGTTAGGAATTGAGTACATAATTTATTTGTTGATGGACAACTCCGACTCATATGCAACATGCCCTGAAGAAAGCAACATAAGCTGACACCAATTACACGCCATTGCATTTGCGGATTGTGTGCCTTTCAACAAAATTATTCGTCCGACACAAGATGTAACGGCCTCTATGATTTCAATATTTTGTAGAGTAAAGACCCACCATACAACTAAAATCATAAAGACCAAGCTCAAGTAGGCCCTTCTTTAGTGGGTTTTCTACACAATGGCATGGTGCTAGTGTGGGACTACTTTCTAAAACATGAAAAATGAGTATTCAGAGTAACTAAGCAACTGGCTGTTCAAAAACCTCTATATTTCCAAAATGATGAAATTTAGAACTCAGGAATGTCTACAAATTATGTTCCCTATGTATTACAGATTCTAAAAAACAAAATACATACATACAGATTTTAGAACACAGAAACCTGTATTCATGGTCCTTTCTTGTGTTTGTCATGCTGCTTGAACTCAGTAACCAGCAATATGGGCTCCCTTGGGCAGCCTCGGCTTCATTCTCTCTTCGTACTCTTTCATTTCTCTCTGGTATCTTTCTTTGTCCTTCAGCCCATAGTTCTGATAAACCTAATGCAAACAACAATTTCAAATATGATCACTTTATTCTCTTTCAATTTTTATGGCCCCAGTCTTTATAATCATTAGTCCACTTGCTGAACTCTCCATTTTCAATTTTCTACAGGGCTGACATTTTTTGCAAGCAATGCTAGGCTTCCCCAAAAAAAGTTCTAAAAGCAACTTCTTAAATGACATGAGTGTTATATGAGGTGCATATCGCATAATACAATAATGTCTCGTTTGACAAACAACTTGATAAAAAGGATCTGTATATCCAATATACGGGAGTGAAAGAGGATGCAGAAAGTACACGTGCACCCATAGACAAAAACTACCAAATGAAGCAAAGCATTGTCAAACCCAATTTTGATGTCATTTTTCTAAGTAATTCTTGATCTTTTATTAACCACTCAAATATTCTTTTCCGCTCTCATGTGAGAATACAACAATAATTTTAAAAGAAGGTAATTAAAGTCGCAGCAGCCAACCAGATATATTCATATGCAATATATTTTTTACAACCAAATAAATAGGGCAATATTAGATTAGCTAGAATCTTCTAAACTTGATCTAAATTTTGTCATTGTGGGTTCCCGGAATGTATCCCTCTGATTGGCCACCAAGATGTTTTCATGGTAGAAGTGGTCAATGAATGTCCAAGTACTTAAACCCAGGTTTTCCTTTATATAATTGCTAACATTAAGCCACATTATACATTAACAATGCCATAATAGAATAACTAAGAACTGCTTTGTATATTACTTACCATCCTCTCTTCCTGGCTGAGGTTGGTCCAAGCCTCTCCAATCATTTTTGTGAACTCCCTTTCTCTCGCCGGGTGAAGAGATTTGAGCGCAGAATGCTTTTCAGCGAAGAAAAAGTTGTAACCACTCCTATTGGGTTTTGGGCGGCTGGGGTCCCCTCCCCTTCTTCTTCTTCTATTCCTCCGACCTGAACGATGAGGCTTGGGGTTGTATGGAATGATAGCTGTGCAAGGTTGGGTGGTCAGCACAGAAGAGCCAGGCTGCTCTGGATAGTAGAGTACTCCATTGAGAACCTCGGAGCCCAATTTCACAGACACCAAATAACCACAGTCAAATTTCCCATCAATTGTTCCATCAGCTTGAAAACATGAAGGGCCTAAGAGGGAACGGACGAGGAGAAAACATAATTTGTTAACATGTTACGGTAACAATCAAAAAGCTAATAGAAGATCTACTTAGGCAAGCTCATATATATAATCAGTGTGGAACATTTCAGAAATCAGAATAATTACAAAGTTGCTCATGTAATTTCACATAAAGATAACCCAACCAAAAGTTCACCCCAGCTGATAATATGAAGTTCCAAATACGATACCAGTTATAACATGTTATAACTTAGAATTTTTTTATCATTTTTGATGGGAAGATGGAACAATCAAATAAAGAGAGGCCCATAAGTATCGTGTTGTTCATATTTAGATCTTTAAGTCTAACACTCTCTTGGCACAATAATGCAAACTTTATACTCCATACATATATAACAGACGGAGTAAATTAAGACCTTTACTTTTCAATCTGAATTTTAGTTATATAATTAATTTGATACTTGAAGGAGTTGTAAATCAAAATGAGTGAAGAAGCGGAAGAAAGGAGAGGAAGATATTCCACTAATCGTTAAAAACAGATTGTCATTTTAGACACTACCTATCTCATGGAGATGTTTAAAGTTAGGAAAAGCTACCAAGAGGTCGCCCTCTTTGTTATTCATGAACTATCCCCTTCATTTCAGACCCTTCAGCAACAGGATGGCACTAAAATATAGAAACCAACATAAGTTAGAATTCCAATGGTGACTGTTTGAGCACACACACAGTTTCTGAAATGAAAGAGATCGCGTTATTAAGTGAAAAAAGGAAATCAAATTTCAACAAGCATGTATGTACCTTAATATCCCCATGCATTTGGAGCATAAATTTCATGTGTGAAATCCACGTGTGGGCTCAAACACGTTGGTATGTTGTGTAAACAGGTGTTGTGTGAAAAGAAGAAAGCGATAGCTTATGGATAGCGACTCCTCATGGTAGCCTTGCCATTGCACTTATCAATGGACAACATTCATGCTGTAAACAAACATTTTTCAGGTTGGACAGTGGAACATCTGACTATGCCTAGCTGCAAGCCTGCAATTATACACCCTTATGGATGTTGGTTGCAGTAGATGTTGGATTAAGGGGTAGTTTGGCAGGGCAGCTGAGGCTTGGCTTAAAAAAGCAGGCCGGCCCCGTGATTTTGAGAACAGTTCTCATAGCTCCTGTTGGGAGAATAGCGGGCTGGCCCCACAATTCTGCGTCCCACACGCAGCGCCAAACATGCTCTAAGCCCTCAATGGGCAGGTAGTTTTCAAGACACCATTTACAACAGGAAATTCTATTGACTATTCAATAGCATAGGAGGCTCAACTAAAATCATATGCATTTCCAGGCTCTCATGAAGTCTAGTAATTAGTTAAGCTCTGAATTAACATAATTTGTGCTTCCACTGAATATCGACCTTATAATTTTGGATTTGACCACTGATGGATCAAATATATAGACCCTGTAGGCCTTAATGATAAATTCCTTCTTTAATCATCCGTGAACCAAAAAAAAAGAAGCAATTTTTTGGATAATTAGAGAAGAAAAAAAAATCCAAATAAAAAATGACAATATGTTATCCCAATATTGCATAGACAACAGCCACAAATCTGGTAATGTGAAGATTAGGAAATAGTGGTGGACCCCCAGAAAAAGAGAGAACTGTGATAAATCACCAAAGTATCTACAAGCACCACATATATCACAATTGGCATAATCAATTTGACCAGGCCCCTACTAATAAATTGAATGATATCACAAAATCCTCACTAATTCAGAAGAAAAATGAACATAGCATTTGTGGTAGAGAAATCAAAACAAACATTTGTGATATGTGGCTGATATTTTCTTTATCATCTTACATTTTCCTATTAAAAAAAACAATCGGTTGAACAATTTGCCTCCATGGGTGGTCAATTTGGGACAGTCTCTATTTCTTTTAGAGGAATATTCAACGAGATGGGCCATTTCGGGTCCACATGATAACATGATACACACACACACATAAAATTAAGAACAGAGTTCAATAGAGAAGGAGGCCAAGGGAGAGATTTTAGTATACCTGTAGAGGAAAGCAAGGGACCTTGTAGCTTAAAGAAGTAAACTTGTTCATAATGATGAAGAAAACTAAAATAGTGTTTCCTCAATGCATAAGAAGCACTAGTTGTTGTTGGGGAAAACTTGAAAACAGAACTAACTTCCCTCCATTTCTTCTCCAAAACAACCTATTCATCAATTATTTTAACAAAAAAGTATATAAACATAAAAAAATGTAATAAAATTATTTATTTGAAGTTAAAAATTAAAAAAAAATTATATACTAAACCTTGTCATAACCACCCCTTTTGGTGACCTCCACATATAGAACATGTAAATTTAGATCCTTCCCACCAATCACAGGAACCCTTTGCAATAAACAAAACTCAAATGATGAAAGAAAACTTAAACTTCTCTCTCACACACACACACATACATATATATATATATACAAAGAGCACCAAATAAAAAGGCTTACATATATTTGGTACCCAACACAGAGTGGAAGTTACGAAGTGTGTCCCAGAAGAGGATAGGGTCTTTGACAACGTCCTCATGGGAGGCCAGTGGTACAGGGTAACGCTTCTCGTCTGCCCCATTCGAGACAGTGATTATTGCCGTCGACGACATTGTATGACCGGCGACTTCTTCTTCCACAGGTCGCCGGAAAAGGGAAGAAAACGAAAGCAGATGAAGTGGGTAAAGTGTGAAATAAACAAAGATAAAATAATGATGATAAAGAAGAGATGATTCGAAGATAAGCTTGTAATTAAGGAGAGTAAGTCTAAGCAAAGCTAGAATTAAAAGAAGATGGTAGGACGCGTGTGAGGCGACGGTTACACAAAGTTTGGCTTTTTCTGAGCAGTTCCGGGTCTCTCAAGTCTCCGCCATGGACAAAAGCACTGAGCTAATTAAAGTCCTAATAGTCATTTAATTTTCACCGGCGGACCTTCATAATTACCCACCACTCTCTCCCGTCTCTCTCTCGTGTTGTTCAAGGCATTCTTCAAAGCCTGACACATCTGCTGCGGTATTGCACTGAAACTGTTTATCTGCTTTCTCTTTCCAGACGCTGACATGCATTTGAACCTGTGTTGTAAATTAAAGTACCTGATCATATCTCCAAGTATATTTGTGGTAACAAGTGTTTTTGAAATTTTTTATATTAAATGTTAAAAAAAATCAATTATATCCAAAAACATTAAGTATAATCCTTCTTCTTTTTTCTTAAAATAAATTTGAATTATTGTGAATAATTATATAATTATTTTTCTTAAGTTTTTGAGTTGATTGTTGAATTTAGTTTAATATTTTTTTGAAAAGACTCATGTGTCTTTTCAATTGTTTTTTACAATTAAGGCATTTAAGTTTCTTAATCAGTTTTTTATAATAAAAATACATTTTAAAAATATTGTTTCTAAAAAACTTATAAGAGTTCAAAAATTTAATAGAAAAAGAAATGAGACCCGAAAAAATTTAAAAAAATTTGTCAAAAACTCTATACTATATATATATATATATATATCAGCAGAGTGCCATACATAGTTTGCTACGACTACTATCTGCTGTATGTTGGAGCATTGTGAGCTTCGTGAAAGAAATGATCTGAACCGTTACTGTGGTTGAAAAATTAGTAGTTTGCTTGCTACACAAATCCACTTTTTTATGTGTGATCGAGATGTGTTCAGCCTTTCATATTTCAGCTTGATTGGGTGGTTAATATTGACGATGAGGAATATCTTGGGTGCAAATCCTCGGACATCTACTCTCACATGCCATGGTGTTGAAGTGGGCCAATCGGGTCCCAGATTTGGCATTTGATACTAGAGTTTTAGACTTTTTTTTTGAAAGGAAGTTTTAGACTTGATCTATGGGTAATAGACCAAATATGTAGGATTCGAATCCTCTCGACGAGTGTGAATTTATGAGATGATGAAAATTTAATGCGAAATTAATATATTTAAATAAATTTTAATCATAAACCAATTAATATAATTATTAAATAAATCGAATTACGATTGACATGTGTATTAACATGATTAATAAGAATAAATATGAATAATTAAAAATATTATGTATCATAAGAATTAATATATGTAATAATTAATATTATAAGTATTAATATTTTTTAATATTAAATTTATATTTTCATTTAAAATTAAAAAATTAAAAGAATAAGAATAATTCAACAAGTGTATTTCTTAAATAAGTTATACGTGTTAAACGTGTCAAAATAAATTATATGTATTAATCGTGTCGATTTTAACACGATTTATTTATTAAATAAGTTAAACGAGTTATTTCGCAGTTACTATATTAATACTATTCATTTATTGAAATTTAGGTTTCTTTTATTTATTTATTTTTCTACATCTTGTAAGCACCTGGGTGTCATGTCATTTTGTACACTCTTAACTCAAAATTCAATATTTAAAAAAATAATAATATTATTGTTAGTTCAAATTTATACAAAAGTAATCTTCCAATTTAAAAAGAGAGATGACTGTTCATTAAAATAAGAGAATACCCTTATTAATACATAATTTATAAGAAATTGCAGTAACTTCATATGCAAGATACTCCCAAGAATAACATACAATAAAAATTTTGTTATACACTCCTTCGTTTGTATGTATTAAAGAGTCAGTCAGGTGCGATTTTCAACACATATATACATACCTAGTTAAAATATTTTTTTGCTGTCAATATATTTGATACGCCAAAATTATGTCAACGAAACAAAAGTTGACACGTGTCTAAATTTTTACACACACGCCATACAGCAACTAGGTATACCGACGTTAAATAAACATCGGAGTCAGTCGTATACCTGGTTACCGATATCACTCACCTCGGATTGCCTCAGACTACCGGACCTGTCGTCGTCAGTCTTGCCCTACCGACATCAGGAAAGACAGGCAAACAGTGACGTGCAACAGATAAAAAGTACTTGACAACAGGAAAGCAGTTGGCAACGGCAGGATAGTTAGTGGCGATGAGATTGATGATCATAATGACCACCGTCAGGAGATAAGAAACCCATGCCTTGGCAGTACCAGCCCCCACCAACTTTGACAAATGATCATGCTATAAAGGCGGACCATTGAGGTACGTAAAGGAGATGGGAATGAATTAGGATAAAAAAGATCATTTCTTATACTCTAAACTAACTTAACCATCTGAAGAGGCTACTACTAGAGTCCTCCCCGGTGACATATTGACTCTTTTCTTTTTCAGACTTGATACGACCGGAGAGTGTAGAGAGTGACGGGTCAAAAAGCTATAGCATCAATAGTTAATAAAAGACTATAATTTCTAAATTCTAAATTGAGTACGTTTGTTGGATATGGACTAACATTATTTTAAAAAGAAAAATTAAATAGAAAAACAAAACACATTAATTAATTTCATAAATATTCGAACACATAAATTGATAAACAAAATTGACTAAACTCATCCAATATTCCAAACATTTGGCTTCCAAGTTATTTTATGGATCTCAATAATACATAATACTAGATTTTAGTGCTGCCACTAGATGATTCACATACCTTTTACACTACTTTTGCTTCCCCTTGTAACTACTTCTACATGGAACACTACTGATAATGATATGAAGGGACTAGAAATTTTGGACATGAATCATGGATCTGTTATGTGACAGAATATTTTCTTTTTTGTCTCTTAAAAGTAAAATATTCTGTCCAATTAACATGATATTATTGAAATAATTCATGAATTTAGCCCATGCAAAAGTTTCACCAGAGTGACAGACTCACTGGATAAGCTACCCCTTCTCCTGCCTCCTTTTTCAACCAAAACTTTGAGACAGCACAATCAGTAGCAAACAGATGAGAAGAGGCAAACCCATCTGCCCCTCCCATGATTGGCATGGCAGCTGCCATTTTGACTCTGCTCTGATAACTTGGTCTGTAGGTCTGTCCCAACACTCCATCCACCATCTTACTCAGTGACTTCAAACTTGAAATTCAGCTCCAAATGTGCAAAGCAATCCTCTTCTGTTATATCATAGCCATGTACCCTTGATTCCTCCAAAGTAATTGGAACTACACGTGCTGCTATTTCAAACAACCCTTTAGCTCTGATTTTCACATTATTAGTTTCAGCTAACCGTTGGACTGCCAAACCTCTCTCTGGCAACCTCCATGTTCTGCCCTTTCCAGGTTGAACCATGATCTCTTCTCCATTTAACCGGATCAGCATGTTTTCAACTGATTCATGCCACTTTGCTACTTTCCGTGCACCTATGTAGAATTGATGAGGGCCAAACATGATACCAATCGACTGGACCCAAGTGAAATCTCTTCCTTTCTTGCTTCTCTTGCCTATGAAATGAGCATTTATGTGAATTTCAGAATCAGACACCAAGCAGAAGTCTCTGTCTTTCCTGCCATGAAAGTAAAACATGATCCCATCGCCACCGATGAATCTTGGATCCTGGCACACTGCACCTGGCTTGTCACAGGCTGATTTGCACCCGGAACATAAATATTAATCAACCCAGTTAGTAATAATAATTATTATAGAGAGAGGAGAATTCGAAGCCATATGAAATGAAACTGAAACTCTTCATTTAATGGTACAAAAAAGCCTAATCTCTAGCTAAGACAAGTGTGTGGCCCATATGATACATTTGTATGGTTTAGAATTGAAATTGAGCAGTTTCTTGCAAACTTTCATATTAGTGTAGGAAAATTGTTTCAACCATCACACTTTGATTGATAAGTGGGATATAATCACTATTGAAATTGGAGGCGCAGCGCATTCAGTTTTTAAAACTCAAGTCTTTGATTGATAAGTGGGATACAATCACTATTGAAATTGAAGGCGCACCCACGTGTTAAAGGAGAGGGGCAGTTTGCTACATAAACGGGCGATGTGGAACAATCCAACATGTCCTTGGAACACATTACCCGTGGAGGGAGGCCAGGCCAGGTGAGCGCGTCCCGACTCCTCTAGCCCAAAGTTAGACTCTAACCTGACTCTAATACCATATTAAAATTGTAGGCACAGCCCATTCAGCTCTTAGAATACAGGTGTTAAGCAAAAGAAGAGAGGCCCTTTAGACAAAAGGAACCAGAGACGGGCGACATGAGACAATTCAACAATAACAACTAGAAACTGGTCGATACATGACTCTCATCAATTTGTGTAATCAAAAGAGAATGCACAAAAGGATTAAGCGTGAAAAAAGTAAGAGAAAATAGACAACTTATATGAATCAAGGTAATTTGTTTCCACAATATGATTTTGTTAAAATCATGGAAGCTTAACATCTTGAAATTTCTTGCAAATCTTGAAGTCTTGCAAGATCAACAAGCTGTTGTTGGGACCGAGATCCCATCCAAGATAACAAAATATTCTTCTTTTACAGATACAGTACAAATTCGAGACTTATTTTAAAAAAAAAAACTCTTGTTCAGGAGTCTATATGTAAGAAGTGTTAAGAGAGAAGCAGATATTAGGATCTTACCACAATAAGGCTTGCAGAGGCGGCAATCAACCTCGCAGAATGTAGGACAACCAGAAGGACAGTTATGAGGGATGCCAAAGCAACTTCCGTAGATTGGGTCATGGCAAGCAGCTTTGGCAGCTCTCACCTTGGAGGGTATGAAACTGAAGCATAAGATGCCAAAAAGAATCCACGCACTTCTCATTTCTTCTTCTTTCTTTCTGTCCTCCTCCTCCTCTCCTCCTTCTTTCCTCTCTTGTTTCTGATTTGTGTCAGTGCAGCTTAAATTAATGAAGAAAATACACCGAATTAAATGGGGTTTGAAATGTTGAAACTTCTTTTTTAACTTGGTTTTGTAACTACTATGAAGTAAGACAAGCAGGTTAGGTGATTAGTTGCGCTAGCAAGTATATAAAACTATGAACAAGGTCAACACCTCGTGATAAGTTACAGTTTAGAATAATGGATTCGAGAAACCAGTCAATTCAAGCTATTATCAAGACATAAAATTGAGAGTTTCTCTCTTATTCAGCATATTCAAGGTTTGAAATCCGCTTTGTAGCCCTAAGAGTATCAAAGGAAAAATTATTTACTGATTTCAGATCAGCGACACATCGACAAGTGACAATATCACAGATTGTGTTGATGTGTTTAAAGCAGCTTAACCTAGCTAGAGGAAAATTTTTGAATAGGTTTGATAGAGTGATACAACAAATCAATGTATTTTTTTTAATAAAATTTTGAGATATATAATAATATTTATTTTTTTATTAAAAAATATTACATATAATAAAATATTATATAAAAAAAACACATTAACACATAATATGCTAACCTCTTTTGGTGACCTCCAAAAGGAATAAAAGTTTATAGTAAAATAGTATCACAAAAATTCAATTATTATGTATAATTAAATCTAATGCACGTAACTTAATACTTTTAATTGATCAATTAAAAAAATTAATTAAAATATAAGTGATATTATTAATGATAAATTTTGATATATATAATTGTAAAACCGCTCAAGGATATTGGCGAGCTCAGCAGCAAGAACCAAGGACGTCGCCGGACTTAGACTTGAACTGGGTTTTCCAACAGGGAAAGATGATCTCGAGCAATTCTAGTGAGATCCAAAAAGATTTCTATCCATTCATTGGATGGGGTTAAGGTTCAATGCAGATCTCGTTAGTCTTTGGTGGGCTCGATTTCTCTATTCTCGAGAGTCGATCAAGGAAGTATACATTTATTATTGCATGTAGAAAGGCCCTTATGCTTGTTATGTTGATATTAAATTGCTAAATAATCAAGTGACAGATGGTCTCTTTAATTATGGACAGATTTGAGTTAATATATAAGTTCATTTTTCTATGTTCTTTGGTGTTAGATCAAATTCATAAATTAAATTAAACATTAAATTGATTCGATTCGATTAATATATCATTTTTATTAAAGAATCATAAAAAAATTAATCGTAGTGAATTTAAAAATAAAATTGATTGAAACAGTTGATTTAAAAAAAAAAAAGTTGAATTACCTTTTATTTTTTTATCACCTAAAACTTTTTTTTCACAAAATTTATTATATTTGATGATGAAATGATAAAATTTTATATAAAATAAGATATTGTTACATGTATTTTTATTATATACACAAATATATAAAATTTATAAATTAAGATAATTTTAATAATTATACTTATATTTTATTATTTATTACTATATAATAAAAATATATTTTTAAATTTTTAATATATTTATATTATATATATTTTAATATATTAATTATAAAATTTATTTAAACACTGATTAATTTAATGAATCATAAATTATAAATCGATTATGATAACTATGAACTCTACTTTTATCTCGAGTCATTATCTCATTCGATTAACTATAAACCCACTTATAGAATAAATATAAAAGATCTACCGTTGAAAATGGACTTGTGTCAGTCAGCTTCACAAAGGGGCCAATCGTAGGGGATGAAGACAAAGGCTGTGTTTGCCTGGGAGTTTGGGCTTCGAGGCGGTTTGAAGTCTGAAGTGCACTTTTTCCATTTTATGACTTCTGAACCGCACTTATTTCCTTCATGACTGTTTGAATGAACTTGCAGGACCGTACTTTAAAGGATGAATTTGAGTTCAAATTGCACAAATTGAAAAAGCCTTTCGTTAAACATTTTCCAAAACGGGTGGAATATTTCTGCAGTGCATAAGTATCCTACCACTTGACCTTTGATTTTTATTTTATTACAGTTATGCCATTGCATTAAAAACACTATCCACTCCTTTTCTTGTCTAAAAATTCCTTTCATGTCCTATTCACACACACAAATATATAAACACAAAATCCTTATATTAATATTATATTTAAATAAATATTATTTTATTTTATATTTAATATTGTATAGATTTAATATAATACTATCTATAACATTATATATTATTATATTATATTTGAATATAATATTGATAATATATATTTAATATGAAAAAAAATTACTTATTTTATTATTATATATTTTTATTTATAAAAATAATTTAATTGTAAACATATAATACATTACAAAAACACACAATTTAATATACAAAGATAAAACAGATAATTCATACAAAAATTACACTTTTTCATAACTCATTCAAACACTACAGTATTATTTAAGAACTTATCAAAAATATTTATCTAAACGCTCAATAATTCAATTTTAACTGCAATTTTTCATAACGGCTTGGCTCAAATAACTATTTAATTAAAATTGCATTTTTTCACGTTTTATCCGAACGAGCACAAAGCCTAGACCAACTGGAACTGTCAATTATGAAATAGAGCTGAGCCTAATTCTCGGACAAACTGTACACAAGCAGACACCCCATATTATACTATAGGTAGGCCGGAGAAAAAGCTTAAAGCCCAGGAGTCAAACCTGTTTTCCAGCTATTGTGTCTTTGGGTTTGGCCATTTAGTTTGGGTCGGCCGTTTTACCATAAAAAAGCCACTTCTCATGGGCTGATGGGATGGCATATCAGATTTATATATATATATATATATAAGAGAGAGAGAGAATGTCTAGACAATTCTGCGAAGTGATAGTTTAGTATAGAAAAAAGAAAAAGAAGACTAAGTCAAGTTACGACTACTTGAATAATTCTTTAGTTAATAAAATAAAAAAAATTTAAATTAAAAAATATTTTAATCTGCATCACTTGATATTCATTTGTGTTACTGCAACATTAACTTATAAGAAAAATGCTTACTTAGAGTTTATTTTAATGTAATTAATGTGTGTAATTTACATACAACCACATACTCTTGCATAAGTTACACACCAATCTAACACATTATACAAACGATACAATTTATTTTGCTTACTCCACCCAAATCATTTTTACAGTTTATTAGGACCAGAATGACACTAACTACTTTTTTCTATATTTAATATACTTATATATAATTATTTAAATAAAAATAAATATTTTATGTTTATTTCTAATCATATTTATCAAACACTTAATTATTTAAAAAGTAAAAAATTCTCGATTTAATTTCCATCCACACGCGCCTTTTTATCCTGTTTAAGTTTAGTTGATCTTGATTGTTGGGCATGAGTCCGCGGGTGCAAATATCGATGATACAGAAGATTTTACTTTTCAGACGAACGATCCAAATCATCAAATAATTACCGGAATACGACAATAGGGACCCACACAAACAGTAGCTAGAAGCTAGTTGAGACAGACACATCCCATCGAGATAAAAGGAAGATGCTTGAGAATATACCGGCGTGGCTCTCTCTCCAATTCAATCAATGGAGTCGCGGATAAGACCCATCCTTCATCGCACGGTCCATATTTAATTCTTTATTTCCAGCCCAGCCCATGTCGTCCCCTCCCCTGTAGTACAGTTACTTGAACCAGCCAACGCTTCCGCAAGCCGTTTCTTCGTCACTCCCCTTTCCACTCTTCCACCGTCAACTCCAGACAATCTTCAGCACCGATTACCATGGTTTCTTCTTCTTCTTTAATCCTCTCTCAATCCGAACAAGAACGACTCATCGAGAAACTCGAAATTTTCAAGATTCAAGGCAGAGATAAAAGTGGCCGCAAGGTTCTTCGAATCATTGGAAAGCTCTTACCTGGTAACTAACTCACCACACACACTCTCTCTCTCTATCTCTCTCTCTCCCTCTCTTTTCTGGTTCTTCTTTGAATTTTTGTTGATTTTTGTTGATCAGCGAGACTTGTGACTGTGGAGGCGTTGAAGAAGTATTTGGAGGAGAAGATCTTCCCACGGTTAGCTGAGCGCACATTCTCGGTGGTGTACGTGCACACAGGGGTTAAGAGATGTGACAACTTTTCTGGAATCTCGGCCCTCCGATCACTCTACGATGCGATTCCGATCAACGTCAAAGAGTATCTGCAAACTGTCTATTTTGTACACCCGGGCCTACAGTCCCGACTCTTCCTCGCCACTTTCGGTCGTCTCATCTTCAGCGGAGGGTAAAGATTTTCTCACACCCTACCTCATCCAAAATCACAATAATTGCATTGAAAATTTGAAATCGTTTTAAATTGGATGGTCACGTTCTTGACGTGAAGTCTGGTGTTGAATGTTTACAGGTTGTACGGGAAGTTGAAGTACGTGAACAGGTTGGAGTTTCTGTGGGACCATGTGAGGAGGAACGAGATCGAGATACCGGAGTTCGTGTTTGATCATGATGAGGAGCTTGACTGCCGTCCGATAATGGATTACGGGTTGGAGAGTGATCACCCGAGAGTCTGTTGTGCTCCAATGGTGGACTCTCCTGATTCTACATACTCCATGAGGTGTATTGCGTAGAAAATGAGATGTGGTCTGACAGTGTGAGTTGAGCAGAAGGGAGTTACTTTTTTTTTTTTTTTTTTAATAAAAACCTTTTGGTTTTCCATCTGGAAGTGGGGTAGGATTGTCTTTTTGGTTATTGTTGTATTATAGAGTTTTGTATTACTGTTCATACTGTGAAAGAAGCAAAAGAGAACCGAGTTTTTTGCGGAAATTATAGCTCGTTCCTAAAGAAGAAGATTGAAACAGTTTGCTTTAAGAAAGGGGATTACCTGTTCGACTACGACTTGTACACCTCATCTTAGATGTGTTGTCCCCTGATTTTATTTTTATTTTTATATTTTTTGGATAAAGGATGCCTAATCTCTCTTCTTTACAAGTTTTTTTCTTTTTCTTCTTTTTTTTTTACATTTTTTAATTATGATTAAACTTTTTTTAAAGACTTTTCATTTTATATAAAACAAGTTTAAATCAAATTAACTTATATTTTTATTATTATAAAAAAAATTAATTAATATTTTTTTGAAAAAATAGTTAAAATTAAAATAAAATAAGAGGGTCACAAATAAACGAATTTTTGGTCTAGTCATTTGAGCTATATATATCCTCAATTAATTCTGGTCATTGAATAAATAAAATTTTGACAAATAACTAATTGATTTTTTCTTTCAATTATTCTTTTTTTTTTTGCCCCTTTCTAGTCTATTAATAACAAAATGAATTTTTTCAATGTATAAAATAAAATTTGTCACTTTTGTTTATTTAAAGAAAAAAAAAGAATCGGATAGGAGGAATGTGTAATTTATTAATAAAAATAAATAAATGTAGTATACTTTGTAAATTTAAAAAAAAAAAAATTATAATTGTTGAAAATTTTGGAAAAATCAGTGTAAATTGGCTTATTTTGATAGAAGCAACAAAGCGTTACAATTAACTTAATTAATTGAATACTACAATTCTAACATAATAGAAGATTATGCAAAGTAATAACAAGAGTTTTTTAAATATAGATCATACACAAACAATCTAATTTAACTCATTATTAGTTGAAAACAAATGTTCATGGAAAATAAAACTTACATCATCTCTTTTTGAAGGAGGTATGAATGACCATGTATTCACGTGTTGTCCACTGTTAGATTCACTAATGTTATACTTCTCAATCACCTTAGTATCACAACTCCGGGTGGTGCCGAAGGATGGCTGGTGTCATGATGCCAATGGAGTTCATATATCCTCCAATATAGCATCCTCATCAATTACAGTTTCTCCAGTCTATGCTGTTATCACCCACTCCAATAGCCCTTGTTTCTCTTCTAAGTGGTTCCCTGTTCAGGTATTGTCATAAATCATAAATATGAAAAACGGGGAAGCCTAGATATGTACATTCTTAGTAACTAATAGATTCTAAAACACACATTAAATAGCTTTTTCTTTCCTTCTCTTTTCCAAAGGGTTATGCCTTACCTTCTTGATTTGACTATAATTCTTATATGTTAGTTCCTTTTGACAAATAGTAAATTGTTGAGTTGGCCCAAATGTCAGCCCAGTAGTTTGTTCAAACCTCACTAGTCTCAGCTTGACCTCAATTTTCTGCTATTTCAGCCCAATCTCAATTCTACTGATTGGGTGGGGATTAGGTCCTTTGGAATTTCATATTCTACTGATTGTGATCACCATAGCCCCTTCAAAAAACCAAATGGGAGCATTGTTACCATCTCACAAACCCAATAACTTACCCCCAAAAAGAGACCACAGACACAATAAGGAATATCTGAACAGTACAATACTCTCCTCTTGCTTGTAAAAGATATAGGAGATGAAATATGTTATTATGCAAGTATAAAAGATAAACTAAGAATTTACTTATTTTTAAAAGTAAGGGCAAAATGAATAATTACTAACTCCTTAATTCTTTCTCTCAGTCTCTTCTCACTTTTGGAAGGAGTGCAAAATAGATTAAATAAAGGTTAAATGACCCCCCCTTCCCTTCCCTATTTTTAAATGTAGCAAATACCTCTCATTCCTTTCCCTTTCCTCTCCTTTCCTTCCAACTCCTTCAATCCAGGTGGGGTGCAAGAGTTAGAAAGACAGCCAACGTTTTATTAAAGAACAAGGAAAAAAAAAATAGTTTTCATTGTTAAAGTCCAAATCGAATAGGGAGATAAGAAATGGAACTCAAAAACCCAAAAGTAGCCGTCAAAATCCCATGTACTATAATATATACATACACACATATTCAGTTTTGAGCCATTGTTCAGAACAAGGAAGGATGGCACCAAATTATAATAAGAACCAAATGGGGGAAGCCATTTCCAACTCACAAAACCAAAACAAAATATAAACAGTCAATGTTTTATAAAAATAAAAACCAAAATCAGTTTCTGTTGATAAAGCCCAAACCAATTGGAAACTCATAAACCCAAAAACTTCCTCAACACACCATGTACTTTAAAATAAAGAAATAAATAAAATAGTTTTGATGCTCCATTGTCAAAACAAGCAAGGATAGCACCAAACTATAACAAAAACAAAATGGGAAAAGCCATTTCCAACTCTCAAAACACAAAAAAAAAAAAAAAGGAATAACAAAATAGTTTCGATAAAAAAATTCAGTTTTCTTGATCAAAGTCCAAATGACCAACCGTATACTAACAAGGGGGGGCATCATTTCCAATTCACACGCCCTAAAAGCATGGCAAAACAGTCCAACTCTCCAATCCCACAAGAACTAGCAAATCAATCCAAACCATAGGGGGACTTTTCCAACTCAGACGACAAAATGGAGGATTGAAAAAACAAATGAAAGGTTATAAACTTTCCATGTACCATATAAGAAAAAAAATCAGTTTTCAGCATCCATGGTCCAAACATCCCAAATATAAATGCCCAAAATCAAACTCATAAATTGTCTATGGGGGAATAATTTTGAACAAAGAAACCCAAATACACATGCACGCAAAAAACTGAAGAAATACCAAATGGGGGCATCATCTCCAAATCCTAATCCCGAAATAACAAGGAAAACAATCCATTAATGGGAAATAATAGATCAATACTCAACCAAATTGGATGGAATTAGAGGAATTGGGTGAGTGAACAATACACAAATGCCAGCAGATCAAACAAATAACCATTTCAATTCATAAATTTATATCAAAACAGTAAATGGAGCAATAACAGTTCAATACACAACCAACAGAAGTAAATGAATCGGGCGAGTGAACAATACACTATTTGGGTGGCGTATCAAACAAATTAATAGCCATTTCATCACATATATTGGTCCAACTTTTACAAAAACAAGAATTTAACATAAAGCCCCAAATTGCGAAGTAATGAATGAAACCCTAAATGGGGGAAATCATGCATTGTATGTGACACGAAGAATTAAATATAATGTATTTATGTTAATTTAAAAAGGTTGATGGAGGCGAGTAGCATTATACCAAAACCCTAGCATGTATATGTCATGAAAACCAAATAGTAGAGGCAGCTTACCTCATTGAGTATTACCATAAATGGGTAAAAAGCAGTGGATCTCCAGTGATGTGATGTCAATAATGTCATTACAGTCAACGATCACCATTGACCACACTTTGTGAAACTAGGCTTGCGTAGGTTCGCCATTAATGGAAAAGAGAGCTCAAAATCGCTTGGTTATAAGTAATTTGTGTACACACACACATATATATATCCTTGTAATTTTTACACATGGTAAAGGCAAAATAGTTAAAAGTTCCACATAAGCTATAAGTTGATCAGCATGGCCAAGCTATGCGCCGACTGCCTAACCAAAACACAGTTGTTTAGCTTTTCAAATGCAATAAGTGATTCCGCCATACACTTACTTTTTAGCTTATAGGAACACATAAGCTATAAGTTGCAGTTTATAAGCTGCACTAAACGAGCCCTTAATAGCATAGATGAGAAAACACCAAAGAAGACATGCAAAATTTTGAGAAGTGTTATATCCACTTCATACAAAAATCTAAGCCAAATCTTAACTCTTCCAAAAACAAAGAAGGTTCACACACAATGCTAATGGTTTTCAATGCAAAATCCATCCAAATACAATCTGATCCCTCCACACCAACAATAGTTTAGGGTGCATACCAAGTGATATTAAAATCAATCAATGCTAGCTTGATAGACAAGGGACATATAGAGTATGCAGTACAACCACGCCAATGGAGTTGATATTTTGTAGGCATGAAGTCCATATTATTTCCAGACTAATCCCAAAAATTGGGCCCCTTTTGCTATTCCTTTTTTTCTAGATAAGGCATTTTTCAGTCAACTTTGGTGCAAAATTGCATGTTTCATGGATGGAGGTCAATTTTAGGGTTATCCTAAAAGCCTAATGATGGGATTGATATTTTGCAGGTGTGAAGTCCATATTATTATTATTATTACTATTATATGCAATACCACCGACGTATGCTAAAATGATACTAGATTCCAAAAAATAATGACAAATCAATGTTAATGAATTTAACAACCAAATCCTTACCCTGAGAAGCCTTGTCAAAAGTCATAATTAATCCATGTTTCATGAACTTGGATAAGGGACACAAATTAGACAAAATACGGGCACAGTGACCCAACAAATTATAGGAAAACATGGAAGACACAGAGACGTGTGTGTGTGTGATGCCTGCTTGTCTAAAGCCATCTCTTTCAATTCTTACTAACTCCAACTGTTTCACTGCCACAAATTAATCGCCATTTTACACATTTAAACTGTCTGAATTTCTACTCATATAATGAATTTCTTCATGGAGTGCTATAAAAATTGCACATTTCTTATTCTACCACCCATTGTATTTCATATGTTCTTCTATCCAACCATGAAAATTTCAAAACTAAGGCGCACATATATTAGGAGTACTAGTGTAGAAATGTCCAGCTTTCTACAAATTTGCTCCTGAAGCATTATTGCACTAATTTGGTCATCAAGTCCTCCACTATGTTTGGAAAATGGCACTTGCACAATTCCAGAAACCCAAATAATTTTCCACCCACGTCTGATTTGGTGACCAGCATCCTCATCAACCTCTACCTCCCAAGATTGAATCAATTAATCTATTGACATATAGTCACCTTATATCCCCAGGCATTGCTCTGAGAATCACTCTCTTATCATTGGTTTACAAGAAATTTTCGATATATACTAGCTATCCAAACTTATCTTTAACACTTTACTGCCTCTCATTTCATTATCTGACATAAAAATTAAAAATTAAAAAACAGTGATGTAAAAACTTAAATAACTGAGAGTCTCCTCAATTACAAAAACGAAAGTGCAAGCTACACTCATTTTAAAAAAAGCTGGCTTTTAGCATTAACTACATTTCAAAAGACACGAGCCTCAATACAACCATCATACTTTGAGCTCATAACGAGTAAAACAAACCAACAAGTTCCCTAGAATTAGAAATCCACATCCTGAAGTAAGAACACCATTCAGCATAATTTCCAATAAGCCTTTCAAAAATTATCGTAAATAAAAATTAAAGCAGGAAAATTAACCAAATTCTGAAATTCTCTTGAACAATTAAAGGTTTGAATTTTATATGCATTTCATGCATTGACAGAAAACAGACAAGAATTCTGCTATATAATCAAAACCATGTAAAGTTTCTATAAGTGAAAATCAAGTGCATAAATATTTTTTTAAAAAAAAAGCAAAAGGTACACACCACGGGTTAAGCAGTATGAAAACCATTGTATGCAAGACAATTTACTCAGCCATGTCCTCCAGTTTGGCCCTTTTCTCATCAGTGGTCCCTCCATTGCTCACAACACCTAAATCGGGATAATTGCGGTGGTTCAGAGAATGCAACCAGAGGGCTACAGCTCCTTCCTTATGTTCCGATGATGCAATATGGGAGTATATGTGTTTCATTTTAAAGTCCTCCGCCTCCTCTGCATAAGCTTTCATAGACAGTTCTTCATGACTGTCTTTCCATTTCTGGTTATACGAAGTGAAGAAACACTCATCCAAGTATAAGCCAACCTCAGGAGCCGTAGGAACGTTGATGTTAACATCCCTGAACGTTTTAAACTAAAATTTAGAGAAATACACTTCAATTTTCAAACAACACTGCAAGTAAAACAAAACAATGGAAGCACTTACTGGCGCAGGGCTGTTTCAATCAATGTCTCGGGAGCACAATTCCTCATAATTGCCACTGCAAGACCAATCAGCTTTCGAATCTGATGAAGCATGAAGCTCTGACCCACAACCTCACATTTGACAAATTCAATACCTTCAACAGTAACCGTGATGTTTGCATCAAAAGAAACAATGAATCGCCGAGCAGACGGGTCTTCAGCTTTTATTCTAGTAGTGAAGTTATGGAAATTGTGTGTTCCCACATACTGCTTCAATATTCTATTAAATCTTTCCCTCTCTTTCTCGCCATAACAAAACCCACTTCCTTTCACAGGTTTCACTTCTCTGTTGCGGCACTCATCCAATTCACCTTCAATTCTCTTTTCCTCAACCACTGGCTCTTGCAAAACATTGCTCTCATTGTGGACAGCATCGTTGTCTATTTCCTTCCCGGACTCGGAATTTGATCTATTATTATCACCATTTTCCGAAGAAAACTATTGTCTCCTCTTTAATTTCGGGGTGTGATACGGCAGTTTCGTTGTTCAATAAAACGTCTGCTTCGATTGTGGTTTCAGATTGTGAAACAGAAATATCACCCGAAATAACCTTGGCATCAGTTTTGAATTCCAAGCTACGTTTACCCATTACTCCGACGACCTTACGTCCTCTCTCCGAGCACTCAAAACACTTAACAAGCTCATTTTCCGAACCCAAACTAGCCAACATACTCTCTCTATCGGGATGCGAACAGGGATCCAAAGCAAAGACGGGAATAAGATATACGTACCTACGCCGATCACAGAACTTCTTGGCATTGAACGACCCCGTCACACGCTTGTACCCAAAAATCCGAATCTGGGGAGATAGGTTAGAATGGAGGCGATCGATCAGACCGGGCGGGTCGATGTAGAATCGGCCGGATACGACTTGGCCAACGGCGCTGACGCCCTTATCAGTTCGGGCGGACCGGGCCCAGTCGTATCGTTTGGAATGACCGCGGTCGTGTTCGGGGACGGCACCGGAGAGAAAGAGGGCTTCTTCGAGGTCGCCTTCGATGGTTTTGGCTCCAGGGTTCTTTTGCATGCCCTGGTAGCCAACGCCACAGTAGGCGAAGAATATTGCGATCTTGCGTCGCTTGTATCTTGGCTTTTTCTCTGGTGTTGGACCGGTGGTGGTTGTAGTGGTGGTGTCGCAGTCTTCGTCGTCGGAAGTGGTGGTGGTGGACATTTTAAGTTTCTTGGGGTTTGGTTCTCTAGGGGAAGATGGAGGGTCATCCATGCTCAGAGTTGATGTGAGCAATGACTGATCCGAATGATCGACTTCTCCATTGTTGGACATGGCTGTGGCTACTCGGCTGATAAAACCCTAGGATCTTTAGTCAAAACGGTCAGCGCGAAGACAGTAGGATGGGTTCATTATCATTTCTTTAGGCATTTTGTTTGGAAATTCTGGAGAGAAGTATAAAATAAATAATAATTTAAAATGAAAGAGAAAACAAAATAAAATAAATTGCTAGTTTTTAACATATTTAAATATTTATAAGTGAAATAACAAGAAAAATAATTATTTCTTATTTAAATAATTAATAAGAGAAAAATGTATAAATTATTTGGCAATTAAATTTATTTTATTTTAAAACTTTTAATTTATAATCCAATATATTTGATATATGAACAAAATTGTTTAAAATATTTTTTTCTCTCTAAATTCTTTTACTTTTAGAGAAATTAAAAAAATAATCTTTTCTACTTAAATATTCAAAAATATACATTTATTTATTTATTCATCTGAAATTTTTTTCTTCAAATCTTTCAATCCAATCAGAACATAACTTTGTTGTTTTAAAGGATGAATAGTACTTTTTAAATTTTTGGGTACCAAAACATACATTTGTAATAGTTGAGAAAAAAAGTGTGACAACAATTTTGATAAAATATTTAAATTAATATTTATAATTTAAAATTGTGCCCCTTCATTATTTAAAAAATAAAATAACTTATCAATCACTACAAATTTTAACACTTTTTAAAAGCAATACTATTATTTAAAAAAATCTAAAAAAAAAAAAACAAATAATATGATAACATCTCGTTTATGCATAGCTAGTTGTCATTTCATGTACAACTAACTATGCACTTGAATTTGAAATTCAAAGTTTGAAATAAAAAATGTAAAAATAATAGAATATTATTTTTCTTACACTTGATTTTAAATTATATCACTGTTTTAAAATTGTTCTTCTTAGTTTACGAATAAAAAATTTGTCAATCCTCGTATATAATGTATTTTTCTAATATGTCATTATAGAAACCAAAAATAGGTAAATATGTTATTAATATTTCTCAAACTTTTGTCACAGTATTTATAACTAAATAACATGTCCGTTATCATTAGTTTATATCAATCAAATAATTTAATGTCCAATCAACGATGCTCTCTCGCATAATTTGACATTTAAAATTCTAAATAAATTTTTATTATTATTTTTGAGCCAAAATTAAAATAGGCGTCGTACATTATAATGGATGGGTCTATATAAAAATATGTTTTCATTCATGAGAAGATCGATAATATATATATTGAGTTACTCAAAACATCGAGTAATAAATGATAAATTGATTTTAAATATTACTACTTGAAAATGGTAACAAAACTTGAAATTGATGAAAAACTTGTATATCACACAAGTTAAGAACAAAGTTTTTAAAGAGTATATATACAATTATCTTGGGTTGAGTTTGGGTCTTGGCCTGCTATATATATATATGTATATTTATATTTGGAGAAATTTGATTTAAATTATATTTTCAAAATGTTACATTTTTTAATTTTTATTAAACAATCGCCATGAATAGGTGTGTCCCTTTGAATTCAAATAATAGTTATGTCATTTCAGATTGGTGCATTTGTTTACCAATTGATGCATCTATTCAAATTGAAGTATTATATCGATTCGCGTGAACAGATACACCATTTTGGTCTATGTCTATTTGAATAGCCATCAAATCACCTATATAAACACAATTCACCCTCGCCGTTATTCATTCAATTCACGAGTTTTAAAATTAAATTCATGCATATTGTGAGTTTGCATAGTTTGAGAGAGTTCAAATACAAGTTCTGATTTACTGTGTACAGGAGATTGAAGTGCTCTTTCTACTATGCGTGATCATTGTATCGTGGGAGACAACCACTATTGAAAACTCAAAAGTACCAGTGCGATGGCGATATTATCTTAAGGATATAATGTAAGACACAGCCTTGGTCAATCACCATTGTTGTACTTTTAGTATTTTTGTGAAAAACTATAAGTTTTAATTTTTGTTTATTTTCATTTAATTTTTATTTTTATATTTACAAAATTTTGAGAATTCTGTTTCAGTTTTATATGATTCTAAAATTGTTTCAAACTATTTTTATAATATAATATTTATTAAAGTGTTAAATTTTTTAAATACAATATTATGATAAAATATAAATTTTCCAAACACTTCGGTTATGTTTGGATAGTTTGAGTTTTAAGAAAAAATTTTGAAAAGTGTTTTTAAGTAATTTTTTGGAATTTGAATCATTGTTTTGATAGTTTTTGAGAGTTAGAGTTTTAAGAAATATTTTAAGAAGTGTTTTTAAGTAATTTATTGTAATTTGAATCATTGTTTGGATTGATTAATTTGAAAAAAGATAAAAAAAAAATATAATTTTTAATTTGGTTATGTTTTTAAAATAAGATTTTTATTTCAAATTACAAGATATGTGTTTGAAATTAATTATTTTTTTTTTCAAATTTAGATTATCATATCGAAATACATTTTTATAATTTTTAAAAGATTAATTACAAAATTTTTAAAAATATTTTTCAAAAAATTTTATCTAAATTATTATCAGGTAAACATCAAACATTGATCCATTGACAAGCCATTCAAATTCTTTTTTTTTTTTCAAAATTATTATTATATACTGGTAAGCCTTGATTATTATTATTTTTTTTATATAGGAAACGGTCATCTAATAAAAGACATGGCTTACATGATCTTTATTTAGGAAAGATCAACTCCTTTCCCAACGAATAAGACCGTTGACGGATTTAAGATCAATGTCTTATTCGCTTGGGGTGAGTATTTATTTTTTAAATATATGAAATTTATATTTTTTATTATTTTATTATAATATTTTTTAAAAATAAAAACTGCTCCCCTTTATTTGTTTAGATTTTAAAAAATAAATTTTTAATTTTAAAATGTGGGATACGTTATTGACAAACTATTAATCTTAAATTTTTTTACTATTTTATAATTTAGATTATCATATCCAAATACATTTTCACAATTTTTAAAAAATCAATATTTTGAAACAAATTATATCTAAATTACATTTTCACAATTTTTAATATTCTTAAAAAATGTGATCGAAATTTAATACATTTAATTAAATATGATATAAAAAATTTAATTTTATTCAAATTTATAAAAATAACAAGATTTAACAAATTCGATTAATTAATATAACATATATTAATTATTAAATTATATAATATTTTTTAAAATTAAAGTCATATATCATAAGTTTGGCAAATTATAAAATAATATTTTATATGTATAATATAAATTATAATATAACATAATATTTTATAAATATAGTATATATTAATATCATTGTCAAATCAAATAAAATTTATTTTGATAATTAATTTCTTAGAATTTGAACCATTGTTTGGATTTTATTTCTCAGAATTTGAACCATTGTTTGAATTTAAGATTAAGTTTTAAATTTTGTTTTTTTGTTGAGTAAACAAACAAGTTTTTGAGAAGAGAATTTAAAAAATTTGTTTTTGAATAAGTAACCAAACATAGCCTAAAGTGATATAAATCTTCTGCATCTGTTGTTAGTCATAGCGATTTGACATAAACACATTACTTGAGATATTCTGATAAATTTATAAGAGGCACCCATTAGAATTATGATATAACCGGACAGTGCACATTTAAATTTAGAGAGAAAGATAGCTAATATTGAAAGAGTAAATTACATTTATTTTTTATAAGATTTATGATAATTATATTAACATTTTTTAAAATTACATTAATCTTTACTACTTTACATGTTAATATATAGATACCTCTTTCAATTAAAATTTATAATTTTTATTCAAAATGATAAAACTATTTATTATATTTATATATATATTTTACATTTTTAAATTTTGACAAAATTTTAATTTTTTAAAGTTGTTTTTATTATTTTATATAAAAAATTAAGGTTTTTATCAATATTTATTTGAAAAAAAATTGGTTAAATTTTAGAAAAATAAAAAAAAATAAAATGAGTAATTTTGTCATTTTGAAAGAAAAAAAGACTCGAGATTATATTTGTATATTTTCAAGTAAAATAAGGAAGTTCAATGTAATTTTAGAGATTTCAAAAAAAATCAGTATAATTATCATAAATTTTAAGAGAGGTCAGTGTAATTTACCCTTATGTAAAATAGTAAGTCAATTGTTAATATTTTTTCATCAACTTTAATTTATTTTACTAATTTTATTTTTATTATGATGTGTCATTTTATACTTATTGGTAAAAAAAATTCATATAAAGCCCAAAAATAATAAATTGCAACACATTACATTAAAAAGAACGTAAAGAGTAAATGCTATATGATCTGAAATTTTATACAAAAATTTGCAGTTTAAATAATCCGACAACAAATCATTGATAAAAAATTAAATAATTATCTAAAACATAACTAATGATTTAATGACATAATGACACATTATTTGAAATGTAAATTTTGGTACAAAAATTTTAGGCATTAAGCATTATTGTAAGATAAATTGAAAATATTTACATTAGGCATTAGGGTAAAATGATAAATTATAAATTATATTAATTTCTTCTAAATTTTTAAGAATTAGAACGTCCTCATATGTTTTATTTGACAAATGACAATATAGAGATAATCTCATCCAGTTAATTCTTTTATTCAAATAACAAAACTATTTATTTCATATATATTTTTTAAATTTTGACTTAATTATTTTTGATTATTTAAATTTCAAATAAATATGGATAAAATTTTAAATTTATTTTTATATAAAATAAAAATAAGTTATTTATTTAAAATTTATTTTTAAATAAAAAATATATTTTTAAAATAGTTAAAAAATTTAGTTAAAATTTTAAAAATAAAAAAATAATTTAAAAAAGATAGTTTTGTCATTTACGCTCTTTCTTACTTAAAAAGGAGACACACCGTTGAAGTACGTCTGAGTTGACAATTAGCTTAGCTCTTAAGCTTTCCAGTCACAGTGTATGCCAACACATGCCGTCTCGGTGATTCTACGCGATTTCAACCGTCCAGCTCACGCCAGTGGTCCTACCCCGCTAAACATCCCCAAATCCTAGCCGTTAAAAACTTTGAAGTATTCTAAATTCCAGTGGTGCACCGGGGGTGTCTGTTTACCTTTGAATACGAACATTCCCTCCGAAAAAAAGAAATCGAATCTGAAAAGTCCATCTCCTTTTCTGAAACCTCGAATATTTTCTCCATATTGTATACCAGTCGTGAAATTCCATAATCGGTGGGTGGGGTTTCGTGATCATCGAATATTTTTCTAGGCATAAAATTCAACTTTTTTCGCCAACTTTTTCTTTGCATGGATGGAAAACCGTGATTCCAATTCCGTGGAATCAATCGAATTTTCAGCCTCTTGTTCTCTATATATGCTTGAGGCACAAGAAGCAAACCCACGCTGCGATCGCGCAAGAACCTTAATCCTGGTTCGTTTCCTACCTCTGAAATTTGATTTTTCTAGGGTTCGTGCATTCTGTGATTTGTAGTCATTTTTTTATTTTCCTGTTTATTTTCTTTTGATAGTGTACATGAAACTTGGCATGAAATGGAAATTTTGCATTCATATCGCATATTAGGGATAGTTAATTTTGCTGATATTCGTAGCACTGCAAGTTTCAGCATGGTATCATTGTGTTGGTAATGCTTATAATGGTGGTGCTGGTGGCGTCAGCATCCTGTTCAGTGATGGCAGTGACAGTGATGGGGTACTGGTGGAGTAGTAATAGATGCATAGGATGGTAGCGTTGACGGAGGCAGTGGTGGCGGTGGCGACATTAAAGGTGATCATAGCAACGGGGAGGCACTAGTTGCGTAGATAGGGGAAGTGGGCATTGGTTTTGTGGTGGTAATGGTTATGGTAGATAGGGAAAAAAGGTTCAATATTTGTGCTTCTAAGGCCATCTCTAACAATGACTCAAAATTTTACTCAAATTTTCACTCAAATTTGAGTAAAAGTCTCATTTGAGTCTGATGCTCTCCAGCAGTTCATCAATATTTTGTAACCATTGTAAATTTGAGTCTATGAATAATATTTTGCAGATTTGGGTTTAGGTTTGATAAAAATGGATTTGTTATGGGTTTGAGTCTACTGCAGGAGAGGTTTTCTTGCAAATTTTGATTCAAATTTAAATTTGAGTATGAGTTTGGTTCACTGCAGGAGATGTCCTAATGCAATGATTTTTCTTTCTTTTTTACTCTTGTGCATGTGCTTCTTGGAAAGTACTTGGAGTCCGTAACAAAACAAAGTTCTATGATTTCATTCACTTTTTACTTCCCATTAATACCAAGAGAAGTGCTTCATGTTCTCCAAACAATGCTTAGTAAGATTTGGTATACAACTCAGAGAAGGACACATAGTTGGGTGACCATGTTTCTCAAATTAGGTGAATGGGAATCATAAACTCATTTTGTATCCCAGTATGAGAACATAAAAGCAAAGAGTCACTTATTTATTTACCTTTGAAATAGCTGCCCAACACAATTGTTTCTATTCTTAAGTTCATTTGCAAATTTTAATGATAATATAAATAATATTGTGATTATATATTACTTGCTTTGAAGATGTCACTTGCTGTTAATACAGATCTTTATTTATTTATTTTTATCAACTCTAAGAACCAAATACATAATCTCACCCATCTCTTTTAGATGTCATGCCAATAGAGTTCTCTATTCTCTAATGGATTAACGATCTCAGCATATCTTCGTTCTGTAGCCTTCAACCTGTGAACATCTTTTATATTCTGATAATGAGAGTACAGCTTGTCCTGATTATGTTAGTATTATCATTATTTAAGGATAGATTTAGACTTCCCTTTTATAACGCTTATATATTAGTGGTTAGAAGGCATATAGTATGAGTTGGTTGTGGATGCAGGATATCTCTTCGTGCACTTTGTTTGATCCAGCATCAATTTTTTTCCCAACTTCCTGGTGATCTGATATGGGCAACGTGAACAATGTAGGAATCTTCTATTTCTTGTTTTGAATTCTTATTATCTAGGCTTTCTTCTTCTTCTTGTTGCTGCTGCTGCTGTTATTATTATACGATCTTGTAATTATCATAATAATAATAATAATTATCATTATTATTATTATTATTTAGTGTTTCCATTGTTGGTTGATCTTTCTACAAATTATTTCTTCATTTCTGAAGCTAAAAAAGTATGTAGTGGGCTGACCTACTTGTTGCGTTTCTTTGTCTGATCTCATCTTTCACCAAAATGCAGGGATGTGATGAAAATATACAGCAGACTGATCCTGGTATAATTTTTCTTTTCCTCTGGATAATTATTTCTTCTCTGACATCGTGCAGGAGTTTGATAATACAAAAAGAGCAGTTTGCTCTACGTTAATGTGGGTTTATCTTTATTGACCCTACCACTTTATATGGTAGCATGTAATTTTTAGTTAGCTGCATTACTGCCTTTTTATACTGTGATACTTATGGGTGGCAGAGGGAATTTCTGTATTAACCAACGTAGCTTTAAACTAGCATCTTTTTATTTTTCTATTTTTTTCCTCCTTTTATTTGTTCCGTCAACTGGTAGATTATTGTGGTTTAGACAGTCTCAATGAAATCGCATAACCATCCTTCAACAACTATTTATACTAACCACTCATTGATATACTATACCCATTAATGTAGTATCTTACCCTTATAGTGATATTTTGAGGTTGCATGAAAAGGGTTATACTAACCACTCATTGATATACTATACCCATTAATGTAGTATCTTACCATTATAGTGATATTTTGAGGTTGCATGAAAAGGGCCGGGCCTCTTTTGACATAACAGTATAAGTTTTTTTTTTTTTGTTGATAAGTTTCATAATAGTATAAGTGAGATATAAATTATTTACTTAGGATTTAAATTCTATAATTACAATTTTTTTTTTTGGAATAGAGTAATAAAGCAACGATTTATCTATCTATCTTCTTATAACTCCTACTGTTACCACCTCTCAAGGATCAAAATTTCATTTTTTTTTCATCAAAACGGCCGAAATGTTTCCGTTTCTCAACAAACCAAAACGAAACACAACATAAATACCGAAACTCACATGTTTTCAGGAAACTAGTTTTTCCATTGAAATATGCTTTGTTTTAAAAGAAATTTACCGAAACGGGTAGGAACATACCAAAATGGCAAAATAATAGAAATGTTTGCTTTGTATCAAATTATCAACAATAATTTTAGAAGTTGGTAAAAATAATTTCTATTTTTGTTATCAAATTGAGGAAAAGATTGAAGGATTAAGACCCTGAATTATAAGAAAATATTTTTTCATATACAATAGATAAGGAAAAGTAGTAGTCAAAATGAAAAAATAAATGAAAAATTTATTTTAATATTTAGTTACTAATTATAATAGATTTAACTTTCAGTTTTACTTAAATTGTTATTTTATGTGTAGCTTATGTCAAATTATTTAATTCATATTTATTATATAGTACATATTTATTACATTACATTATAATATTGTATTTAATTATAATAGTTTTATATATTTATAAAAAAATTATTATAATTTCATACTACATAAAAAATTAACTTTAAATTTTTTTAAACTTGTTTTTAACTAGTAAAGACTTATTTGGTATTAATTACTAATTTACATTTACGTTATTTCTTACTTCACCTTGGTATCCTCTTGTGTGGATGGATTTTACCCTAAAACATTTTCAATTAGTTAATTATAATATTTATCTTTTCATATTCATATATTTGACTTTATGTTTTCAAGTGGTTTTATATGTTTTGATTTAATTATTGTTTCTATAATGTTTCCAAAAACGTTTTTGAAATGCTTTTGTTTCCTAGGTGACCGAAACAAAACTCGGAAACGATATTTGGATCCTTGCTACCTCCTCACTTTTTAAAGTTCTATAGTTGCATGTTTTTTAAATTCTTTAATTACACACACACACATATATATTTGGAATAGAGTAATAACGCAAGGATTTATTTGTCGACCTTAATTTTTATAACTCCTAGTTGTGCTACTACTATTACTACCACCTAACTTTTTTAAGTTCTGTAGTTGCATATTTTTTTGGAATATAGTAATAAAGCAAGGTTTTATCTATCTACCTTGCTTTTAACCACCACGGTATCACCACCACCCTGCTACCATTATTATATAATACACTAAGAAATGCGGTAATTTTATCATACTGGGAATTTTGATTTATTTGGTAAATAGAATTTTATGAAGACAAGAAGGTAAAAGTATTTCCAAGTGTTTTTTGAAAGCCATGCATATAAAATCCCATTGAAGTCAGATGTCATGCATGTATAAACCTGTTGAAATAATGCACGCGTCATGGAACCTATTAGCTACAGTAGCCAATTGGAGCTCTACTTCTATACTTGACCCTGATTTCATTTTAGATAGGATCAGATATATAAAATCCGTGGGCTGGTGCATATATTGCATTAGATTTTTCTTTTAAATTTTCGAGTTTATATTATATAATGGCCTTGGGGATATTACCCAAGTCTCTTCGCAACTCATCAAACCCCAAGGGTTTTGTCATGATATCTTTCTCATTTGTTTTTTTTTTTTTTTTTCTCCTAAACTTCAGTAAGATTGAATATCTTGGTAGTAATGTTTTGAAATATAAAACTTTTCTGTTGCATACTATAATAGGCCATTGCCTGGAAACAGTGGTGTTAAGAGCTTGTGAAATACGGGTTTGAATATGAGAATAGTCAGTTTTTGTAAATAATGTGAAATACAGGTTTGATTTGGGGACATATTAAAAAGCGAAATCATGGATGAGAGGCAATCTAATCTTTTGATGGTAAGTGATAAGAACCAAACCTCTAACCTCCAACCTCCCTTAAGATGCCACATCAACATTTTAACCACCATGCTACAATGACTCTGAGAAGCTAACCAATATGATATTGATTAGGTTGTAAAAGTCATTTAACGCCATGAAATATACTTGCACGTGTGTGTATAAAACAAAGAAAACCAACTGAATGTAAGTATAATTTGTTAATCCTTTTTCATTGTTGAGGATCAGAAGGCTCTTTATGCATGAACATGTGATTGGAGCTCACAGAACTTGGGGGAGGGGGGGGGGGGTACTTGATATCATTGTCCTGTATCAATTTGCTTAATTATGATAATTCAAAACAAATCATCTGCATGATTGGTCATCAACGAATGTATACTTCTGAAATTTCTCTTTGTGAAGGAAAATATATTGATTTTGCTACTGCTGACTAAAGTGTGCTTTGAATTTATTTCCAGGGGCAGTGCTACGCAATGGAAAAGAGATTTTATTGCAGGTAACTTGACAATGATGGTCTATTGTAATTTTACTAGAGAATAGGAAGGAATTCACTTAATTCGTAAAATTAAATTTGACTAAAATTTTGTTGGAGTAGTTATTTTTAAGCCAATTTGAAAAAGAAGATGAAGTTATGGGTTCTGTTAGCTTTTGGAAGGACATGCAATTTCATAATACTAGAATTTATTTCATGACCGTTTAAGGTGGCAGTATGCCTAAAGCTTGTATATCTAACTTATATTTGCTTAACAGGCTTTCAACTGGGAGTCTCATAAACATGATTGGTGGAGAAGTTTAGAGAACAAGGTCCCTGATATTGCAAAGTCTGGCTTTACATCAGCATGGTTACCACCTGCTACTCATTCCTTCTCATCTGAAGGTTGGAACAAAAGTTATTTTCAAAACTTAAACTGATATTTTATATATCTGTATGCACTTACTTAGGAATTTATCTCTCTCCCCTTTTTCTTCCTTGATAGGTTACCTTCCCCAGAACCTTTATTCTCTCAATTCTTCATATGGATCTGAGAACCTGCTAAAAGCTTTACTTCACAAGATGAAGCAGTACAAAGTTAGAGCAATGGCTGACATAGTAATCAATCATCGTGTTGGGACTACTCAAGGGCATGGGGGAATGTATAACCGTTATGATGGAATTCCATTATCATGGGACGAATATGCTGTGACAAATTGTACTGGTGGATTGGTAAGGGTATTTATTGTTATCAACTTATGTCAGTACCACTGCAAGGAAATATAGGATGTTACAAATGCCATTCTTTCAATTTTCCTGCTAACTGCTATGTAGTGTGAGAAGATGCTCATATTTATGGCTTTCTTGGGAAATGTTGTTATATATTGCAAACTATATAAGAAACATTTATTTTTATAGGTTAGTTATCAAAAGAAATTTGTTTTTATAGGTGAAAGACCAGCAGGATTGATTTATTAGTGTAGCAGTTTGTTTTCAACAAAGAATTCTAAAAGGTCCTCAATCAACTTTCCAATATTATATTTTGATTTTTCATGTGGGCCTGCATACTTAACTACGTTATCCTATAGGGTAAAAGATGCACCTAACCAGCCACACCCCTCCCCTCCCCTCTTTTCAACTTCATTTTAAGTAGATAATTAAGTTATGATAATGGCACTAGCATAGCCTAATACTATGTCCACGGAGCCTGGGGTGACTAAATCTCTTTAGGTATAATTTGTTCAGTCTTCATAAACTTCTACAAAAGAAGGTGGAAGTTTGTCCACACATACGATTTGATGTCATTTGGCATCTTTGATGGACATTAGGTTCACTGTTAGGGAATTATGCTTTTTGGCTTAGATCCTATTTATATATTGGCCACATATAGAAGATCTTGTTTTTTTGGTTAAGGTAAATTTATTCAAACCAAAAGGAGGGGGTGATCCCCCATACATCCATAGACAGAAAGAGAAGACTGAGCACTCTCTGTATGGGAAGCAACCAAAGCCTCAAGAGGCAACATGCACAGATGCCAGCACAGTCCCACCCAACCTTTAAAACAACCAACAACAACACAACAAACCATACTACACATCCAGACCAAAGAGAGCAAAAAACAGCAAACCACCAACACACAACAGACCAAATTCTAAGCAATCTTTCAGACCTTCCATTCAATGGACTAACCCAGTTTACACCATCAATCAGCAACCCAGCCGCCATTCTCAGGAAGGCCTTCATTCCCTCAAGAATATTGTATCTGAGGCTCCAATACTGCAGGCATAAAAGCCAGTTCCTTTGAGTTCTCGTAACCCCTCTCCAGCTGTATAGAATATCCTGTATAGAAGATCTTGTTGGCTTTGCTAAAAATGATGCATTTATTATTTTTCCAACTGAAGAATTGATAATTTTTTTTTGATAACTGTGGGTATCCAATCCCTGCGCAAAGCGCTAGGTTGACCGACTAATCCCACAGGGCGGTGCATACCCCCACTACACACGCCAGGTAGAGCAGGCATTTGGTGTAAGGCCCTGGGGTGGCTTTTGAGCCTATGGAGTATCGAACCCAAGACCAGTGGGGAGTACTCCCATCTATCTTGTGGCCGGCTACCACTTGGCTACCCCCCTTTGGGTTCTGAAGAATTGATAATTTAGAAACGTTGACTCATGGTAGAGAACTTCTAGAGAAGTAGTTGTTTTAGAATTTCTTTATTTTATTATAAACAACAAGTAGCTTAGAAATTTATTCATTGTAATTGATTTAGCAATTATTTGGCAACATTTATGGGACCATCTTGGCTACCAAAGAGTCATCATCTGGGTAGTCTCAGAGTTTTGACAACTATGCTGAAAATACTCGTCAATTATGTAGAAATTTCAGGTTTATTGCATGCTATCTTTTGTACGAATTTGAAATGAAGATAAAAAGAGCAGGCTTGCAAAACAATTATTCCTCGTAGGAAGCAGGGTGGAGTGGGGGTTGATTTCAAAAGTTTGGTAACAATTGTTAACTTCTTGATTTTTACATTTTCATAATTGTTTGAGTAAGTTGTGGAGGCATTTAGTCCTTGGTATTCAGGAGTTGCTTGTTTTCTTAATGTTGAGTATATGGTGATGGGAAGCAGTGACCATGTTCGTTTTGGGGAGATTTAGATCTTGTCTATGTCACTTAGCTACAAAGTTTGAACTGTTAGAATTGGGAACCAAGTGGCTTAAAAGTTTTTTCTCTCTGTTCTCTATTCTCTCTCTCTCTCTCTCTCTCTCTCTCTCTCGGCCCACCGGTGCGTGTGTCTGAACAGAGTAGTTGGGTTTATCCCATTAAACGACTTTAGTAAAGTCTAAAACTTCTAATCTTTTATGAAACTGGTTGTGAATGTTTACATGTGTTAATCTCGTCTTCCAGGGTAATCGAAGCACTGGGGACAACTTCCATGGGGTTCCAAATGTTGATCACAGTCAAAAGTTTGTTCGAAAAGACATCATTGGTTGGCTTCAATGGCTACGTAATACTGTTGGCTTCCAAGATTTTCGTTTTGATTTTGCAAAAGGGTAAATTTTATCATGCAGTTGCCTTTTTTCGGGATCTTCATATAGATTAATATGCAACTCATCATTCATCTTATTCGTAAATGTTTTAATTCAGTTATTCAGCAAAATATGTTAAGGAATACATTGAAGGTGCAAAACCAATATTTTCTGTTGGCGAGTATTGGGATTCTTGCAACTACAATGGTCACGGCTTGGACTACAACCAAGGTATTACACTTCTGTTACTATTATCGTGCACTAGTCAACTGATGGCATAACTCTGTGAAAAAAGAAAGATGAAACCTGAGTTGATAATCCTAATAATTTGTGTTGAACAAGTAAAAAAATTGAAAAAGAAAAGAAAAAAGCAATGTTAAGATATCGATTGTGAAACTGATTTGTCATTAGAGCCTATCCATACTGCCAACATGTAAAATTCACATGATCTGAGATGGAAATCATATCTCCCTCTCTTCAAAGCAAACTTGACACAATTGGGGGGGGTGAAGCTGAAGCCATGAGCCCTTGTTTAGAACGCTAGAATCCACAAGGAAGAAGAAGAAGAAAGAAAATTTCTGTGATTTTATTATCTTTGTTAGAGCCATTACAATAACAATCTAAGAAGTACGGATATAGATATGGGACATAGATACAATATGACACGACACAGACACGACATTTTTCAAAAAAAGTAGGACATGGATACGTCAGGAACACATTGAATATTTTTTATATTTTTTTATATGACCATATAATAAAAACCTAGTATTATTTTAATCAAAATTAGTATAAAAATATACAAATCAAGTAAATATTTTTAATGAGTCAAAATAATAACATCATTAAATAAAAATTTAAGAACTTCGTCATTCAATTATCAATATTCATGATTTAATTCTCAAAACAAATTTGTTAACTACTATATATGTAATGTGTGTGTATATATATATAAAATAGAGAAGTGGAGAAAAAGAGGGAAAAGAAATCAGAAAAAATCCAAATAAAAAGTCCAAAAATGTGTCCCTAGCGTGTCCATAAAGTGTTGATTTCGTGTCCTGAAATTCAGAAAAATTAGACACTTTTTTTTTTAGGTGTCCGAGCGTGTCCAACGTGTCTGTGTCTGACACGTGTCTGTGTACATGAGGCAAAATAGAGTGTCCATGCTTCATAGATGACAATTTTTAGTTTAAACCAACAAGTTAAAAATAAGAACTAAGGGCAACAAACTTAAGTAAATGGCACCAGACACGTGTTTTTAATCTGCAATCCTGACTGTAAAATTTTCCAAATATGCTTGGTCAGTCTCTTCTTAGCTGCTTATGGGATCCGGCAATATGGCTAGCTATGCCTTACTGGCAGTTTTGTTAGCGATAATCTGCCTGAATCTCTGGCAACCCAATTTGTGTAGATACACCCCTATATGGAGTCCTGCATTAAAATGTTCACCTTCACCCCCTTAAATTATAGAAGTGCTACATTACTTACTTTGTTTTTGAGTACTTCTTTTGTGAGCAACACTTTTGTACCCTTAGTTCAATATATTAGATTGAATATCCCTATATTATGCAGACAGATGAACTGGGGAGTAGAGATCAAATTTTAGTTCAAATGGCCAAGGATCAAATAACTCTTTACTTAAATGTAAATTAGTCATTAATATCAAATAACTCTTTACTTATTAAAAACTAACATAAAAGATTTAGAGTTAATTTGTTTATGTAATATGAATTTATTATAAATTTGCTATAAAATATGTAAAATTATTATAAATCATAAAATAATAAATATATATTGTGTAATATTTACGGATTAGATAATTTGACGCAAGTTACGTATAACAAGTAAAAATATAATAATTTAAATCTATTATAATTAGTAACTAAGTATTAAAATAAATTATTTATCTACATTTTATTTTCACTACTTTTACTTTTCATTCTCTACTATTTTGAGGAAAAATAGAAATATCTTCTTATAATTTTGGGGTTTAATCTTTCAATCTCCTCCATTTTAAAAACAAATGAATATTATCTTTTATCAATTTCTAGAAGTGTTGCTGATACCAAAGAAACTTTTCCATTGTTTCGGTATGTTTCTATGGAAACATTTGAATTTCGGTAATTCTACTAGTGTTTCGTTTCGGTTAACTAGGAAACGGAAACGTTTCGAAGGAAACAAAACGAAATTTCGATCCATGCAAATGGCTAGGTTGCACTTATTGGAAACACCCCCCTTGACATCAATTTCTCTCTGCTGGGTAGAGTTAGGTGAATATTGATCACTAAATCTTTTGCAGTACAAAATGACTTTCATGAGTTGTTTATTTGTGGTCCCTGGTAAAATGTATTAACCTTAGCTCTTTTAATATACCTTTTTTGAAAAAAAATTCTGAAAGACTTCTTCTACTGATGTTTATATTGTTTCTTTTTGTTCACTGATATGCAGACAGTCACAGGCAACGGATTATCAACTGGATTGACGGTACAGGGCAGCGTTCAACTGCATTTGACTTCACAACAAAGGGAATTCTTCAGGTATTTTCCTAAGGCGTTGTGTAGAGATAAATCTACGTCCACCTTAAGATAAACCTCTTAGGTGGTTCTCAATACGGCAACATATTCTCCCATGGATTATAATATCACGTTGTTTGAATCATCTCTTCAATTTTAGTTAGACCACTGCCCATTTGAACATTTTAGTTTTACTGATTATCAAGGTTGAAACACTCTGTCAGGTTCATTGTACGTTATACCATGTTTTGATAATGAAGTCTGGGATATGTTCTCTCACTGAATCCCAACCTGCTGTTTGCATTCATTTATTTTTCACTATGCAGGAAGCGGTAAAAGGAGAATTCTGGCGTTTGCGTGATCCTCAAGGGAAGCCACCAGGTGTGCTTGGATGGTGGCCTTCTAGGGCTGTCTCTTTCATTGATAACCATGATACAGGCTCAACTCAGGTACTAAAATTTTTCTTGGCTATTTTTATGACAGTTGGCCCTGTTGGTTTTGATGGTATTGTAGGTCATCGTTCTTGGTTCTGATGCATACAGTGCATGCATGCATGAATATTCATTCCCAAAATTTCATCATTTCCCCTGATTGATATTGAAGGTCAGGAAGCTTACTTTGCCTGTACTAATGCACATAGATTTTTAAAAAAAATATAAGCAGACTTTCATATTGTAAGAATTCTATTCGTATCATTTATTATTATTATTATTATATGGAGATTGGACTAAATTAAAATGGCTTGCTACTCAATAAACTGGGACAATCAGATTACAGGGGATTGACCATCTGATTGAGTCAATTTTTAAATCTAGATGGTTTGGATATTTGGACAATGGATGTAAATTCTTTTGTGCTTGCTTAGCATGATAAATATAATGTGCCATATGGTTGTTATTGTTAGTGTTCCAGAAAGCATGCTTATGTTCCTTGAGTAGCTACCCGCCTACCCATAATCATTGCATTTTGGTATCCTAGCAAGCTTTTGTTCCTTAAGTAGCTACTTACTCACCCATAATCATTTGACTCTTGCAGGCTCATTGGCCTTTTCCCTCAAATCATATAATGGAGGTATTTAAACTTTTCTACATTTGGATAAACTTCATATTGCTTTCCAATATTTTGTTGCAATCAGCATATTTGTCATAATAAGAATAATAAATATTTATTTTCTTCCTTTCTTATTGAACTTATCATGCTCACATGGGGTTGATCATGTTGAATAGTTTCTGATTTCATGGTGCCATACATGCCAGACTACTGTTTGGTGTTTGTTTAGTTTCCTGTTTTCTTTTGCTCCTTTATCAATAGTAGTTCAATCATTTGGGAACTTCTAAAACTTTATTCGGTAATGTCACAAAGGGTAACTGAGATCATTTCATGCCAAGATGAGTTTTTTTCATTGAGCAATTGCATAACAGGTGCCCAAATTCCTAGCTTGAATGCTATATATATACATGTTCCCCCCCCCCCCCCCCCTTCTCTAGTTGAGAGGTGTGAGAATATTATGTTACATGTGCATCTTTTTTATCATTTTTTTTTTAAATGTCTGCTTGAAAAGTTCTTGAATTGTTTTATCTTGGGAGGTAGTGTAGAGTAACACCCATCGCCATATTGAACTCCAAAACCACTTGGATCTGTTCAATACACGCATGCACACAAGAAAACAGACCCTAGGTTTTGTTTGGATGAACCTGCAGTTATAATTGAAAGAAGGTGGTATTTGCCATGGGTGATTGATTCGTAAAGTGAGAACTTCTATTCTCAAAATACTTGAGGTTCAAAGTGTCGCTTGTCATGAGAGCGTCTATATAATGTGTAAATACACACATTTTTTTATATGCACATACATGTATAAAATATATATATATATATTTATATTTGAAATATATATATGACTATCTTATTATGGAAAAATATTAATATAATATAATTATCATAATTATTATTGTGAATTTTGTTAACAATTTCAATTTGTATGCTTATATATTATACTAATTATGACATAAGTCAAGCAGTTCAGTGGTTGACAAGATCTCGATACATCTGTGGTCGGGAATCGAGTATTGTTGGTACAAATTTTTTTATTACTATCAGTGAGAAGCTGTACATGCCTAAAGCCTAACGTGCCCTCGAGTATGCAATAAATCAGTCAGCAGTCCCTATTTACAGGCTGAATAATGGGTGTGCATTCAATTTGTGCTCTGAGAGAGACCAATCCACGCTCCCAAAAATTTCCATTTTGCTAATTTAGCATATATACTCTCTCAATTTGTGAAAATTGGGAATTAAGCGGGATCCCATGTGGTGAATTTGGTTATTTGGGGCCCTACCCAATATCATTACCCCCCCCCCCCCAAAAAAAAAAAAAAAAAAAAAAAAACAGGCATTGATTGCAGTGATGCAAATAATTGAGACTTGCATCTGCATACTTCTGCTAAAAAAAAGGTTATAATGTTTTGAACAAATCAATTAATTTTCCAATGAAGCAGGGTAGCAAATCTTTGGAACAATTTTATAGAGTTACTTTGTGTTTCACTAGAACCAGGTGGTGCAAAGAGTTATCTTCAATTTGGTTCTTCATTAATTCCACTTAGTTTTAATATAGTTTCCATCTTTTAGTTGTTTTTTGCTGATTTCTTACATCAATGTACTCTCCAGGGTTACGCCTACATACTCACGCATCCAGGGATACCAACAGTTTTTTATGATCACTTCTATGATTGGGAAAATTCCATTCATGATCAAATTGTGAAGCTGGTATGCTACTTGATTGTAACCATTTACTGAATTGGGCCCTTTTGAGCTTCTCTAAGATTCTCAAATATGTATATATATATATATATATATGCAGATTGACATCCGGAAGCATCAGGACATTCACAGCCGATCATCTATTAAGATTCTCGAGGCCCAGTCAAATCTCTACTCTGCAATTATTGGGGAGAAAGTCTGCATGAAGATTGGAGATGGTTCTTGGTGTCCATCCGGCAGGGAGTGGACACTTGCGACTAGTGGGCACAGATACGCAGTGTGGCACAAGTAATTGACCCCTAAGAGAATTTTTTTTTTGGGTGCGCACATGCTCTGCATAGGGGGTGTTAGGTTCTCCTTGCCTTGTAGAATAATCTTAATTGAGTAAAGCTTCCAACTTCCAATTTTGCATTGGAAGTTGTTTTACCTTCTTTTTTTGGCTCTGCATACGGGGTGTTAGGTTTTCTACTTCTTACCTTATAGAATAAACTTATTTGAATAAAGCTTTCAACTTTCAATTTGGCATTGGAAGTTGTTTTACCAATTTATATATTCCATACTTAAATAATATGGGAAAGCCATCTTGTTTTATTTTTCTACTTAGGTGTGTGTGCATGCACTAAGCCTCTCGACTTGTGACAATGTTACCGTATGGTAGGCATGAATCTATTAGAAAATATTTGATTGATTATCTCCGCGTTTGGGCTGATTTGTGGATCTCTTAAATGGGCTCACTGTTTTTGAAAGTCTGAATCGGTAATAATGGATTTCACTTGCTTTGTTTTTTTTTCATACAATGGTGCCCGAAGTGTGTGCTACTGTAGTACTACTATTATCTATGCTCACCAGAGTAATTGTGTAAATATTATTTACGAGACAGAAAAAGGTCACTTCCACTTGCATGGCATAAAATAACAATCAGGTCTATTGAATTGATCAATGGACCTGGTTCACCTAAAATTCTCTTCACATAGAGGTTTCATGGTAATATTGTCATTGATATTTAAGTATTGATGTGAAATTAGATGTCAACCGGATCGGGCACGGGCACATTAAGAAGTGACACAATACTGTGCTTGGTGGGTTGGATCAGGCATGACATGATTTGGTGGGCCAGCCTTCTCAGGCCCGCAGGCTAGGCACGGCCCGTTTGGAGGCTTGGCCGCTTGTTGGATTTTTTATTTTATTATAATTTATTATTATTATGTGAATATATTTAAATAAAAAATATAATAATTTTGAAAAAAATATAAATTTAAATAAAATATTATAATAACAAATAATAAAATAAATAATAATAATATTCTATTAACAAATAATAAAATGTAAAAACAAAAAGATAAACAAAATATTATAATTATAAATAATAAAATAAAAAATAGTGATATTATATAATTGAAATAACAAAAAATATAATAGTTAAAAAATCGTCGTCTATAGTAGTTATTAAAAAAAAATGAGAGTACAAAAAAAAACAGTAAAAGACCCGTGGCCTGACTCAACTCGATCCACACGGCATGTCATGTGCGGGTCAAAAGACCGAACTGTATCTAATGATATTCAAATCGGTATGGTTTAGACATGATTTAAGTAATAGAATGGATCAGCACAGCACGATCCCGTTAATACGAATGAAACGATGAACTACCCCGCTTTACACCTCTACCTGAAATTCAGGTTAAGTGCTACGCAATACTTAAAAACAGTACCACGGAATGAAAGACTTTTTTCCCCAAAGTAATGGAAAGAGACTACATCCCACATCGCCATCAAAACCATCCTCAGCCGCCTCACGATCTCAATACTTAAAACTGAAAACACCACCGGTCGTCTCATTAATGCTATTATTACTCTCTCTTTCCCACAAACGTGACACTTTCAGGATTCATCATCTACCATTAAAAAATGATAAATAATAGTAACTTCTTTTAAGAAATCTCATAATTATACAGCATCCTTCATTGCTCTAAAAATAACATTAGGCTTTATTTAACTACCCAGAAAAGATGAAACTATCTATCATGTTTTTTAAAACCACTTCAGTAGTTGTTGCTACGATGGTTGCAATGACAACATAGAAGGTGATGCTGGCTTTTTTTTGATTGTTCGAGTGTGTGTGTGTGTGTGTGTGTGTTTTTTCCCGCCACAATGGCGATTGGTGGGTTTGGGGTTTTAATATTCTTTCTGCATAATCTATTAATCCAGTTGATTGATAATAATATTATTTTTTTTTAAATTTATAACACATTAATAAAAAAAATTTAAAATATTACATTAATATCATATGATTTAAGATAAATTTGAACCAAATGACATGCATTGAAATTAATTCAATTTTAAAAGAAAAAAATTACATACACACCTTTTGTAATTTCATTCATTTTCATTTATCCTTTATAATTTAAAAGTCAACATATTCATGTGTATTTTGTATTTGTTAATTGAATTAATTCTTGATAGATAAAAGAGTATTTTTGTCATTTTTTAAACCATAAAATATTAAACCATAAGCAAACATAATTTGAGTTTTCTGAATGGGGATGACATGTGTTTTGAATTACTATCCAAACACAAAATAAATTCTCATTCATTTTTCTTTTCAATTCTTTGAAAACGCACCCAATACATGTTTGTTAAACAGTAGTGTAAAATTACCCCACCATACTCAATTGGTCACCACCTTCTCTAAGAAGCCCTTGGCAATCAATAACATTTAAGAAAGAAGTACGATAAGAATGATTAATCGGTACAAGAGACTAGGGAGGTTTTTACAGTGTCTGTGAAAAGGTGTTACGTGAGTATGTCAGAAAGTAACAAGTACAATATTAATAATATTACAAGATAAAGTGATTTTGGAGAAGATGTATGAGTTAATCAGAGAATAAGAGATTTTATGAATGAAATGGATAAAATTAGACCTTCAAGTTTGATATATTGAATGCTGACTTAAACAAAAAGAAAATTCAGAATATTCTTTTTAGAATATTAATGATCCATAATATGAATAAAATAATAAAAAATAGGAGACTGTAATTATTAATACTATTACTATTAATAAAAAAAATTAATTTACATTTATTCAATCTATAAAGTAAATAAAAAATAATTCACTTTTATTCAATTTATAAAATAAATGCAGCGCAATTACAACATAATTAAAGAAATAAAAATAAAACTTTGCAAGGTGGATGCATGCCCATTGTCCCATCATTGCTCCACTCTCCTAGAAGCATATTAAAAAAGAAAAAGACAAAAAGGAATAGCAAATATTAACAAAAGTTGAGACTTAAAAGTTACACGAAGAAGAGATAGAAGCAAAGCACAGAACTTTTCCAGGGTTTAGACAAATTTAGAATGGATGCCAGAGAAGGAAAAGTTGCTACTGTTGTTCACGTTGCCTTTTTGCAGCTGATTTCACCTACACCGCGATTTGGGCCGCATCGATAATAAAGTTGGATCGAATAAATATTATTGTATCTTATATTTTTTTAATATTTGTAATTAAATTATATATTTATATCTTATAAATTATTTTTATTATATTTTTATAAAATATAATTTATACTAAAAGGTGGTAATATCTAAGTTATTTTATTTCAGTAAAATAAAAACATGTTACATCATTAAAAAAAAATTAAGTTGAAAACCAATTTTTTTCAACTTTGAAAACTTAAGTTGAAAAAATCATTTTTTTTTCTCTCTCTCTCTCTCTCTTTTTTTTTATATGTTTCAACTTTTTTAATATATTTTTTCGTATCTATACATAAACTGTTATATATATATATATATATATGCATGTATATGTGTATGCATGTGCATGCATGTAATTAATGATTTAGATGATTCTTAATAATAAAGACCACAATTTTATTTTTTTGGAGTTACTCAAAAAGTGAAAGACTATTATATTGTGAATGATATTTATATAATTATATATTAAAATATTGTGATTCTGATTATTAAATTTTATAATTAGTTTATAAATAAAATTAAAATAAAATAAAGAAATTCATTTCTTTCATAATATTATCTCATCACAAATGAATTTACATTCTGAGAGAAACTAAAACATCTCCATTTCATTTTAAAATTGACAGAATCAAATTGCATTTTTATAACTGTATAATACTTTAAGCAAAATTTAAAAGAAGTCTCACAGAGGATGCCGCAGCGACACCGGGTCCGAACTCTGAACATCAAGGTGGCTAACGTCAATCACAAGTAATAAAGATACTAAGGGGGATTCTGATTTGGTTGCCTGATGTTTGAAATCTATTGCGGAAATTAAATGGTTATGGTTGGGGGGTAGATTGCGTACAATAAATGTACCTACATATGGGTCGCTACAGTAAATTTAACTCAAAACAAATAATATATATATATATATATACACATTCATATTATATATAATATGTAAATATATATGTTTTTTTAATAAAGAAGCCAAGAAATAATATAATATATATAAATTATAATCAATTGAATACGTTATTTATATTTTAATAAAAAAATATAATCAATCGTATAAAAATAAGAACTTTTTAAATAACAGTCGTGAAAAGTAACACAATTCACTTCATGGATGAAAATAATGTTGAGTAATACTAGTCTAACTTTTAGATTTTATTCAGAGATTAGTGCTACACTGATATGATAGATTTTTATTATAACACATTAATTATACTATTTAATACACTATTAATATTACTGTATCATATTATTTAGAATACAAAATTTAAGATAAAAGTTTGAAAAGTATAATATTACTGTTTATCAAAAATATTTATTTTTATGAATTGATAATATTATACTTAATCAAATACTATATTATATTGTGATATCCAAATAATATAATATGACAAACTCATGAAAAATAAATATTTTTTTGATAAGATTTTTAAATAAATTTAATATTATTAAAAAATATTCACATTCTATCAACAAATAGTGAGATTTAAGTTTATTACATTTTCTTAAAGAAAATGACATAATGATCAACTAGAATATATATATATATATATATATATACGTACGTACGTACGTATGTATGTATGAATGAAATTTTACATAGCGGGTTACGAGGAAATTGAAGGATAAAGAAGGGAGAAGAGTGAGGGGTGTGGGTTGTAGGGGTTATGAGTGCGACGTATCAGTCGACAAAAGGGAGGATTTCATATATCTCTCGGAAAAGGGGAAGATAAGAAGGAACACTGGTCCTGGTTATGATGTAATATGAAGCCATTTGATTTGACCTATGTTTTATCTGTTATAATTACTTTGTTTAATAAGTCTCACTCTGATTTACGCCATTAAAAAATAAAATAAAAAAAAAGTCTAACTCTATACAGATGTAAATGTATATAGGTCAAAACTTTATTGATTGAGTTTTTGAACTTTTTTCAACGGATGGAAGAGATTACCTACGATGCTATTTTTCAAAAAGGCAACACCAAGGCTGGTGGATGCAGAAAAATAAGGATAGAGATGGTGGAGTGAAGATATTCTTCATTGATATCGTACATTACAGGACATAGTCCTCTTTTAATGATAATTTGCCTATCATATCATATTAAAATGTTTCAATTATATTATATGTAATAGAATATTATTGAAAAATATATAATTTTATTCAAAAACATTTTGAGAGAGAGAGAGAGAAACAGGCATGTCTAGAATAATGAATGTTTTATATATCAGTCTTTAATTTATATATTAAGTTTAATTATTTATTAGCTTGTATTTAATACACTACATCAAATGAATAATTTTTCTAATGAAACTGGGATATTTGCATAATTTAATGAACAATATTAAGGTAAGATGAATCTATTTTTATTTGAATGCCATTATGAAATAATATGAATAATATCATTAGATTATTATTTTCTATTTAAAAAATAAAAAATGTTCATTGAATATGTTAAACATATTAAGTTATGTGTAAGTGGGTCAATGATAAGATTCGTAAAAAGTTAAAAATATTTTGAGAGAGAATTTTTTTAAGTTTATGTAAAATTCCATTTTAAAAATATTAATCAAATGAGCCAAAACTTGGTTTTACATTTTCCCAAGTGGGTGGGGGCAACCGGCCCCCAACCTCCACCACCACCAACCCAAATGAGCCATTTCCAAACAAGTATATGATTTTATTAATTCATCTTTCCAAACCTATCATTGTACTGAAAATTTGTTCTATTAAAGTATGGGGGAGGCAAGCAGGAATTTGGAAACTGGAAAGCTTGATTATTTTGCTAATCCCTACCACCTTTAGCAATGGAGTAGGACCCTACCAATGAAAATGAAATTTGCTCATGACTAAACTAAAGATAAAAAAAAAAAAAAAAGAGTAGTGAAGCATGAAATTGGTGTTCTGTCAAAATAAAGGTTTTTGTAAGAATGCAATTGAATTAACTGTTTTAATAATTGTGTATTACTCTGACAAAAAAGTAATTTTATGTTGAAAATAATTTTATAATATATACACACACACACACACACACTAAATTTTCTCATAAGTTTCATCATTTGTCATAGACCATAAAAAAATGGCACTTGATAATGAGAGATTGATAGGAGATAAATAAGTTTAAATCCATGGGAAAGAGTAATGAAGTAATTAAAATGCCTAAAATTCATTTAAAGAATAAAACAGGACAATTCTCAATTTTCTTTTTCATTTTTTGGTGTGAAAATGATAATTTGGCAGTGTATTGGATTGTGGGAATTAAAAGGTTAAAAAAATAAAGAAAATGTTAGAATATCATATTTCATTAAAATAAGAAGATAAATAAAAGGAAAAAGAATGGGAACAAAGCCCCATGCCATTTTGTTTTTTTATTTTTCTTCCCAAAATTAGAAGGGAATGGAGCACAAGGATAAGATGTCACTGATAAAAGTGATTTTTTTTTTCATTTTTTACTTGCATTATTTCCTCTAAATTTCTTTTTTGGTTACCCAAATAAAAAATAAAGATTAAGTACTTGTTTGATTGAGCAGTATAAAAATATTATTTAAATTAAATAACTAACTATTTGAGTGAGCTGTTAAAAAATATTTAATAACTATGAAATTGGGGCATTCATAATGTATTCGACAAATTTAATAAAAAAAATTATACTTATCAGTTTAACCAAAATGACACTTAATGAAAAAATTATAGCCAATAAATACAGTTTGAAATTCCATTCCAAACTGCCTCTAACCCTTCTCCTCGTTTAACAAGTGCTATAATTAAATACAGATATTAGAGAGTTTGGGGTGACAATAACCCATCAAAATTTTAAATATTTGATATTTTGTCTCTAATTTTTATAAACTTTTTTAAAAATTATAAATTGCTCCTTAATTTTTTTTAAAATTTGTTTATAAAAGACTTTTTAAATTTTATTTTTTTTATCCCGTGTCAATGGTCTAATTCCATCATTTGCTATCATTCTTTTTGTTCTCTTCTTACTTGTCTAAACACATTTTCAACCGGAATCAACATCTTATTTCAATCTATATATGATTCAATATTTTGACTTCTTATATATAGAATGTATAGATAAAGTTAATATAAGAGAATAATGAGCTCAGAAAACTTGTGTTCCAAGGTTGTTTGAACTTGTCCTCTAATGTATGATTGCAAGTACTTATGAGAAGTGTTGAATTCCTAGCCGCCATGTTTTTCCAGAGTCTAATTTACATGTGTATGTGGACATTCTAACTAATAACTAGCCGCCACCTTTTATAATGATGATGCCAATTTTTTTTTACGTAAAATGTAGGTTATTTTGTTATTTCTGAATTCTCACATACTCATGTAATTTTTTAATTAATCTTTGAATTTTGTAATAAAAGGAAATAATGTTAATGACAATATTCAGGTAGATTCAAAGATTAAATTGGGACACATTAAGCATGTTATATATTTAGGAGAAAAGCAAAAAATAAAAAATAAAAAAAAAAATAAAAGGAAAGCAAAGCTGATGGCAAGTATCATGAGAGGGGTTCATGATAACCCTAGTACTATGGATATTACTCTAAACACATGATAAGTAAATTGGATTTTCTGAATTGATAACTGAATCGTTACTGGCTTTCTTTTGAGTCATTTAATCACTAATGTTTTGCATATTACAAAGGTTATAGAGATAAAGTGTAATCATCTAAACCTGCTTAATTACTAAAAACAGAAGGGTTCAAAATCTTTGTGATTTGGTAATTACTGTGTAGACTGTCCATGAAGGGGCAACGATCCATTTTCATGCAAGTCGAGTGTTATGAGAGAGAGAGAGTCTTATATGTAGGGTATTTTTTGATATTTTATATTATTTTTTGATTATTTTAATTTTATATATTTATAATTAAGAAGTTGCACCTCATTGTAATTTATAATTTATAAATTTTTTAAATTATTGTAAAATTGTAAACATAACTTTATGTTTGAATAAATCACTTAAATTTTTATATTTTGATGTATATTTAATTTTAAATTTGTTTTTTTATTTAATTTCGTGATGCATTAATTTTAATTAAATGATTATATTCTTAACACTATCTTATTATTGATAATTGTATTTTTTAATGATAAACTTTAGCCTTGTCATCACACTGATGATGACCGAGTTTCACTGTCATTTTTCGTTTTTTTTTTTGAAAAATTAAATTTATGATGTTCTTGGCTTTTTACAGGTGAGAATTGAGTGAGAGAGAGAGTATGAATATAAGATTGGGAGTAAAAAAAACCTACCAATCAGGGCAGTTGTTATTAATCTCTGTGCGCGTATTCAATCCTGAGATGATTAATTCGGGAACTGATCAACGGTCGGGAAGGACTGTAAGTGGGGCCCAAATGTCCTTTAACCTAAACTTTACTGTTGGATGCACCTGCCCTAAATTGACCAAGCTTATTATAAGAGAAAGGAGCGGAAGCATGAAAAAGTTAAGAGCCAGAACTTAAAAGAGTTCCCTTGAAAATAAAGCTGCTTTTGTAATCTCTTTGTTTTAGTTTTGTAATTTTGGTCAGTAAGCAACCAGTTTCCTTATTAGTTACCCACAAAAACCCTTTTCTTCCGTTTTTAGTAGGGTAGACAGAGAGACCCCTCTTCTCCAGCTTTATTAGGGTATCTGGGCGTGTATATATATATATATATATATATACACACACAGAGATTTGTGCTGTGTGCATCAGAAACGAGGGTTGATGAGAAGGGATTAACGGGTTGCAGATGGATTTTTTTATCACCAGTAACGAGGGATGGATGTGTAGGGGGAGAATAACCATGATGATTCTTTGAACCTTTCCTTCTAAATATGCCCTAAGGAATGAACTATCTCATCTGATTATTATATTTCTGTTACCACTCTAAATTAATGACACCATACTCCCCTCTCTGTCTCTCTCTCTCTCTCTCTCTCTCTCTCTCATATTTACTGTAGTAGCCTCTTCACATCTTAAATAGTAGCCAACTGCCCCAGTACTCGAGTGTCTCATAGTATTTGTTATTGGGTCCCTGGGTCTCTCTCTCTCTTTCTTGTATGTGTGATTGTGTGTTTTGGTGATGGCGAATACAAGGATTGCTAGCTTTCATGGTGGTTTGACAAATGGTTTCTTACAGAGTTTATTGGCATTCTGTCCACCTCCTATCAGAAATAACAACAAAACAATAAATAACAACTCTCCCCCCCCCCTCCCCCCCCCCGGGCTTCTCTCTCTCTCTCTCTCTCATATGGAGGTGGACATACTGCCAACTGAGCTCTGTTGGTCTCTCTTTGTAAAACTCCCGTGATATCTCCAAACACGCCCTCTTTTTCGATTATAAGGATCAAGGTAATGGAGCCTACACTACACTACACTACACTACACACACACACACACACACACACATATATATATACATGCTCCAAGATTAGCTTATTCCCGTCTCTTATTCTTTTTTATTTTCGTTATGTTCTTTGTGGCAGGATGATCATGCTGTCGCTGGACCTTCCATGTATTTATTTGATCACCATAACTTTTTCTATTTTTTAGTATTTTATATTTTCTTAATAGAAAATTTCCTTGCTACTTCTTTCATCTGTGTTTTGCAGGGTTAATTGTGTGGTAATTAATGCAATCTGTATATGGAGTTTGACAAGCAAACATCTGACAGCTCTTCTGTTTCTTTTTGTTAGATATTTCCTATGCGTCTGCTATTTGGGAACCTTAAGATCTATTCCAAAGAAAAAATAATAGGAACCCTAGTTATCAGATTCCTTCACCTCTTTTTTCTTCTCTAGCTTCTTGTTCTCTCTTTTCATGAGGGTTTCTTCCCTGAAATGTTCCAAAGTTTTTCTTGTATGTGTAAAATCTACCGTTGCTCCTTCCCCCTTCCTCTCTTTCTCTCTCTCTCTCACACACACACACAGAGAGATGGGAAAGGATGAATTCTTACCTCCAAGAGTCCCGGTATAATCTCACTTCAGGAAGCTAAAAAGACTACTATTTAGGCATAAATGAGAAGAGACAGACAGATCAAACATGTTCATCAGATGATCAAAGTGTGGTTTTTGGTTAAGGCTTTGATTCCAAACTTGTTTTGCACAGATTTCCTGTATCTGATTAAAAATTTTTTTTTTCTTCTTCTCAATGATCCAAGTTAGGGATTGTTATGTTCATCAGCTCATGGCTTCATGCAATTTGCCTCTATACTTTTCAATATCTAGTATTTCATTTTAAATCACTTTTATGGGATGGCAGTTTTGTAATAAGGGGTAGCCCCGTTGCGGAATACGTATCTGATACTCCCCAGACATATACGTAGGGTCATGATTGAAATCTGACAATGCCATTTACGAATGTTCAAATGTTTGTCCCCCACTCGCCTGTTACAGCGCGTGTATTCTAAATCAACCACAGGAGTAGGGTATAACCACGTGGCATAGATGAGGTGGATATATTTTCCCATAAATATGATATATTACGTGATTTTATTTTTTTTACTTATATTCTAACATATATATATATATTATGTCTTATTAAAAATATATTAACTCATTATTATACCAAATTTAATAAAAAAAAATATTTAATGTGGTGGCCCTCCACGCATTCACAACGTAACATGATTTTAGTATTAACATTTGATTTTGGGACCAAAGAGGACATCACCGTTGAAGGATAAGCGAGAACATAGGTATTGAATGGACTCGTGACCGTCTGATTTTGTTCTGCACAGTAACGTACGAAAGTGACCTTGATTGGATCGTCTGGACCCACGGGTTTCTAAGGCGCTTGGATATCTTCTCCTCTCTCAATCCCACTTTTTAAAGAGATGTACGATGGAACTCTACACACGTGCTTGCTTGCTTGAATGCCTCTATTTTGATTTTAAATTGCTCTCACTTCTATATATATATATATATATATAAAAAAAATCATTGAATTTTAAAAGTTAACTGTAAGTGATAAGACATGGCGAAAAAAGAATTACTGTCATCTGCCAATAAAAAATTGTTTAATGCACGCGTAAAAATTAGAATTTCATTAATGATTATAATGTGTGTGGAATATTAATGCTTGTAAATTTTTATTTTTTGTCTCACCAAAACATTTTTTTAAAAAAATAAAAAAAGTTTAATAATTATGTAAATTGATTTTAAATTATTATATAGTAAAAAAAATTAATTTGTGTTATCATAATTTTTTTTTTATGTTCTTTTAGTATTAAAATTAGGAAAAAAGTTTTATAGAAAAGTCTCATATGATAGGATCATGTTCAGATAAGTCTTGCAAAACAAAAGTTGTACGGTGAAATCTTTTCATTACATTTTATTTTGCTGGAATTGAGGGTGAATTTTATCTACTGTAAATTATACCTTTACGAAAGGGTGATATATATATATATATGTGTGTGTGTGTGTGTGTGTGTGTTGAAATGCATGAAGGTTGTGTTTTATTATTATATCACTAAAGGAATATTAGAGTTCGAATTTTAATACTATAATTTTTTTTTTTTTTTTTTATTGCAGTTCCAACCCAACAGTACTGCACATATCAAAGAACTTAACTAATTATCTTTCTTGAGAGAATAGTAACGTCAAGAGAAAAGTGATGAGTAATTAACTGAACTATTTTAATTATTTTTTTAATGATATATTAGACGCATAAAATTATGATTTAGTCATTTAAATAATAAGAAAGTGTTTGCAAGTATTTTTATAACATTAGCAATTTTTATTCATTATTTGGAACGACTAATTTAAAAAGATATTATGTTTCATATTTTTGTGTGCTCCTAATTAAGTACTTTTTTAAATATATTTTCTTATTTTTAACATAATTATTATTTTTAAATTTATGATATGATTAATTTAATTAGTTGATCTAATGATTAAACTAGTAATCCAATTTATCCTATCTTTTAACAGAGTCAATGTCGAGACCGAGTCTTATTACTATGATGGTGGCAAGCTTGAAAATAAAGCAAATGGTAATGGTAATTCGTCATTTACAAGTAATTAATTTTCTTTGTAGCAATGAACAAGCCCTTGACGTTTTCTTAATGGATTAGAGGCCCATATTTGGCTTTTTTGATAGGGCATTAGGAAAAGTAATTAATTAGTGAGTAATAATTTTGATTACATCAGTTTAATGTTAAGACTAATATCCGACTAATCGAATGAGTTTTGATTACCTGGCTTTTTTGGCAGGTAAATAGAGTATGATTCAGCTCTCCTGTAACAAAACTTCCAAGTTGATAAATATAATGCAAGTTTGAGTTTTTATAGTTAATACAAATAGAATTTGAATTTGAATAAAAGATAACGAGAGTTATTCTAGATTAAAATATTAGAAAAAATTTGAATTTGAATTTGAATTTAAGCGAATCTTTGTTATCTTATACTATGGAACAAAGTGTTTGATAAAAATCATCAAATTAAAAACATTAATGAAACTTAACCATTAGCATGAATAAATAACTGGACAAATGGCTCTTTCTTTCTCCAAACTTTTTATAAGAAGCTTTGCCAATAAGTTAGCATTTCTATAGCTCTTAAAAGTACTTGATCACAATTTTTTTTTTTTAGTTCATAAAGCTACAAATTATTCCTCATTTGATAAATACATATTATAGTTTATTAATAATAATTTGTATGTGCCTTAAATTAGTTTCAGATTCTTTAACAATCATATATACCTGATCATGTCATATGATAATTGATGTGCCCACTTTCTCTCACGTCGATTAAGAGTTGAGAAGTGGTGTCGTTTATAAGCCTTAGGCTGCTCTCTTCCTAGCACAAGGCCTTTTCCATCCAAGAGAAACAAAACCGTGAAGGTCTCTTAAGGTCCAAAGTGGACAATATTGTACGGCTGAACTAAGATAACACATCTTTCACCTACAAAGCCTTTTCCCCCGCCCAGGGGAGGAATAAAGCCGTGCAGGCCACCCAGACCCAAAGCAAACAATATTGGACTAAGGAGCCTACGGTGCGCGAAAAAGTGCAACATCAATAATATATAACAAACCTCTCACTCAGAATGAATACAAGGTTCTGGCACCAGAACTTCCATCAATATAATAGATTCTTGCAATAAAGATGAGGCTAGATTAACACATTTTTGGTTAATTACAAGCCCAATACCCCAGTAGTGTAATACTAACTTCCCTTCCAACTAATGAACCATCTGATCAATGGTTATTGAATAAAGGACAGAAAAAAAACAGAAAAATAATTTATAGAGTTACATATCCTGGATGTGAGACTGCCCATCCAGAACTTTGACTATGTTCTCTAATAATAGAGGTATATACAAAGATAGTATCCACTAACCTCAATTACTAATTGCTCCAACATCGGACCCCAAACCGGCATTCCGGAACAACTGACCTCAATTTAGCTCAGGAGCATTACCTGAATCTTTAATGTACTGAAGTTCCCAGTATAGGGACCAATCTCCGTCAACGTCATTAAAAAGTTAGTCTTTCTAAATTCTCTTCCAATGGATCCCTAAGACTGCTCTTCTTCACTGGATGCTGTGTCCTTCTAGGGCTTTTAGTTATTTGAGTTGAGGAATGGAATGCCGGTGCTGTAAATGGAGTGTCAAAAGAGGTCAGTTGGACTGTGAATGGGCTAGGTGAAATCCCCTTCTGCATAGGAGGAAGACCAGCAAATCCTCCTCTGTTAAGCATAGACGCTGACTCTGATGTTGCACGTCGCTTTGTGGCATTGTCCACATATAGGAGATCATCAATCCTTGCCATTATGTTGAAGGCCAAACTTTCCATCACCCTAGAGTAACTCTCAAGAATTGACTGCCCCACATCCTACATCAGAATCAATTTAACAAATTTTTACATGTTAGAAAATGCCAATGATCCAGGGCTACTTGCTAACAAAAAAACAAAAAGAGAGCATATTTTTCTTAGATTCAAATTTATATTGTTCCCCTTTTCTTCATTTCAAGCCAGAAAACAGGCTTTGAAGCTCCTCAGGCATGTGTAGTAAAATGGAAGGTTAACAAACTGGTTAATAATGCAGTTAGCTCGCCTCTTCCTCTAAAGAACTCCCATGTGCAATTATTACTATTATTATTATTATTTCTTTTTTTTGGTAAGAGAGGAAGTATGGCACAGTAACAAACAAAACACACAACCTCTAGTTTCCCATATCATATTATGTTTCACCCAAACTTCAAATTTTCACATATCTAGGTTCACCAAATAAGTCTGTCCTTAATTATATATAAATTAATACATAATAAAGCAAGAACAATGAAATAAAACTCTCAAGAGAAGGAAAAAAAGTAGTTCCTGATACTATCCAAATATCAACTATGTAGGTGAATGTGGTTTATCAAATGGTTTAGATCATTAGCATAATTTCTGACAATCCAGATTCTGCAATTTATCACATCAAATGGAGTTTTTAGTAATTGGAAACATGATAGAAATAAATCCGACTAAAATGGAGCATATTACAAAAAGATAAGAGAGATACAAAGAGAAGCACAATAATTGAAATACTTACCGCAAAAATAGATGTCAGAGGCTTACTGAGAAAAGAAAAAGAAAATAAAAAAATGGTCTGAGGCTATACCTTGTTATACTGAATCTTGTTCATGTCCAAAGTAGTCTGTGGGAGGCCAGGGAAACGTAGCTTTAAGTTCTGTAGGAGGGTATCAGCCCGTTGTGCAAAAAGTTCGCTCTTTTCAGTGTCACCAACAAGGCCCTTAACCTTGGCACCCCATGACGACTTCTCAGCCTTTGCATGATTCAAATGCCTTTTTAAGTATTTCTGCCTCCAGATGTGCACAGCAGACTCAATCCTGTTTGCTATTTCCAGAGTGGTGTACTCTGATGACATGTCTAAGTAATCAAGAAGAGATTCTGGGGCGAACTGATCAGCAGTTATATAACGGTAGAGGATTTCACCTAAACAAGCTTTCACATTCTGAAAGAATACAAAACCATGAAAGCTTAATATAAGCAATAGTATATAACATAAACAATGAAAAAATGCAAACAAAGCATGGTGGGATAACTAATCTCTCGGAAATGAAAACCGGATTGAGTTTCTAATTAGATATTAGTTAAGAAGAAAAGTCATATACTGCACGGGCACAATAATAACCAGCTGAGCTATTAAAGACCCCAAATTCAAAAATTGGCATCAGGATTAGTAGTAAAATAATTTTGATATGATCTCATGCTTCCACAGCTCCCCTGACTCCACTTACTCGAAAGTATTATTTCTCATGATCACTTCAAATAACTACTCCTCTTTCCATATAAACTGAAAAATGAAAAGATGCATAATTCTCCAATGAAATGGGGCTGTGTAAGCAAGAATAACTGAGACAGAACCATAGAATGAGACCCCACCGCCACATCCACTCATCTGATAATGATTCTCCGTATCTCACTCACCTTACTATAACATTTGTAGCACTATCCGCCAAGATTGTCATAACAACTTCCGTGATAATTTTTATGTATGCAATGAGTGCATGCTAAACAATAGGCAACATTTGTGGTAAAGCGTAAACAGAACTATAACAGGATAAGGCAGGTTGGAGCGTTAGTATATTCCACAGTATAGTTTCACGCTGCTGATATCTTAAATAAATAAAAAACTACCTGTGAAAATAGTCAATATTAGAAGTTAACTGGAGCAGCTACTGAATATCAGTGCTACTAATTCAGAAGTAAAAGAGTAGATCATTAATAAAATGTTAATATTAGTACTAAATGTTAAGAAACAAAGCCAAACTGACTGTGAAATCAATTCTTTTTAACAAGAGTTTACATGTCTAGTGACTTTCAAATATACTCTTTCAATGTTCTATCAGAGTGCTGATATTTGCAAAAATCAAAAGGAACAGAAAGATTAACTTGAAAATTTTGGTCAATTTTCAGAAAATTAATTAGGTCAAATTATCGAGCCAGTTGTTTAAGTTTTAAAGCAGGATAAATCTACAAGGGAAAAAAGAATAACAGAGAATTTGATTTGATAGAAGAATCCTCTTTTGTCAGCCTCTAATGCCATGCAACTGGAACGTGTAAAATCAGAGTGCCACGGCTATATGACACAAAGTTCAAAGTACAAACTACAAAGAACCAAGATTAAGTTAGCAAACCATGACTACTGTAAGGATCATAATTGTGAATATGTGATCAACATAATATACAAATAAAACAAGTACAATTAATGCTTCTCCAGAAGATGCTAGTGAAGTGTCTCCTTAATTGGAACTGCAGCCCCATAAAATAATCTACTATCCCTTCCATTCCTCTATCATACAAAACAGAGAAAATGTTGGCTAGCCAAGACATGAATGTCCCATGATGTGACTATGGAGGAACTTATTAAAGGAAGAACCCAACTCAATTTAATTAAGCAATTAAGCCTTGTCTTAATGATTTGGGATTAGTTCCATGAATCATCTTTGGACGCTCTGCCATATCTAACCTCACTATTTCAATCTACATTAATTTTGGTCTTACTTTTCCCCTAGCATCACTTGAAAGGTGGACTATATCACTTCATTACTAAGCCAACAGTTAACGTGTTTACCTCATTGATGGCAACCATGCAAGCAAAGACACTCTGGAAAATGAAATTTCCATGGCATTGAGGAAGAGTCTGAAATTTGATTAGCACAAATGGAGAGAATAGAAAAAAAAAATATCTATAAGAGATAGACTCTAGAATACTGGAAAGAATGATAGAAGATCATCAAGAAGGTCATATAAGGAGATGATGCCTTGCAACTGAGAATCAAATGAATTCAGGGGAAAAGAATAAAAAATGTCAGTTAAAAACGTATCCGGAAGAGATAGATGCTAGATTTGTGGAAGGAAGGATACAGGTACAACAGCATCAACAAGCTCATATAAGGAGACGAAGACGATGCCCTGCAGCTGAGCCATCAAGCGGGATTCAAGGGAGAGGAAGCAAAATTGTCAGATATGCAAGCACCTCTCTCTTTAAAAATATGATCACACGTGAAAGATGTCTTTAGAAGAGGAATTCTCACCATTAGGTACATCAGAATTCAACCATTTGAATAGGGCACTGGATTTGCTCATCCTCCAGAGGCCATTTTTTCATCAAGAAAACTCCACAACTATTTTGATGCCAAAACACTATTTTTTAATACAACATTATTAAACCTAGTCCTCCTCATGACCTGGCCCAAACACCCACATAGAAGCAGATAAACTTATACTTCAAGTAAATTGAGCTGACTACCAAGTTCTAGCAAAGTTATGCAGAAGACAACCACCTCATTATAAGAAATTTATATGCATTACCTTCTCCAATATGTTGGACAATTTTTCATCTAACATCCATTTTTGACTCATTACATGTAGATTTTTGGATAACAGAACAGAATCCCCATACCTTGGGCAAGCTCTCCAAGTAAACATCTGGGATTTCCATCTCAACTATTACATTGCTATTGATTGCCATAGCAGCTTTAAATATCTGATTGGTGCATTCTCTACACTGCTGCAATCTCTTCCTCGTATCTTCAGATAAACCATTCAGAGGGACTTTTGGGAACGGCAGCCACCACTTCTCTTCCAACCGAATTGAAGGCCTCCCAGAAGATGTAGACACAGGAAGTGCCTCAATGTTCTCGCCACCAGCAACAACTATCCCACGATCAAGATAATAAAACTCAGAGTCTTGAAAACCGTCGAGCATGCTAATCAGCATGGCATCAAGTTTCTTGAGTGCAGGAAGATTAACATATAAATCTGAGCGCAGCCGAGTCACCATAATCTCAAAGGTCCCACCACCTGGGAATTCTTGGAATGATGGGATGAGCTCTACAATGGAATCACTTACACATAAAAGCCAATCCATCTCTCTGTGCCACATTGATTTCTTTTGTGGCGCCAATGGCTCCAATTTCCATAGCTCTCCAAACACAGTAGCTGCATTTTACCGCAAAAACAAATAGATGCATATAATCAAAGAACTTTGAAAACAGGTCATATACAAGAGGGATGAGGGGTGGGCCATGGCGGCAAAAAAAAGTTTGGAATGAACTAACCAGAGAGATTAGTGATGGCATTAGAGATGGCAAGAGCAGTGCAAACACCCTTCCCTCCGCCGGACATATCTTCCCCAAGGAGAAGCTTAGCGAACCGTTCCTTCATCAATTCAACTTCTGCAATCACATGGACAATAAAGGAAGAAGGAATTAAAAAAAAAAAGCTACAAAAATCAAACCTGCTTAAGGAATTTATGACATAATCCTCTGTTTGGTTATTTAGATTTAAAAACTGTCGGGAAATAAAAGAAACCAACAATTTTTTCTTTCCATTGCTTAGGTTTAAAAAAATCATCTGAACCAAGTATTGCACTATTACACTGCCGAGTAAAATTGACATTATTTCTGTGTATTTTCATAAAATTTTTTATTTTCGTTTGCAAACAAACAGAGTATAACATATATAGACATTTATAGAACCGGAGACTCAAAATTAGGTTTGAGTTCAAGGAAAGTCATGACAGTTAGATCTTCGCCAATACCAAACTATAACCAAATATAACGACAATTTCAGTCTGGTGACAGCTTAATTTAGCAAAGTAAACAAAGATGTCAAGAAAATTTACCAGATAACTCCGTCTCCGGTTTCTTCGGCTTCCCAGCCGGAACGACGACGTGTCTGCCGCCTATAACCGGCAACATTATAGAAGGCGCCGCCGGAAAATGGGAATTCGCAACGGAATCGGGTCCAACGAGCGGCGAAGAAGTGAGAGAAGTGGAAGCCGCCTGAGGATCGTACGAGAAAGTACTGGAACTCTCGGATTCGCTCACGTCGGCACTTAGACTGTAGCTGTCGAGCCGCTCGCTCTGTTGATCGAAATCATCTTCCGACGAAACACTTGCCATTGATGAAACTTCAGAGCACTCTTTCGGAGAATGTGGTGCGCATAATCTTAGCAGATGAGTTTTGTGACACAACACTGAGGAAAGTAACAGAAAGGAGGAAAAGCGAAACTCCATAAAAGCTACTCCTGCTACAGCAACACTCAGTAACAGTAGTGTACGTTGGGAGTTGCAACGTTAGCTTTCCGTGACACACGGAGGCCCACGGTCACGGAGGCGGTCACTTTTGGGGAAAATAATGGAGTAGCAGCATGGCACCTACTGTAGCCACCTCTGTTATTCTGTACTGAGGTTGTCATGCGCGCTGGCCGTTGAGAATTCAGATGCCTTATAAATTCTAGTAGGTCCGATTATTAGTTACTCGGACCGAGCAGATATTAGGTTTCATTGTAGTATAAATAACATAACAATGCTGGCGCTTGAGTGACGTCAAATAATTGGACCGACCAGATATTAGGTTTATTAGTATAAATAACATAAAAATGCTGATATTCATGTGATATGCATAGGTGTAATATACACGTCAAATAAATTTCGAGTTAATACATTTGCAATAACATTTTTTTAAATAATATCTCACTCATTCAAACAACCTCTGTACCATATTAAATTGGTTTGACTTTAATTCTTATTATTTACATTTTATATTACATTCGGTGCATTAAATTAGTCGAGTTGAGCAAAATAAAATATTATTAAATTTAGGTTAAAATAGACAAGTTCTAAATTATGTTCAAACTCGACTTATTAATTTTTTGAACCAATTTTGAACAAATCTTTAATCGAAGTGATCACGAGTTGAATTCAAGTAATTTGATTTTTTTTATATAGTATTAAACTACTTTTGACTTAACGTGTCTACTTCGAGGCAAACTCAATAAATTTACAAGTCCTCAAACTATGTTCAAGCTTCACTCGTTAATCTTGCGAGTTGATCTAAATAAGTTTCTAACCGAGCCTATCACGAACCAAGTTTGAATAACTCAACCTGTTTTACAACCCTAATTATGTTCTATCATTGTTCATAATCAATTTATAGAGATGGTGCAACACATGTCTACTTGAAAAACACATTTTTAACTTTTTAAAAGAACAAATACGTGAGGGCTCACTAGGCTTGTTAGTGAATCCGCATCTAACACTAAAGAAAAATAATAATGCTAACACTTGAGAAAAACAATAATGCTAAGGATCCCCATATCTGTTGCACTATATTTATTTCACCTCTTTTATATGAGTAGGACTCATGTTTTATAAATTTAAAAAAGTGAATGATAGGTCTTACTGGTGTAAGAGGATGAGATAAATATGGTACAAACGATATGAGATTTAATAAAATAAAGCTGGTAAAAAGATCTGAAATTCCCAGTAGACTCGCATATGCTATTAGATAGCATGATTATATACACATGAAAGCCAATAAAGAACCGTGATTTAATCAACCATTACCATTAATTTTTAAATTTCATTTTCTTGCACTTGTAATATTAAGTATCCGTTAAGGAAAAAGATATGGGTCTCTAACACATCTTTCTAGCTACAACTGAAACAAGTGATCCATTGAAGAAAGGGAAAAAGAAAGAAAAAAGAGTTCAATTTTGGTCCACTTGTTCACTTAAAGTAAATTAGCTTTTTTTAGGGCCGCATTCAACTAGCCTTTTGACTTCTCTTGAAAAAAAATATCCGAGTCAATACATAACCTGGGTTTTAATATGGATTTCATCTTCACAGCACCCAACGTGGTGTCCCACACCTTGATACATGATAGATATATGGGCCAAAAGATTCTAACGGTTGATTATTCATTCATACACATGCATGCCGATTTATTGGTGTAACATATGAGATTCACTTACCCAGAGATATAGAAAGTTGGTAATGCATCCTTTGCCCTCATTTTGAATGGTCCATTTAATGGGTTAAACTTTTGAGTTGAAAAATCAATTCCTAACTAATATAAGAGCAAACACAACCGTCATTATAAGAATGGAAGGTTTTGCCTGTGAACTCAAATTTAAATTTTCGCTTCTGTACTGAAATGAGAATTGATACTGGAATAACTAAGCTTCAACTTTGGGAACATCAAGATGGTTATTAGAGAGCAATCATGATTGCTTGGATGGTTACAATGTAGAGAGAATTGCCGAATGTTCTTTTACATATTAGAATCATGTAGAGTTTGTCTACAACCTTCTATATAGGAGTAGGGATTAAATAGATTTTAACTGTCTGCTTGAAACTTTATTCACTCACACCACAAGAGGTAACCTTCAAGATTTTTTCAGATCTCGTTTTGAGAAGATCAATAGGAAGAAAAGTATAAATAATAAGAAAAATCAATCCGCATAGGGGATATGGCTACTGGCTGCATTAGATAATACAGTTTCTTCCAAATACTTTTCCAAGTAAATGAAGAGAAACAAATACAACTCTCTCTCTCTCTCTCTCTCTCTCTCTCTTTATCAGTGTTAGGCAGCCTCATTTAGGAAGCAATCCATTTTCACATCAGTGACATCAAGTTGCAATATTTCTGATCTGCATTGAAGAATTGAACCAATGCTGCAAAATAACAGCAAGTTATATTCATCCAAAAAAAACTCAAGAGGAACAAGAAAAAAAAAAGATATTTATAGTGTAATATATACATATATTTTTTAAGTTTTAATTTGCTTAAATTACAGTGTCTCCTATTTTTGATCATTTCTCCTAAGTAACATATTTTCCTTTCATTGCCATATAGCCAGAAAATTCAACAAAAATGCATGTGATGAAGACTATCATACTCAATGTTATCAACATAATATTACACCAGGTCATCACTCTAATATGACCTAAACTTTTACCCAAAAAACCAATAAATTATAAATTAGATGGGTGTGAAGAAATTGTTTCATACCTAGGATGGGTGCGTCCAAGGTCCCCATGAACAAACTCTTTGATGTATGTTCCAGCCTGGGTTCAATTTTTCAAAATTAAGAACATGCAAAAATTAATCTTCCACAGAAATCATAAAGTGGTAAGATAGCCCGTTTCCTTGCCCTCCACCAATTAATACTTCTTTAAATGTTACACAATAAATTTCACATCTAAGACAATCTCATACCCATATTACTTTTGGCATATAACTAAGTTTCTCTTTAGCTATTTAATGGCATCATTCTTCCAGAGTCCAACATATATCTCAATGTTATCCGTATGATATGAGATTCAAGATTAAGGAAAACAAATCTCATATATGGAGAAAAAATATAACATAGATGTGTTAAAAGTATCACAAACACGATAGTAATTACATCAGTATATAGATGAAAAAGAAAAAATTGATGAGGAACCTGAGGTACATAAATGCAAGAGAAAATATTGAGAACTTCCAGCAATCCTCTCAATTTTCATCCTGCTATCAGAGAAATGATCTGATTAGGCATTCATAACACATAATATTAAAGCTAAAACAAAAATATGCTACTTGGGGAAACTCTTACCAGTGTATAATCTTTTCACGCTCTAATGGACTTCGACGATGAAGAACCCTTATTGGCGTTTTTTGCAAAATTTGCTACATAAGCTCAAAAAAAAAAAAAAAAGATGAAAACTGCTGTTTGCATGCAGAAACCAGCACCCATTGATAAAAATGCTCAAAGTCTTTCCTAGTAATGTAGGAAAGAACTAACAAGAGATTGACAATATTGAAACAAATATGATACTTCACTCACTCGATGAGAAAAGACTAGAGAAAATATCACTCAAAGCTCTCCAATAGATAGTTAAGAGAGGTCTCTCCTTTCATACAATTTTTGCATGATTTTCCTTCAGTTCTTTCATTCGAACTGCCCTTGCCAAACATTTTTCTTTAGTCGGCAAAATTTTCATTTAAAGGCACCCAGAGGAATCCCAACCCTTGCACCTATGACTTGTACAAAACAAAAGCTATATATCTCTATGAGAAAACAAAAGAATATTGATTCTCTACCAAATCCAAAAAGTGTTCAAGGGTAGAGTTCAACATTCTCTATGAAGAACCAGGATGAAAACTGCTGTTTTCATGCAGAAACCAGCACCCATTAATAAAAATGCTCAAAGTCTTTCCTGGTAATGTAGGAAAGAACTAACAAGAGATTGACAATATTGAAGCAAATATGAAACTTCACACACTCGATGAGGAAAGACTTAGAGAAAATATCACTCAAAGCTCTCCAATAGAAAGTTAAGAGAGGTCTCTCCTTTCATATGATTTTTGCGTGATTTTCCTTCAGTTCTTTCATTTGAACTGCCCTGGCCAAATATTTTTCTTGGTCTGGCAAAATTTTCATTAAAAGGCATCGAGAGGAATCCCAACCCTTGTACCTATGACTTATACAATACAAAAGCTATACATTTCTATGAGAAAACAAAAGAAATCTTGATTCTCTACCAAATCCAAAAAGTGTTCAAGGGTAGAGTTCACCATTCTCATTGCTCAACTATATTTTTTTGATAGGTAAGTGGCCCTTGGGGTGGGAGTTGAACCTGGGACCTTGGGGATATTACCCAAGCCTCTTCCCAACTCATCCGACCCCGATGGTTCTCATTGCTCAGCTCCAAAAGAAAAGCAGAATTCTTTTCCAACTATATAAGAAAACCAAAAATCTACTTTTCTACTTTTGTATTGGCATCTCCACTATTTTGAATGAACACCTCCAAATGCACCACATCACAGGACGAGGAGATGTCATTACAAAAGGAAACATTGTTACTCTCCCCCCAACTGCCCTCGCCAATATTGTGCAACATATATAATGCGAAGTGACTCAGAGGCTTTTCAATTAAGGAGATGTCATCAGAGACTACTGTTTGCATGTGGAAACCAACACCCATTATGAAAAATACTCAAAGTCTTTCCAATAACATAGGAAAGAACTAACAAGAGATTACTTAATATGGGAGACAAAAGAGAGAACTAACAGGAGTTTAACAGTGTTGAAGCAAATACAGTTTTATTCATTTAATGGGGAAAGGCTAGAGAACATATAATTTGAAGCACTCTAAATACGAAGTTAAGAGATATCCCTCCTTTCATATTATTTTGTATTATTTACACTCAGTTCTTTCATTTCGAACTGCCCTCTCCAAATATTTTTATTTCTTAATAAGTAAAATTTTCATTAAAAGGTGTCAACTGCTAAGAGATGGAACGGCCTGCTTATATGTAATGTATATGGAACAAAATCAATACATATCTACAAAGAAACAAAAGAATCTTGTTTCTCTACAAAATTCAAAAAGGCTACAAGGGTAGGGTTCACCATTCCAGTTGCCCAACTACTAATAAACCAAAAGCTACTTTTCAACTTATGCTTCATTGTCTCCACTCCTTGAATAACTTCCTGTTCCACTTCCCCCAAAAAAACCACATCATGCAATTAGTCAACATTACAAAAGGAGACGTCATTTGTCTCCCCCCAGCTGCCCTCGACAAATATTGACTTGGATACCTTTCAATTAAGGCAATGTCATTATTATTATAAGTAATTTCCTTACTATTATTACACATAAACCACCCAAAAATGTAAGTACCATTGTTGAACAAGACGATGTGGGTATTGGAGCAAGTGTGCAACACACCTATCGTTAAATAACATCCAATAGGCCACCCATCAGAGGAAGAGAGGAACACAAGTAGACTTTCTATATATTCCTTATTATACCAAAAGAAGCAGAGTGCTCATGCCCAATTACACTATGTTACAGGGGCACTTTATATTACCCTAAGAAGAAAACCGAAAAACTCAACCATGTTTTACATCTTGCAATTTGGGACTACAAGAATTTGACGTCGTGCCTGCATGTAACATGCATGTCCGCGATGTAATGTAACACAGGTTACTATATAAGAGAACTGATTGTTGGAGAGTCACTGAGTAAGTTATCGCTTCTGTTACATCTCTCAGTACAAATATAAAGCCTACCAGACCCATGTATTTTATCAAGGATGGTAATTGGCCTCCAGTTTGCTTTTAGACCAGAAATTTCGAACCGTTAAAAAAATATATATTTCATAATCAATTAACAATCAGAGTCAAACATTTCACAATGTTCTCGGAAAAGACTAACATCACCCAGGAACTTATTTTAATACAAAGGGTTACTGCCTGGGTATATTGGTCTAACAAGCATGTGAATCATATCAATGGGTTTACACATGAAAGGTCTAAAATGAAAGGACATATTTTAAATTGATAAAAGAATGACAAGTTCCCCAAAATAGGGGCTTCATCTCAGAAGACAGTTGGAGTTGGAATCCATAAGCCAAACCAAAAAACACCCCCCACCCCCCCCCCCCCCCCCAAAAAAAAAAAAACAGAAGGGATAATGAAACTTGCATAACAACTCACCATGTCCTTAAATGAAGAAATAGTTTGTAAGTCATCATCCTTGAGTGTGCGAGAAATCCACACTAGTGCAGCATATTGCTTCTGCATGAAATATAATGGATGCTAAAATAAGTCTTGAAGGTCTATATCTAACTGTAAAATCATGATGGCAATTCAATTACAAAGCAAAAGTTAACCTGCTTCTCTGCCTCTCCTTCATGCATTAGAGTCCACCCCTGATTACCTAAAACCTCGAGATTTTTCACCATGACCTGAGTGTAGAATGTGTTTTGTCAGCTAAATTTTAATGTTTCAAAAAGGTTAAGCGACACAGATGTGAATTTGTAATTAAACTCACTAATTTATTTTCCAGGCTATTTATTTTCCCTTCCATTTCTTTTATAGACACCTCAGAAGGGACACGGTGTGCATTCTGTATCTCGACCAGGAAAGGCCGACCTGAACCCAACATCCGGACCTGGAAACAGTAGTTTCAGCTATCAGAATACCATTCATCCAAAACTAACACGCATTTAAGAAAGGAGATTATCAATACATCGATGTCCTCTCTACCGGCAGCATGAAACTTGTAATTATCGCCCTGACACAGAGGAAGGATGTTGCTACCTATTATCTCCTATAAGTAAGCACTTTAGACTGTCAGTTTCTTCAATCAATACTCCATATAACAGAATTGTAGAACGACAACTACCATTAGCTGATGAAGTACATAGTACCTCAACAGAAGCCTCTCCAATTCTTTCGTCATCAATAATCCAACGAGTCTGACTCACATTTCGTGAATACTGCAGTATACAGTAATAACATGAATTGCAATTTGCATGAACACATCCACTTTCTATCTATCAAGCTTTCTTTTTTCTTTTTTTTCTGAAAAGGAAAAAGTTGGTCTTGCTATTCAATATAAGGTTCAACAAACAATAAATAGCGAGAAAAACTTCTCTTTTCCATGATACAATTTTTGTTCCTCGACCTCCTATAAACTTCTCTTTTCCATGATACCCTCATCAAAAAGCCTTATATTTCATTAGTGATCAAAGTAGCGAGAAAAAGAAGAAGAAAAAAAGGTAGAAAGGTCTATATTTATTTATTCAAAGAAGAAAAAAAGTAGAAAGTTCTATATTTATTTATTCAGGGAATAAATGGAGATAGAAGGTAGAAATAGAATGACTAACTACTAGAAAGGCTTACATTTATATTAGGGCTCATTTGAGATGATACCTTGAGACTGCTTTGCCTCATCAAGGCCAAACTCTTTTTAGCCTTTAAAATTATCTAAAGTTTTATTGCTTGAGACAAGCTTGAATGTGACAAAAGAAGAAAAAAAATCTGCACAAGGTTTTAATGTCACAAGACTTGGGTCTTCAAGTATGAGGTGCATACATCAGGCTTTAAAATTGTGTGCTTTGGCATCATGAGCTTCATGCCATTACCAAAACAAAATTTTTCCACCACATATATAGATTTATCACACTCTTATCTATCAACTTTTCATTCAGCTAGAAACAATCAATGTATTTTAGGGTTCCCAAACCCCTTGAATCCTACATCCCAGATTCAGGCTTCAGCAAAGTCCAGATAAACAAAGAAGAGGTTCGAATGCACTAAACCTCCAAGTAGCACCTCCATTTACCTGTTGCGCACAACTATTTGTTAAAATTGAAATTAAAGAATTTGAATTGTGGCATCAGTTGCTCTGATATAATAACATGAAGACAGTGAACACATAAAGTAACACACAAAAGAAATTAAAGGCTATCTTGAGACCCAATAAATCAATTTTCTCAAGCAAATCTTACATAAACAGATTCTGAAAGACAATCAACTTACCTTCAGGTATCTCCCACCAATGTAGATAGGAGTCCTATGGCAAAGCAATGTCAAGCGGCAGGGTTGGTGGGCCTAAGAGGTGAAAAGCACACACCAAAAATGAAACAATATCAAATCAAACCAACAAACCTAAATCCAATGATGCAACATGAACTGTGAATTTGAAGCTTGATACTGAAAACAACAAATTAGGTCACATCATTCAACTTAATGACTGGTGGGGCATCACACCTTCTCCAGCTGGAATTTAAAACAATTAGGGAAGTCATGATCTTGTAATCCATTAGAAGACCTTTCAGAGACATATTCTTCACTGGTAGAAAAATCAGAAAGCTCTGTTCCAACAACAGACCCACCAATGGTGTCCAAGTCATCCTTGGCATCTGTTCCAACTATAAACATTTTGATCACCCAAATTCCAAAAGATATTTAAGCAAATATATGGAATAATATGGAGAAAATGCATAAATTCTTGAAAAATACTTTAAGATGCATGCCCGTGATGAGTTATCCAGACAATACTACCTATATGACAATTTCATCTATAAGAGCAAAGAATAAAATTACTATCAGAATAGAAAATCAATTAATTATACCTTCCTTCAAAATGTGATCTTTCTGTGCAATATCAAAAGAATTATCAACATAATTTTATCACAAAAAATACCATCACAAGATATGTACTTCTTGATACTTTAATTCAGTATGAGCAGTTGCCTTTTTTGATACAAACAATTTCGGTTATTTGGTACTCCCATTGTGAAAAAATGATTTGATGACTATGAGAAGTTTTTCAAATCATCCACTTCTACAAAAAATTGGTTGAGGATAAAAATGCATTTGAGGTTTTTGTTTTTTTAGGTCCAATGCTAAATATTGACAAACAATGACGAATAACTAACAAATTGTGAGGCGAGGATGAAGATGAGGCGAAAAGCCTCAACTCACTTCGGGGCGATGCGATTTTAATAAGGCGTCAACTAGGTGATTGCCTTGACTATGGTGAAAGGTGTTGAGGCGAGAACCTCACTAATGGTTTTCTTAAATGTGCTCATATATTTTGTCTTCTTGCTTTAGGAATAAATGTATTTTTGTCTAGACAATATTTAATTAATATAAAAGTAGTAGAAAGGAAAAAAAAAGTTTAGAATGGTCAGAAAAAGGAAAAAGGTAGTGGGTGGATGAAGCAAGGGAAGACAGAGGGTGACGAAGTGTAAGAGGATATAATAATAAAGTTACGCAATCTCTAATAATTTAAAACTTTTAGATGAGTTGGTGATTTAACATGGTATCGGAGCAAACAAAAGGTCTTGTGTTCAAACCTCACCGTTACCTTGCTAATATGAATTGTGCGCGTGTTGGCTCAGTTAGGCTACAGGTAAAGGAGGGTGTTAGAGGATATAATAATTAAGTTACACCCTCTTTAATAGTTTAGGTTTTTAGACGAGTGGATGATTTAACAAGAAGAAAAAAGAAAGAAAAAAAAGAGGGAGGAAAAGAAGAAGAGAAAAGTAAAAGAAAATAAGAAAGGAGAGGAGAGGAAAAGAAGAAAAAAAACAGCAAGCAAAAGTAGAGAAAAAAGAAGAAGAAAAGGAAACGAAAGAAAAAGAAAAGAAAAAGGAAAAGGAAAAAAGAAATATATGGGTCAGAAAACACAGGAGGTCCCTATAATTGTCATATATCTCAAAAGAGGTCATTGTAATTATCCCTTATTTTTTGCTATTAATACATATAATATATATAGAGAGAGAGAGGGAGGGAGGGAAACTAAATAAATGACTCTTAAGCATCTAATACAAAATCCTAAGTTAAGATATATCTCTTCAAAACTCCGAAGTATAGCTTTTTTGGTAGTCTAAATCTTGGTCTGCAAGATCTCCTAAGCAGGACAGCAAGACATGGATCCTAACTATCTTTGACCGTTCATATATGGCATAATAAAGAACACTGACTTATGTTTCTCCCATCTTTTCACAAGTATACCCCTATGATGATAAAGGAATATCCACCATGACCACAAATTTTTTTTAGTTTTTCCTTAGTCCTTTCACCTTTGTATATAAAATGTAAACTCAGTGATGTAAACTGGGAGATGGTTCATCGGTTCACACGTATTCACATTCAAAGAGTTCAAAACTTTGATCAGGCGTACTGCAAGAACGAATATATAAAACACTTTCTTTTGGTAAATGAATATGGTACAACAAATTTTAGAAAAAAAAAAACTCTTAACAAGAAACAGTGCATGGGGTTTACATAAACAAAGTATACATGCCTGTTTTCCTTCTCTTGTTGCATTTGCTCTTCTCGCTAAAATGTTGAGCCTTAGTTGATGCTTCAGAGTGGCCGTATGTCAAACGGATGCGAAAAGTGCCAAGACCAGATTTAGCATCCTGCAAAACTTGGAAATTTCATAAAGAATCAAGTGAAGATATAGAATTTCAGTATATTCACTGCTCTTTTCTTTGCTTTTCTGAAGTATTGGGAAATATCGGACTCTGATTAAAAACCATTCATATTTTCTTTTGTTCAATGCCCTATATGCAATGTCCCCAATCCCATTATATCAGCCATCGATTTGAAGGCATTTCTCTTCCCATCATATACATACATAGACTCATTGTAATTTAAGAATACAATAGTTTTTTTGTAAATGTTTTTTCAACGAAAGTTCAGCACTTGAACATTGCAAAGCATGAAAAAGAAAATAATAAATAAGGGAATTTCAAATTACCAACAATGACTCAAGTGGATTTGTTATAGACAATTTCAAGACATCCTTTGCAGAAATACGTTCAGAAAGAAATTTTTCCTGAAACCAAGGTTCTGAATCATACTTCCTTTTCATATACAACCTGAAAAAAAGGTAAAAGAAAATACAACATTTAACCAAAAAAGTTGATTTAGCTTATTCAAAGCCTCAGAGTTGGCAAGAAAAGTCCACTAACTTACGATATCCCCTTATTTGTCCAAAAATTCAATAATATTTGACATATCTTCTTAAATTAAATTACAAGTTGTGACCCAAAAACATAAAGTCATTTATCAGCAGAAAAAAACTCACCAAACTGCTTGTTCATTTTCCATGATGCTCTGTGGTATGGAGACTTCAAGAGAAAAGTTATCAATCTGGTGGTCCTCCTGCTTTACCAATTCAGCAATTGATACAGCAAAGTCATTGGCACAATCCTCCCTCACCAAGATCTCCTTGTCATTGCAATAAGCAAACTGCAAGATACCTAAACAAATTCTACAGAAATTTGGCTCCAGTTTTGAATCTTGAGAAGAACATTGACCACTCAATTCTTCATTTGCTCTAAAATTGTTATCCACCGTATCTTCCTCTAAGCCTGTTACTTTCCCAAGAACAGCATGCAAGATTGATGGTGAGAGTGAGAAGGAATAATGAATACACTCATGAACACCAAAAAGTCGGAAGATGCACCGAATGCATACCTGCATCACATTAAATATTCTAAGAACTCCACTAATCATCAAATGACTATATAAAATACATTAAGATAACATCAAGGTGAAGTTGTTAAGCATAAACATGGCACCCATTTTATTAAAGAAAATAATTCAATTGGCTTGCTGACACAAAGAGAGAGAGAGAGAGAGAGGGAGAGAGAGAGAGAGAGAGAGAGAGCAAGGAGGGGGGGACGGAGAGGAGAGAAAGAGAGACCTTCTACAACTCCAGATCTCTAGGAATATATCATCGGAGTAAGAAAAAAAGTTCTCTGGGAAAATGAGAAATTACTTTCATTCGCATTGAGAAGACTGTACTAGATAGTTACAATCATCCCAGAATAAGTTTTAGCACCAAACACCTGGGTTGGCTAATTTTTATCAAAGAATAAATGATGTAAGCAAAACTTGAGTTGAAAGTGTTGTGGATTTTTTTAAGAAGTGGCATTAGAGATGAATCTAAATTTATTCAGTGGGACTGGATGTGGTTGGCAGTGAGGGGGATTTTGGCATTACTGGCATCATGTCTTATGAGAAGGGAGTGTGAAAGTTTTCAAGGTATACTAATTTCGTTGGGTGCATAGTGTGAAGAGGCTCTCAGAACAGAGAGTGATGGGAGTTTGAGGAGACTAACCATTGGCAATTTGATTAGAAGACGCTAAATAAAAACTTAAGTATCTGTTTGTTTTGAAAAAAAAACTTGCCCAAAGTGTTGAGATTTGGAGATCATAGCAGGCTTAAGTTGAAGTGCCGGATATAATTGAACAGCACATATCAAATCAAGACTCGGCACGAAGTGTGTGATACTCTTACTATATCTCGTATATTGATAGCATATTTGAATATCAAAGTCATTCAAAACTCAGCCGTAAGAAATTTGAGAAGCTATTCACCAATAACGAAACCAAAAGAAAGATTGTCTTTCACCAATAACAAAACCAAAAGAAAGATTGGATGACAGAGCGAACGAACCCCAATGGACAACAAGTCCTTCATCGCGTGCAGAGGTAATGTACGGACGGCGTCGCTGAGAAGCTTCACATCGTCTTCGGCAGCGGAGATAGCGTGCCCCTCCTTAGCACCGTTCACAACCTGCGCAACAGCTTCCGTCTCGTTCGCCATCTCGAACCAGAGTCCACCGATTCGCTTCCGGCAGTGTGGACACTCAAAACGCTGTTTCGTCAGTCTTCTCAATCGTTACCGGGGCTCCTTTCACTCCATGGACATTCTCCCAATCTGTAAACTAGAAGGCGCGTGTGTAGAGCGCGTGATCTTCCTGCGTTATATTTTGTTTATTTTGCCCTACATTGGGAGCCCTATACCCACACTTTCTTTTAACTCCTTTCTTAAACCATCTCGAATGGTGACCGAAATTTAAACCTAAATTTCATTTAGTAAAAATGAATTTAAGTTTGATATTTTAATAATTATTTAAGTTTTTATTTAAATTTTTTTAAAAATTCTTACCTTATCTCAAAAATTATTTTATGTTATTTTTTTTTTTAAATTATTTTCTTTCTTCTTTTTGAACTTTGTTATTACAAAGACTTGTTTTTGGTTGTATTCTTATTATACTTGTGATTATAGTTTGAATTTTATTTTTTAAAATATTTGTTTGATCAATTGGGTATTTGAATGGGCTATGAATTTTAATCTTAAAAGAGACTACATATCTATTATTATTATTATTATTATTCTTAGTATTATGTTGAGTAATAGAGTTTAGTTCAATCCAAAAATTATTTTCTCTGCCATTTTTAAAAATATTTTTATCATTTTTTATTGTTAAATTATCAAAAATATTGACATATTCAATATTAATGATAAGAAAGTGAATTGTATAATTCTCATTTTTATTTTTTTTTATTGTTTTATAAAATATTTAGGCTTTTGTCTTTAAGCACTTAAAAAAAAGGCCTAACCTTTCTTCTTCTTAAAACACCTGGACCCTTTCTTCCACTCTTATCCTACGCTCCCCTTCTTCCACTTTCACGGCAAGCAAACTGAATGATTTCGAAATTTTAAGAACCAGAATACAAGCAGATAGATTGGAAGTAAGAGAGAACTTGATCCAAAAATTAGGGTTTCATGGTTTCGATCAGCCATGATCATGTTTCTGAACCAAATCAAGATCAATAGTTATTCTTTGGGGTTCTGATTTGGAGTTTCTGAACCAAATCAAGATCACTGTTGACTGTCATCGCTGACAGTCATTGACGACCGCCGTCTCTGCAACGAACAACCGCCGTGGGGTCTGTTTTCCTTTTCCTATTTTTCTTTCCATTTCTTTTCCTTATCTTTTCCTTTCACTTTTCATCTGAGGTGAGAAATTTGGTTACGTGAATAGTAGTGCATTAATTTGGGTATGAATTTGAGTAAAAATTGAATTGGTATAGGGTTTGAGTGGAGAGTTGAAAGATAATTTTTGTGAATTTTGATTCAAATTTAAATTTAATATGAATTTAAGTCACCATAGATGCCCTTAACATTGGGAGCCCTCCGCCACACCGTCCCACTACGGCTGTCTAAGGCATTTTTAGTGGATATTCAAACACAAATTTAAATTTAAATTTGAGGTTAAATAAAATTTTCGTCAATTGTAAACTTAAATTCATATCAAATCTGTTTTTATTTAAATTTAAATCTATTATAAATTCAAATTAAATTCAAATTTATAACTTTAACTTAATTTGAGTTAAATCATATGAAATTCAAATTTAACTTTTACTTAAATTAGTAAAAATTGAATTTAAATTTGAATCACCACAAAAAATACTTAACAGAAATAGGCAGATTGAGCTAGTAATATTCATTCTTTATTTTAAATGCTGATTCATCATTTGAATGAAGGAAAGTAAAGGGAATACAAGATGAAAATATGCTTCTTTATTTATACTTTAATAATACTGAGCTGGCAAACATAGACAATTCGAAATCAGCCGTAGAAACTGAGCCTTGTTAATCGCCGTCTATCTTGTAACAGAAAAACTTAAGCGTTACATACATACAAACAAACCATGACATTAGTGATAAGGATATTGTCTGTTTCACCACAAAATGCAATCAAACATGATATAATATCACCCATTTGTTTAATTTAAATTGGCTAATCGCCTGAAATTGATCGGAGCAACAAAATCCGGGGGACCAATGTACATCGCTATGCCCTCCGTTCTTGAAGCCACTTGTGTCGGATTTAATTTATCCCAAAACAAGTATTCATCTCGATATTTACATATAGTTGCATTTGTGCCACACAATTTCTATATGATATTTTCCCCTTCCACAACATGCATTCTTGACGTCCTTAAACCCTAAAATCAAATATACTGAAACATTATGAATTGAATTTTGCTAGAAAACGAAAACAAAAAAGGGCAAAAATTAAACTTAACATGAATTTCGGAGGGCAAATTTTAAATGGCTCAATAGTTTTGAAAAATTGTAGAACAAATTTTCAATTTAACCAAATTTTATGGTGAAAAATTGAGAGAAATGATTAGATTTAATAAGTAAAAATTTAGACTAGACTAACTTAAAAACTGTCAAAATCTTACATATATGAATTTTTTAAAATTTGAGGTGGGCTTTAATCCGGTATAGCTTACTAACACTTCCACCCTTGATAGTTGTATTTGCATTGAATTATCATTATATTTAGTGAATTCAGTTTTAGAGTTTGGGATTGGATAGAATCACAGAACTAGTCTTTCAAAGATTGAAATGAATTAAGCTTTCTTACCAAAACTAATTGGCCTAGTCAACATGGCACTTGCAATGTAGTAGGCATCTCCAAGCGAATAACTCATCCCTTTAAATTCAGAGCTGATGTTACTCAAGAGGGACCCCAGATTTGAATTAAACATTGTAATCAGTTTGTTCAAGTCTTTCGAGCAATTCCCTTTACTTGGGACTCTGTATACTGGAAAACAACCCAATGGTGGGACATTGATGACAGCAAACTTCTTTACTCCCAGTCCAAGTAGCCTCTGTCACATCAAGTGTTTGAAATCCTTAAATTCTTCTACAAACATAAAGCAGTATAAATATAATTGGAGAACACAGAGAGAGAGAGAGAGAGAGAACCCTCATGTTGTGATCGTAAATGTTAGTGAGATTGTTCAGAAACGCCATTGTTAAAGCAGGATCAGGTTTGCGATGGGACTGTAAAAAGAATTCATGGAGCTCATCTTTTCCTGCACTCATCACTATTATTGACTTGGAAAGCAGTGATCTAGCATGTTCTGCACCACACTGCTCTTTGATATTCCTGACAACGGTTACAAACTGTTGAACTTGTCGACTTAAAGGAACCGTTTCTCCCTGTGCCAACAATAACAAAAAAAAATGAAATAAAAATATTATACTATGCTCATATTTAATTAAGGGTTGCTTCACGGGAAGCAGTGACGAATTTAAACTGTTGATTTAGAGAGAAAAGATAAAAATAAATTAAAATTTTGAAAGGTTTTTGTGAAAATATAATTTTTTTTGGGGTCAACTCCTATTTTTTTCAAAAAATTCAAAATATAACAAAGGTAAAAAAAAAAATCACATTTTTAAAAGTTTGGATCATTGCTCACCTAACTTATATGTGGCTCCGCTAATAAGACTAGGGGTGCAATTCAAGTTGGGTTGGACTCAAGACCGAATAATGTCCAAACTTAATTCAAGTTCTAAAATAATCAATACGAATCCGATCTCGACTTAAATTAAAATTTTAATAAAACAAAATCCGTTAAAATAATTTATTCAATATAATTTAATTTTGAAAAAAATGTTATATATCCATAAGTTTTAAAAATTATAAAATATAAATAGTAATACTTGTAAAAATTTTTTACTAACTTAATGACGTAAATAGTAATACTTGTAAAAGATTTTTACTAACTTAACGACGTACTACTAAAGTATAAATATAATATATAAAATATTAAGTTCAATTTTCGTTTTGAGTTAAGTTCGAGTTTTCAAAGCCTCAACCCAAATTCAACCTAATTTAGTTAGGTTTAAGTTCTTTTATTCAAATTTATTTCAAAGTATAAAAAATGAAACCTAAGTCCTAAAAACCTTGGAATGAGCTTAATTTAGCTTGTCCAAATTGCATCATTGAATAAAATTACGTACATTTAATTTTTCTTAAATCTTGCATTGTAAAAATCTTGTGTATTAAATTAATCTTTTTTTCTTAAATCCCGCATTGCGGGAATCTTGTGTATTGGGTTAACCCTTTTTAAACTGTTCTACAACTATGGTATGTTAGATCATGGATGAGGAGATAAAAGGGGTTACGTAGATTCCGGTGGTTGTGGCGTCGACAAGTCCAGCTCCGACAGCTGCAAAATTTACACCCTTCAATATCTGTTTCTTGTAGTAGGATTCGGTCTTTGTAAGCAGATAGAGATAGGTTGGAGGGCTCTGCTTAAATTTAAAGACCTTTGCTGGTAAGACCATACAGAGAACGAAATAATTGAAGTCAAGAGATTATTCTTATGGAAGTTTGAAATCAAATTCCAATTAATATTTAACGAGTGATATAATGAAAGAACTCACGAACCAATGAAATCAGCAGTGGTTAAGCCATTGCTGAACCTCCCAGTTGCCTTTCTCCTAGGAAAATCAATTCCATAGGGAGGATGATCTGCCCTGGCTCTGCTGTTATTGAGAAATTTGTTGTTGCCCACATCGACTGTTGAGTCGCCAAGTATGTATAATGCCGCCACTTGGGTAGCGCTTGCCTGGTGCACGGCTGCCGCCACCAAGCAAATGAAGAGAGAAAAGGAATGGAACCATTTCTCTGCCATGGGCAATGATTTCGTTTCCCTCTTCCTAGCTAGTTTTGGTCTTGCATTTTCTTCTACTTATTGAGGAAAAACCACTGCTAACTTATAAATAGATAAATTGTAACCAAACAAACATACAAACAAGCAAGGCTGAGGCCATTCTTGTCCTATGTCATTGGGTTTTGACATATGAATTTTCTGCAAGATACAAAGGCGGATTGCCCTAGCCAAGTGAACTAGCTTGCCTACAAGGGTTCTGACTCGTTCTTCATTAAAGAAAAGACATTTAAATTCCTTTGGTTTATAAACATAGGGGAAGAGAGGAAAGAAAAATATGATGAAAATTATTTTTCTTGTGTAACTATCATGACTCATGAGAAACAGGAGGAAAAATAATGAAGATAAATAATGATTTGTTTGAAAAAAGAAATTAAATGTCATGTTTTACTGTTTTTTTCCCTAATTCCTTAACATTTAATTTAATTCCCAAAAAGTGCAAGAAAATTTTCCCCTTCTATCCCTAACTCGACAAACCAGACATAGCCAAACTTAAATACATACTTCCTCCGATATACTTGTTAAGTCTTTATTTACCAGTATAATTTACAAATAAATAGTCCATTACTTAAAAATCAACATAACACCACACTCACTTTGGAGAGATTCGACACCTCAACCTCTCCAATAATAAGAGACACAAGATGTCACTTTAACCCCACACACAAATAATAATAATAATACTATAGGATGAAGTTAAAGTGATCACCTTCTAAGGCACGTTTTTCCAATGCATCCAAAACACAAATTATTGACAAAATCAGTCCAAGAATCATTGGTTCTCTCCACAGCATTGATGTAGAGACACTAACAAAGAGTTTATCTTGAACATGGTGCATTGGATTGGAGCGATTGAAACTAAGTTAATTCTGGGTATTATTGGGAACCGGATGTCTGTTTCTGCAGCTTCAAACCACATACAAAAAAGCACTACTGTCAACCCTCTAATATTAAATATTTTTTGAGACTAAAAAATTTTTACACCAGAAACCCTAGATCGAACTCGCCTTCATCGGAGTTCAGGGATCTAAATATGACCTTACAATCTTAATGGGGCTCTTCCCTTTAGGTAATAAATGGACCAAACACACTCGCACACTACCGTCCAATCAATATAGTTCAGAACTCATTGAGTTCCCAACACATGCTCAGGAAAACCTTCCAGTCTTCATTTGACAATTATATTGATGAAAGCAAGGAGGAAAACCTCAAATATCTGTTTGCATTAACCCCATGAAGTTACCAAAGCAAAGATCTCTCCAGAAATTAAAACAGAACACCCTACCTACATCACTTCAATTCCAAACAAAAACTAAGATCACCACAAAATTTTGCTTAATTTTTAGCAACCCAGTTTTACCCAACCCAGCAATCATATAAGTACACACCTGATAACAGATTCCCAAAAAACTAGTGCATTACAACAGATATCCTTACCGTAGCCCTAATGATCTTCCTTATTGTCACATTCTATCTTCTCTCTTCCGTGGGGCACAAGTGATGATTTCATCCACTCTTAAAATCATCTCGGCAGCCTCAGTTGCAGAGAGCAACACAGCCTGCTTAACTTTGAATGACTCACAGATCCCCCGTTCTGCCATATCTCCAACCTGTAAAGACTCCAACAATTAGTAGGCAAACAAACAATATTGCAAATTAGCAAGAAAGATTTGATGCAACTTTCTGAAAGAATCAAAAGACAACCCTGCACAACAGACCAAAAGGTACAAAACTATGCTCCACCAACAACGTTGGATTGGGTTATGTGGAGGATGAGCAACCCCCCCCTAGCTGTAATAACACAGCCAATTCGCCCATCCTCCTATTGGCGTACTTCAACCAAATTGGTGTTTGTGATAGCCAACCCATTAGGCAAGCTGACAAGGCCATGTGATGATCAATTATAAATAAGATCAAATTTTGCTGGTTGCAAACAATGTCATATAAAACCATTCTTTCTTCTACAATCAATATATTATGTCTTATTTAATACACAGAGATTCACATAAGTGGGAGAAAATCGGGAAAATCAGTTGCAAGACATGAACTTATATTGTTAGCATACTCCCCAAAATCACATGAAGAGGAAACATGCTAAATTAGCATCTCAGAACTAGTAAAACATGTTCTATTTCCCAATCATAACTGTGCTACTTACAGAAGCAGAAATGACATCAATCCCTGCAGTGCTTCCCTCCTTGTGGTGCTCTGCACGGAGCTGAGAAATCAACTCAGCGCTGTCCAAACCTGCATTATCAGCAATGGTTGTTGGAATGGCCACGAGTGCCCTTGAGAAAGCTTCAATAGCATGAGACTTTTTCCCAGGTGTCTTCCGTGCAAGCTCATCCACTGCCTTTGCCATCACCATCTCGGGCCACCCACCTCCAAGCAAAACCCTGCTGTCATTTACTGTCTGAGACAGCACACACAAGGCATCATGCAGAGATCTTTCAGCTTCATCAAGCACATGAAAGCTGCCAAAAAGGGGGAAAGAAAAAAGTCAAAATTTTAAAATCTGAATGAAAGGTGAAGGCTAGGTTTTCAAGTCGAATGTTGCAACAAAAGGTAGAAGAGTGCTAAAAAACCAAACGACAATGGCCAAGTTCCATATGAACAAGCCCAATCACTGAAGCTCTATGAAAGTAGGGCTTGCAATTTGAAGTGTGATGATAACAGGAATCAATATGGTTGAAAACTATTTGCCAGACCCCTAGTCAACACACCTAGAAATACAACAATAACTGACTTGCCATCAACAAGATTGTACAATTTAAACTCTCAGACTAGAAAACCAATTTCCATCCTAGCCATTAAATACATGCACACGCACAATCACAGTCGCATTCCCTTGGTATCACAGTGTAGTAGATAGGTAAAACATGTCAACTCATTAAACTACAGTTATAGTTGGCATTAATCTCAAGACTGAAGACCTTAAAACTAGGTAGGCAATTCGTGTGGAAATCATTGAAGTGCAACAGCAGTTGATAAACACTCGAGTTCAACGAGCTTCCAACTCTACATGCGGAGCATGTGTGCTGTAAAGGCATTGGTGGGCCATCTTAATGATACTCACAACCTAATTCACTTAAGCTTTCAATCAAAACTAGCCCAACACAAATAAGTTCATGGGCAGTAAGACACATTTCCAACTGAACTCAAGTGCAGGAAAAGGGTTCTGGAAATTTGTTTAATCCAAACATGTTAATGAAGTTCCACATCCAAACAACGCAATGAACATGTGAGAATAGCTTTTTAAGATTGGACAACCTGTGATACCTCCAACCAATACTGTTTAAATCATAATAATTCATCAATATCAAATCAGCAACCTACTGAATCATGTATTTACTACTAAAAAAAGAAAAACGAAAAAAAAAAACAGTTGAAAGTACTTGGGATTTAAATCCTTTTTAATTTTCTTTGTTGGGAAGATATGAGGTATGGTTGTGTTGAGCGGTAACCATAAAGTAAACAGCAACTGCACATTAATCATAACTAGTAAGAAGGAAAAAATTTATTGAACTGTCAAAAAATGTACCTTGCACCTCTCAATACTATTGTACATGCCTGACCCATCTCAACACCAGAAAAGTGGATCAACTTGTCCTCACCAATCATGATTTCCTCAATCAGCTTGCAGTGCCCAAGCTTAACTGACTCTGGATTGTCAAAGGTTGACGCAATCTCACCACCAGTAACTAAAGCCAGACGCTCAATACCATCAAAATCAGCATGCTCAATTGCAAGTACTCCCGCATCAGCAAAAAGTTCCTCCGGGAAATTGTAGATCAATTGCCGGTTAACAAAGCAGTTAATACCATGAGCTATAATCTTCTGCACCTTCTCTCTCATTTTGTCCTTTTCAGCCCCTTCAATCTCGGCAACCCTAGACATCGAATCAACACGAACACGTGCGCCATAAATTTTCACTTTATCCGTATCCATTGCAGTATTTGCCACCAAGATCTTTGCATTCTCTATGCGTTTGGGTTGGCCAACACCTATTTTTTTGTCTAGAATAAATCTGAAAGAAGAATGCCAATAAAGAACAAAACCATTCAGTAGAAAGACAACAGAACAAAGACTAACTAAACCTTCATTTGGTTGCTGAACAGACAGACGGAAAAAATGACATATGGTTTAAAACCTTGTACTTTTGGTTGTTTTTTTCTAGAACTAGAAGTCAAGGGTAAAAAATAAAATTCCTTTTGACCCCAAATAAAATAAAAACAATCAACCCAAGAATGAGAGGATGCTGAACAATTGATAATCTCTCCTCCAGCACAGTTGTCTTTTAAGTTATCTTGCCTGGAAATAAAAAGAGAGAGAGAAGGCTCACCAAGTTAAGAATTACGGAGCTTACAGAGCCTTTTGAGCTAGGTCCTCTCCAGACCGACAATAGTTCTAGATGATAGGTTAATCACATGAAGCATGGCATGACAACTTTTTGAATCCGAATTCCCCCCCCCCCCCCCCCCCCCCCCCGCGGTGAAAGCATCAAAACCAGATAGTTAACTAGGCCTGGTTGAATAGGGTTTTCTGTTTCCTCAAATCACTAAAAGATACATTCAAAAATTTTCAAAATTTGATTTCTTTTATTCTCCTACCTTCTCTCACAACCAAATGGAGATTCAGCATAAATTGTCCATGCCGTCTTAAGAAATATCTAGAGTTTATTAAACATTAAAAAACAAATCTCCAAGAAAATGTAGCATCTTCCTTCCAGACAACTTTAATAGTCTAACAGTTCAAAGAATGCCGCATAAACCCTAGACAATGAAATTTTTGACCAAATTGAGTCCAGCACAAGAATAAAAAACCCTCCCTCCTGCATGATACACTAGAGTAATGCAACATACAGTGCTAACATAACATAAAGGGCAGGTCTGGTGCACAAGGCTCCCACCACTACCGGGTCCGGGGAAGATTAGATGTATACAGCCTTACCCCTCTAGCGGATAGGCTATTTCTGTGATTCGAACCCATAACTTCCAGGTCATAATAGAACAACCTTATCATTGCGCCAAGGCCCGTCCCTTTAAGAGTCGCATAAAATAAAGTTCATAAATTTAGACACCCACCCCTCATCTAAAAATGAATCCTTCAGTGATCCTCCAGGTTTCTTAATAATCTGGATGGCCTCTAAGTTTGTGCTTCCCTGCCATTTCGAAAAGACTGATTAGATAAAACAAGAAAAAGAAAAAACCGAACTATAATATGTCTCGAAAGCATAAAATTAGAGAAATATTTATGAAGGTATGAGACAACGCATATATTAAGAATAGCAATTCATTCATGAGAAGAAAATATCAAAAGAAAAAGGACAAACAAACAAAAGATATGAAGAGTGAGAAGAATTTTGGAAGATTATGGGAAAAAAAGGTTGCGTATGTGAGTTTGCACATTTAACAAAAGATTAGATGGAAATTCCTTGTACTCAAACCACGTGGTTGAGAACAAATTCTTTTTTTTGATTGGGACAAGGTTGAGAACAAATATTTTAGAGGTCAATCCTATTTTGAGTGCACATCAAAGCACACTAAGTCTAATGATTAAAAAACTTGTACAATTGAACTAAAAGTGCTTTTTTTAATAAAAAAAAAATTATGATTAAATTGATTCTCGTATGTGATTCTCTTTTACTTCACAGTCTTTCTTTGTTATCTTACATTTTTCATCATGACTATATATACCAAGTATACTTATTGTATAATTTCACAATGAGCATGAACATATAACACAACTGCTTGACACCCATTCCACATATTCGATATCCAAGAAAAATTAATTTTTTATGATTAAATGCTGCGAGCAAATCTTACCATCAATCATTAAGATGTCAAGCATTCACAATGGACATGTTAACAAAAAAAATTAAAAAATAAATTGACAACTGATAATTAATTATAGGATTTCAAATAGGAGATGAAGCACTCAAACTGGTCCTTATAATGCACCTTACAGCATCTTATTTCAATCTTAAACTTCTAAATGCAAAGGAACTACCTACCTTAAGCCTCATAACAGCATCAACAGCCAGTTTTGCAAAATGTTCCTTATCCTGCGAGAGTATTTTTGAACTCAAAGTAGTCATTGCGATCTTCATCAAGTCTGACTTGAATTTCTCTGCATTAGCCAGTAATTAAAGCATTGTAAATGTCAAAACGTAGAAAAAATTACAGATAATGAAAGCATAGTCCTGAAGGTAAGAAATTCCGACACCCAAGGCTTGTCTGAAACAGTGCGCTTCAGTAATTTTGTGAAGCTGAAAAAAATAACAATACAAGATGTTTAAATATAAGGTAAATTACAATAACCTCCCCTGAAGTTTCTGAAAATTACAGATGACACCCCTCTTGTTTTTGAAATTACATTGCACCCCTTATAATTTTAATATTGGTAACAATCCCCTCCCTACTGTCAAGAGCCGTTAGTGACTCTAACGGAAATTGATGACATCACTGCTATAATTGTTCTAAATGCCCATTTTACCCTTTATATTATTGTAAGGACAATATTACCCTCCCAAAGACATTATGAAATGACGAGAATAACCTTGGAAGAGAATTGCAAAACCACTGATATTCAGTTGAAGTCATCTTCTTCGTTCTCTACCAAGAGAGATGAGAAATTCTCAAAAGTCGAAAAAAATAGTTGATTTTCCATAATCATCGTTTTGATCAAACTCTAGTTTGAGAGATTAATTTTAAAAAGTTGACAACGGCAATTGAACTGATTAATTGAGAAATGACGTGTTTTGCTATGAAGAATTTTGATGACTTTTGCAGCATATAGATAATATCCTTTATGAGATTGAATCTGGAAGAGAATGGTCCACTAGCAGGGGAAAACCTATTTCCTTTTTGGAAGGGAATTCACTAGGCCTGCTGCCCATATGATCGATCTCCAGACCCACTACATTAATCAACCCTTCACCGCCTAAAACGACCATCATAGCCTAAACTGACCATCCTCTCTCTCTCTCTCTCTCTCTCTCTCTCTCTCTCTCTAACTCACTCTTTCTTTTAACTCTGTACGATTTATTGTACAAGTTCAGAAGAATTTCTTCTACATAAAAACCTACATATATATATATATATATGTATGTATGCATATGTATATATCATTTCACACCTTTGTTTAGGTTCAATTTTGGGAAAGAAAACAAGGGAGGGCTCTATCCTTTCTCATCAAGCAATTTCATGTTGAGCTCAACTTCAAAATTTTGAACACATGATTACTCAAATCTCATAAATTGAAAAAACGAAAAGAAAAGAATAGAGTAGGGTTTGATTCCACCCAACTGGGTTTTTTCTGTCAAAAAAATGATTTGAGTATATGAGGATTGATTTATATATTCCAAATCACCCTTCAAAATACCAAATCAAAACCCATGCGGAAGGAACACTCTGTTGATTTATACATGTGTGATGTATATATGGATGTTGAGAAAGTGAGAAAGAAAAAAGAGATGAAGTGATGTAATGTTTGGGAGTTTGGATATATATATATATATATAAAATTTATCCTTATTCTTCACTGTTTTTGCAGCCACTGCTATTTGATTTCTCGATTTGGGTAGATTTTGGGAGTGTTTTAATATATATACTGTGTGTGTGTTTAATCTACCGATTAAAAGAATAGACTTTTTGACTCAAAATATTATATTCAATTAAAGGGTAATATGGTCAATTTCCAAATTCCGTCTAATTTTGTTAGCTGGCAAGTCTGAAAAGGGGATGCAATGTAATTTCAGAAATAAGAGGGGTGTCATCTGCAATTGTCAGAAACATCAGGGGAGATTAGTGTAATTTACCCTTAAATATAATTTGGAAAGTGGTGGAAAAAAATTCAAATTTTCAAAATCTATAAATATATATATATATATATATATAGTTTCATAAAAAGCCAATCACAGATATCAACCATAGGTATTTGATGATAAAAAATAAACAATCAAGACCTGCATCTTCTTTATTATCCACGACCCTCTGTAGCAAAGCATTGCGAGCACATTCAGCTGCCATCCGATAACCTGAAGAAATAAAACAAACATCATAATATACTCTTTAAAAGAAAAAGGAAATAGAATGCACACCAAACTTTCCTGAACAAAAGCACGTTGAAGAACAATTCATGAGGAAAGACTGTTAAAGGATTTTTCAAAGAAAATTTGGCAAGTTAACTGAGAATTTGGGATGCAAGAATCATCATGGCAACATCTCTTTTATGCTCAACAGTTAGCAGTTCAAACAGTGTTTTAAAAAGATAGTTTTGAGACTCGCCTCAAGGCTTGTCATGAAGCAAGGTGTCACCAAAATGCCTTGAAGCTTAAAAATAAAAGATAAAAAAAGGCAGTGGTCCTGGCCTCCTGGAAAGCATTCACTTTAAACTCAAAAGGTTTTCAAAAGCGATGTTTTAAACCCTTTTTTGTGTCCAAAACAATTCTATAACATTTTTAAGGGTTGCAAAAAAATTAAAATAATATAAGCTCTAACCATGTAAAGATGGACACAAAAAGGATGAAGAAAGCCTAACCCATTATTTCAAATCAATGGAACTCCTCGATTGAGAGTAATATATAATCAAAAATAATACTTAACCTTAATGCATTCATAAGAAGGAACTTTTACATAGATGACTTATGCTCTCTTATGACTTTTTTTTTGGTAAGTAAATCACACACACTTTGCCCCTTAAGGGACTTGAACCCTCAACCTCCCATACGGGGATATGAAGGAGGTACCAATCGAGCTAGAGCTTGTTGGTCTCTCTTATGACTTTATATGATAATAGATTTTTTCCCCCTGTGAAGCACAAGAAACATGGAGGAATGGAGAGAAAAGTCAGCTATGGGATACAAAAAACTTTCAAATTAGTATTATTAAGAGGAAGATTAGTCAAAATATCTATTTTTTCCTTAATTTAAAATTTTTTAATGATGGCTTAAGTTTCAAAATACTAAATATTTCCATTTTGATTAATAATAAACTTATTTGTATTTGTTAATATAGAAATTTAAGTTCCAAAAACTTTTACACCTCAACGCCTTGAGACTTGTGCTTCGCCTTGTAAAGGTTCAAGTGCCTTGTCTTACAATTATGCCTTTAAAACACTGGTTCGAACTAGTTGGATGTTCTCTTAACACATGTACTTCAAATAAGGAAAAAATTGTTTAAGGTTTAAACAGAATATAATAAGCAGATTTTCTAAAAAGATTTTCCCAAAAAAAAAAGACACTGATTACACGGATTGGTTCCCACATTGGGTTGCTTGAATCACGAGTTTTATATACTGCTAGTGTGTTACAATCACCTCAAATTGATAAGAAGTTCAAAGAACAATTTGAAATTAAAATCAAGAAAAAATTTCTAATAGGAAAAACAAAAATCAGGCATCCTTGAACTACCTTTCAAAATGAGAGGCAATATGACTTGGACATCGACACAGGTACTGGTTTTGTCAGATGTACAAGACTCCCAATGACAATGAGGGAAAAATCTGGAGTGGACTTGTATATATTTGGTCTAGACATGACCAAACTTCACCAAAAATAGGCAGCTTACCACTTGATTCACTTAGACAGAAATGGTTTAGCAAGTAGAAAGAACACATGAAGCTTGACCGCATGGGCAATTTTCTGAAAATTGTATAATAGCATATCTTTGAAACACACCTTGTGTGTAAAACTTATCAATCAATAAAAAAAAAAATTAAACATCAAACATTCATTTTTAGATCATAACATGATTTCTCTTTCCTTATATTTGCTGTGCTTTCATCTTAACAGTATCTAACATCACATACCAACTCATATGAACTAACTCTCTTTGACTCCTTTCAATATTACTTTTTCTATTGAACGATTATCACCAACTCACGTGATTTAAAATATACAAATGCCTCTCCTAAAGAAAATCACTGTCACATAAGAATTGACAAACCAATATGCAGCCAAAAATCAAATATCTGCAAACTGACAAGCCCCAGGTAACATGAGAGAACAACTCTCTTCAAGATAATAGTAAAAGTAATATAGGAAGTTCTCTTAAACAGTTGTAGTTAATAATGAAAGTCCAAAATAAAATAGGAATACAAAGAAAATTAAACCATTAACACCATCTATTTTTTAATAAATATTAATACCATCGATCATGAGGCTTTTTTGAGTATTAATACCATCAAGGATTTAACTGATATAAGTTTTCCCTACCCCAGGTTCACAACCGGGTTTTTTTTTTTTTTTTTTCCGCCGGGGGGGGGGGTGGGGGGTGTTCTATCTGCAAAGGTAAGTAAGAACCCATCACAGTAGAGGCTCCCTCTCACTCTTTTCGCAACTGCCGCTGAAGCACTCAACCATATGTTTAAAAAACATCAAAATCAGCTCTAAAAATCTTTACCATGCTTATGTTCAAGAAAGGTAGTTTTAGATATTGTTTGACAAGCAGAAGTTGGCTGATGTTACCAACATAGCAAAGCAAAACCAAAACAATAAACATCAAAGCAATCATCATGGTTTTGTCTACTAGAATGGCCAAATTTTTAAATAATCAAGTCACAACCACAGGCTTCACTATTCCAAGATTCCTAATTCTTTTTTTCCTTTTTTTTCTGATAAGTACCAAGTTTCCTAAATTAAGTATCAAAACTTGTCACGAAGTTCTTCCTTGTGCTTGCCCTACATCATTTGGTTAAGAGATAAAAAAGGCAAAGAATATAATCTGCGCTTATATAAGTTCTTATTAATATATGACATCACACGGCCTCAATTCCTCACAATTCCAAAAGACAATCATGAAGTACATACATTACAATAAACAAAAAGACATCAGAAGTGGGACAGCTGCTTTCAGGTATTATACGGACAAGAAAACATGTTGACAGCCAACATGTTATAATTTGAAGGAATGAAGCAATAGACGGTCTACCACCAATGTATAGATAATGCATGTCAAGCCGTTGATAATCAATGCAAAAGGAGAGAAGAAAAAGAAAATTAAAAAAAAAAAATTAATGACAACAATAATACATGATCAACATTTAGTATGATCAAGCTACACTTACCCACCAAATAAAGACACACCATAGGCTACAAATACATAAAATAACTATTTGCTGTTTTCAGCTAAAAGGCAATATGATTTGCTTTTACAAAAGGCTAAAAAGTATGCAATCAAATAGTACACAAGTCTAACAACTACAACGAATGGAGTATTTCCATGCTGACAAAATGACAGAAGAAGTCTTGGAAGGAAAACAATGCTTAGAAAAGCTTAAAACAAACCTGAAATTATTGTCATTGGATGGATATTTGTCGCTACCAACTTTTCTGCCTCCCTTAGAAGCTCCCCAGCCAAAACAACTACTGAAGTCGTCCCATCACCTACTTCATCATCTTGAACCTTCGAAATGTCTGAGCATTGAATTAAGGACCATCAAACAATATATTATAACGACGTGTCTTAGCTTCACCATGTGCAAAATTAATATTCCGACAACTAATGGTTAACATTCACTTTCACGACTGTATTGATGAATAAGAGATCTTCTACAAGAACATAAAAGTTTAAAGCACCAAAATTTCAGGAAAAAAAAAATCAAATAAATCAAAAACCACCTAAATAAAAGCACGAAGAAAAAGGCAATATTAAGGATACCAACAAGGACTTTAGCAGCTGGGTTGTCAATATGGAGGGACTTTAAGATTGTGGCACCATCATTTGTAACAGTAACACTGTGTCCTCTGCCAGTTGATTGTAAAATTTTATCCTGCAAATAAAATACATTAACGAGCAGATGATTAGATCAAATTACAGAATGGAGGTTAACTGCCCAATAGTAGGATCTTCTAATATATTAACACGCCGATGTAAAAATGAAGTTTACCATTCCCTTAGGCCCCAATGTTGTTTTCACCAAGTCAGCGATTGCCATTGCTCCAACAAAGGATGCCTAAAAGAAAACAATAACAAATTTTATCCACCTATGAGAAAGAAAGCTAGGGGAATGTATGAATGGCATAGATACATATACTTAAAATAGCACATGTATCCATCACTAAAAGCCTGAGAGCGCAACACTCACCATTCTGGCCCGCCCACCCTTTTCTTCAGTAGCTTCATCTTTAAAAAGTTTCTCCATCTAAGACACTCACCAAAATCAAATAGATGAGAGGCAAAAAAAGAAAAGAAATATACAGTCTCATGACTTGAGGGTTGTCTAACATACCGCCATTAGAAAGAACGAAAGCAGACAAAGCTGGAATCCAAATGCTCAAATAAATTACTATCTGAAACAAGGACACTGGAAATCCTCCATCACGGGATCAAAGAAAGTAAAAGATCTCAAGCCAACAACCAAAGGAGATAATGGCATGTTTGGATGCTTGCAAATTTTTTTTATTGAAATTCAAATTAATATGATAGCAAGACAACAGAAATCACAGAAAACAAGAAGAACAAAACCAAAAAACAGAAAATGAGTTTGCGAGACACCAAAAATGCACCTGAGAAACTCAAGAACACTCCTCGAATAATATTAAAATCGAAGGAAACTAAGTATAGAAAACAATGAAACGAAAACTGTTTTCCAATTTGATCATGTTAACCAAGAACCAAGACCCTATAAAGAAAGAACAAAGTATCTGAATCATAAAATATAATCCTAGAAAAAAACTGACGGTAAAACGAACTAAAAAGCCCTAAATTTGAACGTCGATGAGAGGAAAAATGGGCATCACGGAACTTAAGATGCGAAAATGCGGCGGGAGTAATATTCGAGCAAAAGACCCAAAGAACCTAAAGCAACACCAAAGACAATGAGATTTCAAATCAACATATACACATATAAGTACAAACATGAAAAAAAATATATGAAGCGATGAGCGTATGAGAGAGGCGGCGAAGCTTTACCTAATTAGAGAAAGAGAGTTGGAGCGGTGAGTTGAAGGAGACTGGGGATGGACTTTGAGACTTGGATCCCGCCGAAAGGACGATACCGCAACGAGCGAGTACTTCTCTCTAGCAGTGCAAATATAGTGTTTCTAGAGCTTCTCAGCGCATCGTATCTTTGCCCTTCATCATAAGAGTTAATAGGAGATGAGGCTTTTTTTTTTTTTTTCCTTCCGGTGAAATTACAATTATATCACAATTATTTTTTTGAAAATTCTAAGAACATAGCTTATATACCACAAAATATTATTATTATATTACAATATACTGCGAAATATCATAAATTACATTCAACTTAAAAATAACACAAATTGGTATTTATTTGTTATTTTTTTATGACATATTTTTAATGGAATAATAAAATACACTTTTATTATTATAAGTTTTTACTTTTAAGCAAAAAAATTCTAACAATTATCGTTTTACTTATTAAAAGTATTCTAAAAAAATTATCAAACAATATATTACGAGTTTCTTGTCATTTTCAAAAGAAAAAAAATATAATGAATAATATATATTATTTGCTAAGTAATCATTTTATTTTACTACCCGGGTGATCCTAATAGAACTAAATAAAACACAAAGCATACTCATTCGGGACGATAATTTTTAAGCTTAACTAAAAATGATTTTGGACTAAGTTAAAATTTGGGTTGAATGGCTGAACTCATACCCAACATTAGTTAAATTGTAAATTGTAATTACATGCTTGTTGATTAAATTTGTAATTACACTCGTATGATGTTTTGTAATTCTGATCTAACTTACACTCGATTCAAAACAAAATTTTTATGATTTTTATTAAGAGTTTTTGTGAGCCTTGAGTTATGGAATGGAAGACGAGGTCAATAGCCTTGCTTATATTTCGATTTTAGACATTTTCTGGCACATGAAATTTTTGAATCATATGGAAGTTTTTGCAAAAATTACTTTGGCACTGAGTTGAACAAAAAAAAAAAACCTCTTTGGGTGTTTGATTTAGATTGTGCGATTTTCAACCTTTTAATTTTAGAAATTCGGACATTTCTAAGATTGTATTCTTTCGGGAGAAAATAAGCAAGAGAGAACATCAAGAGTTATTCTTGAACTATAATGTGAGTCTTTTTGCACCCTTTCATACTCTTCACCTTATAATTGGTGAATTTTTTCATTGTGCTCAGCTTGTGAATATAAACACCATTGCCAAATCTTATATATTTTTGTATGTTCTTCTTTTGCTGCATTTTTCTCACACTTTTCTACTTTTATTTATTGCTTGTTTGCACAAGATGTAGTTTTCTCATGTGTAGTAAGCCTACAATTTTGACTTTTAGCTTCTCTTTTTGGGTAAACTGCAGTTTATTAGATTAACAAAACAAAGCAAAAGTAAACGGGGCAACGACCCGAGTTTTCGATTGGAAAAAGTATTTCTCTAGGGAGTTGAGGGAGGTGTGCTTGGAAAGCAATTTTTAGCTCGAGACCTATCTTGAAATTGCATAACACTACTCACTCTCTCTCTCCTTTTCTTAATCCGGTCTATTGGAATATTGCCCTCTCCCTACCCATAATGAAAGCATGAACTTTCGTCATCCCATTTTTTTCATAAAAAACCAAGTCATAACGTCTTTTAGTAGCATCTCATGACACAATGACTTAAGAAGCAAGGCAGTAGCCACATAAGTTTTGATTTAATACAATTGAGTAATGAAATGATAGTGTCAAAACCTTGTGATAGCAAGGTCATTTGAATTTTTGTGACATGGTTTATATTACTTATAACATCCATAGCACAAGCAAAACTTCTAATAGATGGGGCTCGTTGAAAGGTCTGAGACTCCGACCCAACTTTAGAAACCAATTTACTTCTTGTTAACATTATAGAGAACTTAAATAATAACAAAGTGAATACAATCTTTAGTGGGAAAGAATGTGACCTTGAGCTAAGGTCATCTTAAGTTCTAATGGTACATATATGCTCCTCAATTTGCATTGGTGCTGAGATGTAGCACCCAATAAATTTTAATAACATTATATAATTAAGCAAAACTCGACTCGTGGTTCACCTGAGCTACACTAGCTTGTGTTTCCAACCCAACTTTTTATGGTTTGCTTGTTCAGAGGGGTCGCGTCCGCCGGCCACTTGCCCTGCCACAAAGAATTGCATTCTTTGGAATGGGGTATTCATCCCTGATCGAAGTCGACGCTGTATAAACCCGAACATAAAGCTGCTGTCCGAGGTACTGTCGCGCCCAAAACTCCGTCCTCAGGTTCCACATTCCCACATTATCAAGAGCCACATAAATTGCAGTCCAAGATTTGGGATATACCTGCACTCAACAAGGATGAAAATATTTTAGTTGACTTCCATCGAGCATTTTTCTTTCCCATGTTTCTAGAGCAGCACACACTTTCTTTTAAGCCAAACAAATTACACAAGGAGGATTGAATTTACAGCATTTCACATTACCTGAGTGGTGCAGCGCGAAATTGCATCCCGGAGATTGTATTCGTTCCTACTTGCTGGAGTCCATTGTCCTCCATCCATTCTGCATTTTAAAATTTCAAAGTTAGTTAATAAGATATAACTCATTAAAACATGACCATAATATTGTTCATTTCACGCATTAGAATTTGATAGCTTGTCTGGCTTGGGTTGAGTCATATTCAAATCCAATCTAATCCAAACTTTAAACAGTTAACCCAAGTTCAATTCAAACCTAATTCAAATTAAAATTAATTAGTATCAGGTTCACTTGAACCCAATTATTAACTATAATTTTAAAAAAATTTCACAATTTCTTCAATTAATTACTATCTTTTATCTCATTTTAATTATACACTAAAGATTTTAATAATTTCTTTCAAATTCTCCTTTCAAAAAAACCTAAAATCATTAAAATAACTCATTAAGATAATTTAGTTTTGAAAAATTGTTAAAGGTCAACTGAGTTTTGAAAATTATAAAAATATAAATAGCAATACTTGTAAAAAATTTCTACTAATCTAATATAAAAATTCGGACCAAAGCTCCCGTTAATTTCGAGTTTACCCACCCAAATTACACTCCTAGAATTAGATATGCATGAGTATAGAATTTTGTATACCACCTTGGCATATGCTCAGACAAGAAAATTATGGAGTATACATTTCGATTTTTGTACTTACCCAACGACGAAGAAAGAGTAGCCATCAAGATGCCAGCTTTGTATGATGTCTTCATTGTTTTCAAACACGATTTCAATGAACTGCTCTGTAGTCGGTATTCAGAACTGCGGTGTCAAGGTAGATTCCTCCACCGGTAGGGTTATCCGATATACTTCCAACGCGATAAACTCCTCCGATTGAGAAGTAGTCTGCAAGCTTTAGGGGAGTGTCTGCTGGCACAAAGGACACACTGTTAACTGCATATCTCTGCTTGCCGTTGACTTGGCCCGCAGAGTTGGCAAGCCTGATAGTTTTGGTCGTGTTTATAAGACCATAATGGTATGACCCTTGTGGGTTGGGCCTCGGCCCACTTGCTGTAAGATTAGTCCTGCAAGACACACAAACTTTAGATCAATATATTAGAAACATTTTTCTCTGTGCAATACTATATGTGCCTAGGAAGGAGTCGTCGGTAGATCGAATCTTGAACCAAATTCGATCCGACATGTTTATTCCAATATGGTACAAAAAATATAACCCAATGATATGATCTAAATTCAATAACTCCTTTATACATGAATTAAACTAATCTGATCCAATTATATTAATTTTGTTGTATATTAATTAAAATTTATACATATATACACACAATATAGTCCCTAGTTGATTGAGTTGCTGTCATCCATTGGTTGACTACTATGAGCGGTCCATATCATTTGATGTGAGTCGAACCACTATCAACAAAAGGCAGAAGAAGTGGGTAGAAAAGTACCTTACAGAACGGGCCTGGTTTAGGGACCAGTCTATTTGGATGGTGGGCCCACCTGGAGGTGGGCCGGATACTGGGCCAGCAGAGTTGCTGTAGTGAAGAACGCCAGTGGTAGTAAGGACCGGAGTGGTGAAACGCGAGGATACAACAATGTAGTAGTCTTGACCGGGCTGATCGGCTGTTATGAGGACAGAGTAGGACTGGCCCACATGAACGTCAAGCGAAGAATATGTAGTTTGGAGTGTATGTGTTCCCTCCACTTCCACCAATGTCATCTTGTGGTTCTGAATGCGAAAGTTGAGTGAGTTTTGCAATCCCACGTTTGATATTCTGAGCCTGTAAGTTTTTCCTGTTATACATTGCACCCGTTATGTCAGACATTTATTACAGTTTTGGTAATCTCTACTATAAATGTTTTTAATCATTATACTACGTGTGCAAGTAGAGTAGTAGTACAATATGAAATAGCTTTTTCCAATGCAGCTCAAATAAAAGCTGCTCTACTCAAATTATCTATTTATAAATATTTATTTAATTAACATAATATCATATTTTTATTTTAAAAATAATTTAAAATTATGATTTAAATACGAGATACTACTTAGTTACTAATATTTAAAACATAGAAGGGGAAAGCAAAGCATGTGAAATGAAATTATGTACCCAGATGCAAAAGGCATAAATAATTTTCATTACAGTATATTTTTTTAATTTTTTTTTTCCCACTCAGTCACTCACCTTGGTCAACGGTGAAAGAGGCACCATTAGGCCCACGACCGTTAATAAGGATTACCATCAGGAAAAGGTAGCTTTTTGCCTCGATCTAAAATTGCCTGCAATGTCTGTACAAACGCACAAAAAATCAACCATACAATCAAACAAGTCTTCAACACAAATTTGTAAAATTACATGCAAACGGACAATTAGATACCTATTAATGAGTCACATCCATCATAAAGAGGCTTAGTCATGAAGCTATGCTCTTGCAATGGTATCAAGAAATTTCATTCACTAAATTGAGAATCAACTTAATCCAATTATTTGTACAATGGAAATTGAACATATGTTGCAGACTAGTATAATGATTTGTTAAACAATCAACTCATTTAAAAGTTGAAAAATATAATAATTTTTAATATTATCAAGGTCACAGCTGATATTTAAACATAAGAACTTTTCGTCTAATCTCATATTATATTAAATCATCATTTTATTTAAAATCTTAAATTATTAAAAATTATATAATTCTAATATTATATCTTCCAACATGATTTGTACCCCTACATTTTGTCCATGAAAAAAAGTTTGTGGGTGTGATTGGACTGTTCATGAACAAATTCACACTGCCAAAAAAAAAAAAAAGTTTATTGTCCTTGTATCTTTACCCATATATATTTATTGTGTTAATGCATGAAAAAGAAAAAGGAAAAAGAGAGAAATCTCTCGTCCAATAATACATCACATGAACAAAGATAATAAATATGTCATAAATCATTACTTAAAAAAAAAAAACTATCTGATATGTGCAAATTATCAGTCAGATTGAGCTGTCTCTATTTTTCCACCCACCATGTGATCACTTTAAAGGGCTCTGCAGTTTGGATGGGTTAGAGAGTAGGGCCAAGATATTCCCTCTAGCTGTCAATAGAGGAATACCGACAACAGTCCAAAAAAGGTCATTCATTTCTCATCAAACAGACGCCTTTCGTTACCGACACAAACACATTGCGAGGAGAAAATGAAAGAGATTTTGGCTTGAATCACGTTCATTAACCTTATTCATGAATCTATTTAAACATCGTTGTCATGACGTAGGTTGTTATTTTTTTCCTAGAAATAAAATATTCTATCTAAATTAATTCTGTCCATGAAAAAAAATTTCCAAAAAAAAAAAAACCCATAAGCTCTGGTGTAATAAATATTTGCCATGTGAATAAAAAGTCTGATATGACCTACACACATTGTTTATATCTCAAGCTTTATTTGTGTGAATGCATTACACTCTTATCTGTTACAATTTTATAGAAATTAAATTTTTGTAAGTTTCATTTATTATAACTATATTGACCTTGAATTTTTATTTTTATTTAACGTATAAAAGTTTCATTCACTTATTCGACAACATGCACTTGATCTCTTAACAACATTACTTTATATGATCAGTATGTTTAATAAACTTGAGAATTTAATTTGTCCACAGCCAAAAGAGGGGATAAATAAAAAAAATTCTAGCCTTTCATTCTCTAAGAAAAGCCATTTCATTGAAAGGGACAATGTAATGTAACATGCATGAAACAAAACAAATGAGGAAGGGGGATGATTACTGTGTGATTAGATTGGTACTAATTGAATGTAGCATGCATGAAACAAAACAAATGACGAAGGGGGGATGATTACCGTGTGATTAGACTGGTACCAATCTCCGATTAGCACCGTGTAATCCCCGGATGGATCTGCAAAGGGGACTGGAATTCTGGGTCGACTGAGGATCCTGATCCCTCCAAAACCACCAGCTGCTTTGTGGAATGCAAGAGAAGGAAAATAGTAAAAGCTTCCAATTTGATCCTTCACTTGAAGAATGTAGGTGAAGTTCTTCCCCGGGGGAATCGGACATGTTGTTCCGTAAACTCCATCTTCAAATGAATTCCTCCTCTGTTGAATTCCATTCCTATATTTTCAAGCAAACGTCATTTCGGATGCAGCGAAGCTCATTTTCAACTTCATTTAATTTTAATTTTTGAAGTGAGACTCATTTTCTACAATAATTTATTGGATAATGCTACTCTAAACTGAAGTATAACGAGACAGAGTGTTTTAATCATAAGATGAAAAAATTATTCATTGATCTTGGTACATTACATTCGGGCTAATAAATGTGTGACATATCAACAAAATGTGTGGGTCATTCTGACAATTTTGTTGATGTATTACACACCCACGTGTAATGCACCCAAAACTAACGAATACTTACTCTCGTTAAATGACTTAAAAGTTAGACATAAAGTACTAAGATTAATAAAATTTAATTTCAAAATTATTCGATAATTAAAACTGACTTAAAAGTTATACATAAAGTATTAAGATAAATAAAATTTAATTTCAACATTATTTTATAATTAAAACATCTCGTTTCATATGCACTTCAACTTTGAGTAACACTATCCTAATTTAAATGACCGTAATCATAATCAGAATCAGAGCTACTTCTTCTAATGAGCTTTCTAAATGTGAACGACCATAATCAGAATCAGAATCAGAGCTACTTCTTCTAATGAGCATTCTAAATGTGAACCCAATAACAACCCTGTCGGCAAGCATTGTCCCTACTTCTAATGAGCATTCTAAATGCCCAGGCGCATGCTTCAGAATGCAAACCAAAGTTAGTTAACATAGATGGGGCCCATACTAATAATTCACGATCAAACTTTAATGAACGAGCTTTCTTTTTCGATCTTTTTAAAGCCAATTTGAGCTTTCATAACTGTCCTCTGTTTGTTTGACTCTTTTTTTTTTTGTTTGATTTTAAGGACTATTCGGGAAGTTTTCATACTATAATTTTTTTTTGTGCTTGTAAAAATTATATTTAAAAAATTTTCTGTTAATTTCCAGTGTCACAAAACACAAAAAAACTGTGTTTATAATACTTTTAAACTTTTTTTAAACGCACATTTTATATTAATAAAAAAAAATCCCAAAAACCAATTAAAATGCTGTTTAGAACCTGGAAACTCAACATGAAAAAGTTGCTTTTTACTAATGATGTGATTGATTATGAAACAGACATTGTATCTATCTAATATCTATTATAACTTGTATTCAAATTCCTGTCAAGTTGCCATTATAAAATTATGGATGAGATATGGTAATACTAGTCACTAAATCTTAGTAATTAAGACATCATATCTTGTTTCTTGTATCGTACATCACAAAGATAAATATGTTAGCACAAGAATAAGATATGAAATAATCATGTAAGCTCTTTCTGCCATTAGCAGCACACATACACTTCTAAACACGGTGAAAATAATTTCTTGGGTGGACATCATTCAATTGAATGTAATTAACCTTATCCACTGACCAAGGTAATACAAAATCTCAAGATTTGCATCCAATGATCAAGTGACAAGACTGTGACGTTGTTTACATTAAGCTTCATTTAATAGTCCGAATGGATTTCAAAATAGCAAACTGCATCCGCAATTTGTCAAAAATGGCGGGTGTGGCTCAATTGTCTTGCACACCCGGGCCACCAAACAGACTTGGACAATACGAATTAAAGAATTTCCTTCTTGGACCATGTACCATTGGATTTTGTACCCGTCTTTCTTGTCAATTTCGGGATATAATGCTTATACCATGAATTTGAATCTGCTCGGGAATTTACTATTGGATACAAGCATCAAGGCCGAGTGAAGTATAAGAGGAAATAATGATTTTAGACCCATCTATAAAGAATATTTTAAATTTTTTGTCTTTTATATAACGCCAATAAAAATTTAATTACCAAAAAAACATAAAATTTATGAGAAAATTTAAATTTTATGTCTTTATATGTTAATCTAAATTAGAAATGTAAAATTAATAAAATTTATTTAACAAAAAATGTTTCAAATTTTATTATAATTCTAAACTAGAAGTTTAAGGTTAATAAAAATTTAATTTTTAAATTATGTTTTTATTAAAAATTTATTCTTTTTTATGTCTCAAAAAATAAAAATAAAAATTATTTATAAATACCGAGGTCTCAAATGGTATATGATCTTAAAGGCGATTATGATAAGGATAGTAAATTATTTGAGCATAGACATTCTCTTAATCAGAATTCTAAATATTCGATCTTTTGCTCTAATCAAGGCGCCAACCCACATCAATTATTACAGAGACGTTCCCTTTAGATTACAAAACCATCCCCACTCAGCATTACAAAAACTATATTATATCAAGGATTAGATAGGGCAGTTTGGTCATTTAACCGAATTCTTACCAGGAAAGGAGAAAAGGCTCAGTCAGGCTGTTAAACACGTTGATAATGAGATTATCATTCGTCACAGAGTATATATCGGGACCTGGGAATTGTCCATTGATGAGTATTCCCTACAATAACAGATCAGCACCATTCATCATCATCACCAGATCACACAAGATCAAACTTCCAATATTCACAAATTTCCGCTAAAATCATCAAAATTTTCTGAAACAAACCTGTTGACGAACACCGAGTGGATATATATCTCCGTAAGTAACATTCCAGTTGAAGAATCTGTAAGGATCCTCAGCTCTGACAATAGCGAGAAGAGCAACGGCAACGCCAAAGAAGGCTGCTAAATTTAGCAGCATTTTTAGAGAGAGAATTTTCAATTTTTAAGAGCCTCTCTCTATATCTGCAGGCGATACAGTGAGGGTGGGAAGAAAGTGATATTGAATGATAAGGGATGGGATATTTAAATTGCGGCACAGACTTCTCTAGAGTCACTTCCAGAGAGAGGAAAAGAAAAGAGAGGGAAAATTAAAATATAAATGGAATAAAATGGGAAAAAAAAAAGTGTCAGTGTCGGTGGTGGGTCCACGCGTACAAATTTGAAACTAGGGTCGCCCACATGGTTGTGTGTTTTTCTTCTTGGGGCCTTCGAGTTGGTGGTGAGTTTTTAACGCAATGCTCGGAAACAGCATGTGCCTGGTTGGCTAATACCCCACTGCACCCGCCAGGCTTTCGCGTCCATTCCACTTCCTGTCCTCCCTCGGCTAATGATCCAATTTAACGTTTGTTTTATATCATTTCATTTTCAATGAGTATTGATGATTCACAACCAAAGAATGTCTCTTAATGAGACAGAACTCTGAAAGTAGTAACACTATCTTTGCATCGAAGAATTTAAGAAAAAAAAAAAAATAAGAGATGTTATTTTGTGTTTGGTTTAAAATTAAGAAAAAAAAGAAAAGATGATAGAAGGAGAGAAAGAGGTATGGCAACGGAAGAATAAGAGAATTTTTAATAAATTTTTTATAATATTAATTCTAACTTTAATATTATAAAAGAAAAAATAAAAAAGATAACTCTATTTTAAAACATAATAGTAAAAAAATATATAATTATTTCATTTCATTTTTTTTCTTTCTTTTATTGTTTCTAAGCAAGATGAGAGAATTACACTCTCATTTTCATCATTTGTTATTCAAACATGAAGAAGAGAGTGCACTCTCTTCTCTTCTCCCTCATAACTGATATTATCTTCTTTTCCTTCTATTTATCCAAGTATAGTATAAGTTTTTCCGTATGTATGTATGTATCTACTGGCACCACTGGATGGGTTGTGGTATCTCTGAAACGGGCACTTCAAAATCTAAATTAGATTTTTTTGAAATTTGAATGTTTATTCTAATATATTTGAAATATCCATTTACACCCATTTTGAAAAAGTGTGAGTGAAGTGTTTTTTTTTAAACTCTTGTTTCAAAAATGCTTCTTTTTTTATTTATATAACACATTCAATCCTTTTAAGTTTTAACAGGATATCCAAACTCTACAATATCATTTAATCTTTCAAATATACATTCATCCAAACACTTATAACTTAATTCAAATTACATTTTTTCAAATTCCACTTTTTCACCACTCATCCAGGTAAACAATATAAATATTGTGGCAAGCATTAGACTATGAAGTTAGGAGACATATAAAAGTCAAAATTTAAGAAGAATTTTTATAAAAAATATAAAAAAAATTTGCCGGACAATTTCTATTTTTCTTTAAAAAAAATATTATAAATATTAAGGATAAAAAAAATCTAATTTTCAAAACTTACACATAACATAGGTCTGTCATTGTATTACATATATATATATATATATATAGACACAAACTTAATTATTGTGTATAATTTTATTTTCAATTGCCAAAATGGGCAGTGGTTCCGGTGTCATCGGCATTGGCAAGGGTTTGGAAAAAACCAATATTCATTTTCAATGTGTACATATATAAAATTATTTGGTGTCTATATATAGCCAATCCTAGAAAGGCTAAAGTTGCGGAAAGGATAGGCATATTTGCTACCAACATTGCTTCAAAATCACAATAGAGCGAGCTCAAATCTTTTAATTATGCTAAGTTAAAAGTCAAACGTAAAACAATTTGTTGTTCTCGCATTGACCAACTCAACTAAGCTCTCACATGTTGTGAAGTCCACCAGAGAAAGTGTGTATGAAAAAAAAATAAAAACCCTAAATTCTAATAATTCCCTTCACGTGCTGGATGCACCGAAAAGCACACTATTGGTTTTGTCTTCTGGCTTTAAAAATACTGTAAAGCCAGAGAAATGGCACATGGAAAAGGATTGTTTCTCCATTACATGTATCAAGAGGTTGAAGTTTTCTTGTGTTCCCACTATGTTTTCCATCCTTCGCTTTTACTTTACATGGCACGTACAAAAGAGGAAGAAAAAGGAAAAGAAAAATTAATTTATTGTTATATAATTACAAATAATGTTGAAGTGAAATAAGATGAGAGTAAATGGGGAAAATTTTCACATAAGAAAGAATTATATGGGAAAGGAAAATGCATGAGAGAGAAATTATGCTTTAAATGTAGTTTTTGAATTGCCCAAATATTCCTCTACTTTTTCATTTTCGAGGATGTCAGCCTATGCAAAAACCTAGAACGTCAGGTCAGCTCAGGGAGAGAGACAGAACAACTGAAAAAAATTAAGGTGAATGGAACAAAGGATGAATACTCGTTAATTACCTGAGTGATTGACGATTAATCCGCTCTGTAAGTCACATATTTAGAGCAGTGGAGTATATTTTAAAATCAAATTATGGAGCTAATTATTTTAAGAGTCACAACGCGGCAACTCAACTACTTCCCATAATTCAATTACAGTGTTTTACGCTCTTCAAAATTGAATTTAAAAAGTGTTTTGTAGCTTTGCTGGTGGGAACATCCTTTGCTGGGATGCAAGAGTAGGACCAATCAAGTATCAGCCGCAATTAGTGCCCATGTTATCATACTTAAACCTTACACGCAGCAAAGTTATATCGCACAGTTCAAACTTCAAAGGACAGCAACATTTTAATATAAAAATAAACATTAGAGTTTTAAAATTAAAATAAAGTTAGACGAATTTCAACTGTTTCACTCTTTTGCCCAGTTTTGATCCCTTTTTGCTCTGATTTCAACAATTCATATGTGATTTTTAGCCAAATCGACTGTTTTGAACACTATCATGGACCCCGTTTTTCGAAATTATACTCCCAAGTGCCAAAGCATTAAATCAAAAGCCATATATCGCCCTGATTCAATGAAGGACTCAACACCAGGAGTCATGATTAAATTGACGACTTCAAATTATGTCATTTGGAAGTCAAGTATAGAGGATATCCTGATATTGTAAGGATCTATATGATCCTTTTGGAGAATAAAAGCGTTAAACCTGCAACCAAGACAGAAGATGACAAGCTAACTATGGCTATAATTAAAGATGCTTTGTACAAAGAAGAGACAAGAAAAAAAGAAATGGGTGCAAACCACTCCTACGTTACAAAAAACAGAGAAAGGAACCAAGAAAGAGACAGAGGGAGAAGGAGAGGAAAATCTCGTGATCCCAACAAGTTTGTCATTAACTTTAACTAATTTCAATTATAATGATCCAGTTTCACCATGCTAAAACAGCTTTACCATAATTACAAAACCAAACAAGCAAAAAAAGCAATGATCGTATTTCCACATCTTTCTCCAAATAATTCATGATAAAATGCAATTACAGTCAAGTTGACTATTAAATACACAGCTCCTTTGTAAACGAAAATTGGGAATATTAAAAAAATGAAACATAACAGCTGTGTCGCAAAAGAGCAATCCCTTTCAGATTTTCTATTTATTTGATGCTATCTGATTTCCTATTCTGCTTTTAATTTTTCTCTATCTATTTATTATTTCCAATTACAAGTATTAATTCGCTATGGGGACAGACTCCTCGGCCCTCACAACCACCAGCCTCACAACTACCACTTTAATATGTTTGTGTGTTCGGCTCACCTCATCTTCTCACCCTGTTTTTTTTTATGCCATCTCTGCTACTACAACGGCAAATTCAACACTTACTTTCAATTTTCAATCCAAGACAAATCATCGTTGTGTCTCTAAATCTTTTATCAAGTTTTGTCCTGTAAATGATGTGTATATCATCTGATGTATTATAATTGAAAGCATAGAGTTATAGTAACCACATTTTAAACCCAAAGTTTGGACAGAATCCAACACATACTGACCGTGACCAAGTTAGTCAAAGCCAATTTGATGACTCTCTCAAAATAAAAGAAAGTACAACTGAAAACAGACAAAAATAAATAAATAAATAAAAAAAGTTAGATTACGCTTAAAGAGTGATTGAGATATATTTTTTTAAAAATTTTATAATTAATTTTTAAAAAATTATAAAAATACATTTAAATATACTCCCTCCGTCTCGTATTTTATCACTATTCATTCTAAGAATTTCATTTAAAAAATTAATGTACTTTTAAGTTATAAATTTTTAAAACTACCTTTTATTACACCTAATGTGAACATGTTTTACAATTAAATGAAGACAATATGAAAATTTTAAATAATTTTAAAATAATAAAACAATACTTTCAAAAAAGTTAGAATGTCTAAAAGAGACTATCATTTTAAGACGAAAAAACTAATAATTTAAATTTTAAAAAATTAAAATAAATAATTTATCAAATACATATCTCAAATTTTAAAATTAAAAAAACAAATAAAACCTAACTAAAGTTGAAGAAGGACATCAGATGCATGCCAGCCAACTTATCATTTCCATCAACTTGACAATGACGGGTCAAGTAAAAGCCTAAAACTATTTACATGTACCTTTTCTGAATTTTGTTTCAATAAAGAAAAAAGGAAAAAGGAAAAAAAAAAAAAAGACATCAACTTGACATCATGCTAGCCAGCTTATCATTTCCATCAACTTGCCAATGACGGGTCAAGCCGTAAAAGCCTAGAACTATTTATATGTACCTTTTCTGAATTTTGTTTCAAAGAAAAAAAGAAAAAAGGGAAAAAAAAACAATGGATGTGTGCTTGATCAAAACAAGCCCAAACTCAATTAGCAACTTTTAGGTTGAATTTGGGCTGGCATAGATGGACCATGCCCGTGTTAAAGAGAACAATTATACGGACAAATGTCTAGTTACGGAGGCCCATATAAAGATGCAATTATTTAAAGATACCAACCCAACTAGAAAAGATTTTAGGTTATTCAGAAAGCTTCAATCAAACTCCGGTTTCAATTGGGTTTGGGGACCTATCGACAGCCGGCTATTCCTATCCCTGTCAGTCTCTATTATATAGCTCCACCATTGAACTAAAGAAAAAGCAGCAGCAATTATTCCACTTCAAAACAGAAATTTGAGGAAAGAATACTATATGAAATCAATGCAGGATTCACACACTTCAGCCCACACAAGCTTAAGCTTATCTAAGCATCAATTGATCTGAGAGGGTGGATCAGGTGGATCAAATTTGTAACAAGGAGATTTTCAATGGAAGACAATACTACGAAAGTGTGTGCGTCTGTGTTTTTTTTTTTTTGGGGGTGAGGTTGAACAGTAGCCTTTTAATTTTTCACTGCTTCCTGGAAATTAAAACGCTGCAGTGGTAACACTAACAATTGTACATACCATCAGACTAG
>CM018038.1:0-170000 GCA_008638375.1 Nyssa sinensis | reverse complement strand
TTATGTCCTTACCAAAGGACCAAGAGCCGGCAGGCCTGTAAGTAAGCCAGATATCTCTTCGGTGTCATTATAAGTGACTGTCATTATATATGACATTCCGTTCAGAATTCGAGTCGACGCGAATTTTTCCGTTTCAACCGTTGTAATGGGCATGCTAAATGATATTTGATATCTGTTATGAGCTCTATTAGGCTACTTATTGTTATTCAATGTTTAAATAGCAATTTTGTTTTTGAAAAATGTATTTGAATTGTTTCAGTAATGCTTCTTATCTATGGTTTTATTTAAAGTTTCTTTTGCTATAAAAACTTATGACAGGGCATTGGTATTATTCATTTAGCTTTGTTACCTCACCCCATTTCCCAACCAATTTTTTAAGTAATGAAGCTTAAGATGGGGAAGGAACTTAAGGAATAAGAGTTTGTAAAATTGTATAGCAAAACTTGCAAATATCTTTTTTGAGCCTATGTAGGATTTTGTATATATACAATCGCTATTTTTGTGTGTTGCCCAATTGTAGATGTACATGACTTGTAATAAATTTTGCAAGTGTGAGTTTGATATTAAACTTAGGATTGCTCTGATCGAATGTGGTTGGTATGAGTTTGATGTGAACTTGACAGGTTAAAAATGTTACGCTTCTGCTATATTAATAAACTATCCATTATATGGCCCATTCAATTTTGTATAAGGTCTCGATGGCCGGTTATGGACCATAACTCTATCCTACATAGGGTGTGGGTCGCGACAAGAATTGGCTAGCCAACTTATAAATATGGCCAGCCAATTTTACTATAATATCTACTGCTATTAAATTGGTTGGTCAAATTCTTAAGGAGGCTAACTAGTTTTGGTCTAGTGACCAACTGTCCTAAATTTGGTCAGCCAATTTCACTTTAGAAGCCTACTACCCAAGTTTTGGCCAACTAATTTTCCTCAAGAGAAATCTACGGTATTCATCATTTCTGGGCCTTCCTTTTCATCTTTCTTAGTTTTCTTTTGTACCTATATTTCCACTTAACGCTTGATCCATCAATTCACAATCCATAATGTATCCACACTAATTTAATCCATTAAAGAATCAAAATATCAATATTTTACTCATCTTTCATACTAAAGCTTTCATTTCCAATTTCATATATAATCTATCCTCTGCTAAAACCCAAAATACAATCATTTCAAGCATTTTAATCACATCACATATTAAATTCCTTCTAGAGTTATAGAAGATCAAAGATTATAAGCAAAAACAAATTCAGCATTTTAGGTCAATACCCAAAAATACAAAACATGGGATTCCAACATCCATGTTATCAATACAAACATCTTTATGCCATAGTCTTCGAAAGAGTAGATCAAAGAGGATCCCATCTATGCTATCTTCATGTCATTAGCTCCTTGCCATTTCTTGCATCGAATAGGGGTCAAATAGCAATGACAAACAAGTGTTTTCATACATTTCATTAAAGAAGTATTCATTATGATATCAAGCTAAGCATGAGCATTAATAAGGCATATATTTGCACAACCCAACTTGTATGAAAGTATTAAACATAAGGATAAAGGTTTATCGAATCAACACCTTACGTACCACGATCATGTCATCTTCTAACTCTCATTCTTATCTTACCTCTCAATACTACCTAATGGCCCCAAATCAAGCTTAATGTGCTTTACAAGCTACCAACCTGATGGAAACATACGACCTCCCACACGAGTTTACAGTTCAAAACCGAAGGAAGACACCATTTCTGTCACAAACTTGGGGTAATCATTAATCATTTTACACTCTCATCTCTTCGTGCTATCTTATTTTTCACCAATTTATCATGAACACTCACTCGATTTCCCACCCAAACATTGAGTAGTCAATAGATAATGACATATCAACCATTAGATAGCATTATAGTAGTTGTATATTCAAAGAATTCCATAATACATCACTATTGTAACCATTGAAATTTTATCAAATATTTAGTGAATACACAAGTTTTCCTACATGTATATGAATAGCAAGTATGTGAATTTTTAATAATACAAGAGGCAGATTTGGACCGTGATCATGCATTGAATACATATTTCTTTATGAAGAATAAAAATATAATAAGAGATATTGGTTTTCATATACGAGTCTAACAAGTAGTCCATGTCAATTAATATACATGATACACACATTATGCCATATGAAATGTGATGGAGTGCACGATTTTTCCCTAAAACATTGATTATTTGAGCTTACGAGTTGAGATAATTAACGTGTAGGATAACTTTTCTAGATCTAGATATCTAGACTCAACTCCCACGAATACCTTGCTAACGTAAAAGATTAGCCTTTGAATTTCGTTATGCTTTCTTAACAAGACAGAGCTAATTGCATGATTTGAGGCCGCAAGATAAAGATATAATTTCTAGCCCACGATTGGTTTTGACAAGAGTTTTAGGGACCCGAGGTAAGCTTTAAGTTACTAGAAAGTGTGCTCGCAATCTGGGGTCTATTCGTAGGACTTGTCTCCTTTGAGCGCTTTGAAGAATGACAGACATCGATCGATTGATTTAGAGATAAACAGTTCAGAGCAGCTATCTTTGCGTTTAAGCTCTGGACCTCCTTCTTCATACTAGGAGAGCACATCTCCTGTAAGGATTTGATCTAAAACAGGTTAGCCTCTATCCCACATTAAGATACTAGGTACCCCATGAACTTCCTCTCTGTTACGCTAAAGGTGCACTTGGTGGGATTTAATTTCATGCCATGTTTATTCAAGATCTCGAACATCTTAGCCAGATGTTGGATATGATTATTCTGATTCGTGCTTTTTACGAGCATGTCATTGATGTAAATCTATGGTGTTACCAATTTAAGGGTGGAATATTTTGTTGACCAGCCTTTGATAGATTGCTTCTACATTCTTTAACCCAAAAAGGCATTACCTTATAGCAGTAAATCCCACTTTCAGACATGAAAGTTGTCTTCTCCTGGTTTAGGGGGTACATCATCACATGGTTATACCACGAGTACGCGTCCATAAAACTCAAGAGTTGATGCCCTACAGTTGTGTCTACTAACTGTCTATTATAGGGATCGAGATGCTGTCTTTAGGGCATGCTTTGTTGAGGTCGGTATATTCAACTCAAACCCTCCACTTTCCATTCTTCTTTTTAGCCAAAACTATATTGGCCAACTAGTCTGGGTAACAAACTTCCTTGATCATCCCAACTTCCAAAATTCGCTCAACTTCTTCATTGATTATTTTGTGTCGTTGTAGTACGAATGTCTTTCTCTTCTGACGTACTGGGAGGTAGCATGGATCGGCCATAAGTTTATGGCTAATGAAGTTGGGATCAATGCCATTCATGTCCTTTGCATTCCAAGAAAACGCTGAGATGTTGCTTTTTTGAAAAGCTATTATCTTTTCTACTTCCTCTAGGCTCAGAGTTGAGCCTATCTGGACAACTCGACTGGAATTTTGGGGGTCAATTTGGATCTTTCGAACTTATTCCTTGCGTGGGAGCAAATTTTTTGTCCCTCTTAGGCTGAGCGATTCTTTTAACTCCTTTAGACATGGTTCGTCTAGTTCTAAGATTGGAAGTATGAAGGAACTAACAAACTTATGTAGTTTCTATTTCTCTAATTTAGGCTTCAGTGTCGTTGTTTGGCATTCCTTGGACGTAGGTTGGCAGCCTTTGATGGTCATTACCTTTCCTTCTAGAATAAAATTTAAGCACTAATACATGGTTGACGTCACGACATTGAGGTCATGGATCCAAGGTCTTTCGAGGATCAAATTGTATGGAGAAACAACGTCAATGATCAAGAGTTCGGTCAAGACAATTTTTTGATCTTGGGCCTTTCTGATAGTGATGGGAAGTTTGATGGTCCAGAGTGGAGTGTTGATATCATCATTAAAAGCCACCATCATTGTTGTAGTGGGCTGGAGTTCCTTGGGATCTATCTTCATTTTTTGAAAACAAAGAGTAAAAAGTACATTCCCTGAACTCCTAGTATCAATGAGCACTCTCCTGATATGGAAGTTTGAGATTTGAAGGGATATTATGAGCTTGTCATCGTGGAGAAATGTATTCCTACCAGGTCCAGGTCTGAGAACTAGAGTGTGAGGGTTAATTTATGCTTCTTCTCAAGTACATTGATAAAGAAGACTTCTGGCTCTTGTCTAGCCTCGCAGTCATACCTCTTCCGAGCCCTATTCGACATTCCACTCCTCTGACTGTCTGCATGGAGGAGATAGATGATGTGGTGTTGAGGTTCTGCCCCACATTTATCATTTGGTCCATCAAGCTTGGGACCCTATTATCTATGAGGGGCTTTTATTGGTCCTCATCACCCTTATGTGGCCAACCATCAGTTCTTTGTGCATTTTGGGTGAACTCCCCTAGCTTCCCCCTGTGAATTAGGCCTTCAATTTCTTGTTTCAGAATTCGACATTCGTTTGTGGTATAGCTATGATCCCTATGAAAATCACAGTATTTGCTCTGATTCCTTTTTTAGGGTCTCTTTTCATCCTCTCTAACCATCTAAGCTCTTCTCATTATTATATCTGATGGAGAAATATGCCTCAGTAGTGTGTTCAGATGTGTGTAGGGGTTACCTTTTTTGAGGTGTTTGGCAAATCCTTTTGTTCACGCCTCTCTGGACTCCAAGCTCTCTTTTTCTCGTCTTTACTCGACCTTGTGAGGGGTTGTTCCTGTTTCTTACCAATTTTTTAGTTTCTTTTAAGGAGGACCTTACATCTTCCAAGGTGATGTACTTTTGAGCTTTTAGCAGTAGTTCAGGCATATTGGTTGGAGGAATTGATGAGAGAATCCCTGAACCTTCAAAGAAAAAGGCCGGAGTTTAAAGCTAAGACTAAAAATCATTTTTCGCATCCTTCCACCGAGGTAAGCTCCTTGTTAAATCTCCCGATGAAGTCCCTCAGAGATTCACCCTTGTTCTTCTTGATTGTTAATAGAAACTCAGGACCCTTTTTAAACCTCCTACTGGTGATAAACCTGCTCAAGAGTTTGCTACTCGGATCAGTGAAGCTTGAAATTGAGTTTGGAGGTAGACGGTAGAACCACTCCATGGTTACCCCCTTAAGGCTTATAACAAACAATCTGCACATTAGTGCATCTGTACCTCATTGAATAGCCATAATATGCTGGAAGTGAGAGAAATGGTCCATAGGGTCAGTGCTTCCATCATACAGTTCAATTTTTGGAAGGATGTACTTCTTTAGAGGTGCCTCTACCATTATGGCTGGGGTGAAAGGAGTCTCCCGCATACCGAACAGATTGTAAAATTGTTCAGCCGCTTGTTGGGTGACTCCAAATCTAACAGGATTTCTTGACTCTACCTCCTCATCTCAGCTATATCATGAATGATGATGACTCTTGGATTGTTGAAGTACCACCCCAACATTCAATTGTTCCAGGTTCTCTAGTTAGTTTACTTGCTGAGGAGGTTGCCTTCGGCCCAAGAGGCACATTGTCGTTTAAGCCATTTAGAGGTTGTTGATTCTGAGCTGGCTAGCGTATCGGTTGGTCATAAACTAGTTGCGACGAATGTTGGTTTTGAACTAGCCGTGGCAGTTGCTGGTCCTGAACAGGCTGCGAGGGTTGATGGTTTTGAACCGACTGCAGCGGCTGCTAGTTCTGAATTGGTTGTGACTGTTGATTCTACGCAATTAAAGTTTGCTGACTCTGAACTAAATTTTCCACAATCTGGCTCAGAGTCTCATTCTACTGAGCCATGGTGTTTATACTCCGATCAGCTGTGTTTGGACAAGGCTGACGTATCGCGGTACACCTGTGAGTGCCAACACAGAAAAAAATGAAAGAGTAGTATCATCTTTTTTATGGATTTAGAAGGATCCTGACTGTCTCCTTCCCTAAAAGTGGGAAAGAACGCCTCTTATGGGAGGTAGAGAGAGTGATGAGTCGTTAGCTTGTTTTTGGGCAAGAAACAAGCAAACCCGATACAACAAAATATAATTAAAAGGAAACTGAAAAGGAATGAAATAATCGAAATTACATCACCTTGTCTCCTAATTACTCCTAATTACATTCTAAAGATCCATTGATATAGATCAAATAAAATAAAGCATTGAAATAAAGCGAAAACCAAAGAAAACATAGATCCAGGGGAAGGTACAAAGTAGGAAAGTGTTAGCATTTTGGTTCTTTAAAAAACAAACTTGAATTCTTTCAAAAATTGTTTTTTCTCATAAAAAAAAATTCAAACTAGATCACAAAGGTAAATCAGAAATAATTAGAAATAAATTAATTGAGATTTATATTATTACATATTATATTATAATTAGATACATATAAATATTATTTTATAATTTGCCAAACTTATGATATATAACTTTAATTTTAAAAAATATTATATAATTTAATAATTAATATATGTTATATTAATTAATCGAATTTGTTAAATCTTGTTATTTTTATTAAATTTGAATAAAACTAAATTTTTTATATCATATTTAATTAAATGTATTAAATTCCGATCACATTTTTTAAGAATATTAAAAATTGTGAAAATGTAATTCAAATATAATTTGTTTCAAAATATTGATTTTTTAAAAATTGTGAAAATGTATTTGGATATGATAATCTAAATTATAAAATAGTAAAAAAATTTAAGATTAATAGTTTGTCAATAACGTATCCCACGTTTTAAAATTAAAAATTTATTTTTTAAAATCTAAACAAATAAAGGGGGGCAGTTTTTATTTTAAAAAAACATTATAATAAAATAATAAAAAATATATATTTCATATATTTAAAAAATAAATACTCACCACAAGCGAATAGGACATTGATCTTAAATCCGTCAACGGTCTTATTCATTAGCAAAGCAGTTGATCTTCCTAAATAAAGATTATGTAAGCCATGCCTTTTATTGGATGACCGTTTCCTATAAAAAAAAATAATAATAATCAAGGCTTACCAGTATATAATAATAATTTTGAAAAAAAAAAAGAATTTGAATGGCTTGTCAATGGATCAATGTTGGATGTTTACCTGATAGTAATTTAGATAAAAATTTTTGAAAAATATTTTTAAAAATTTTGTAATTAATTTTTTAAAAATTATAAAAATGTATTTCGATATGATAATCTAAATTTTTTTTTTTTAAAAAAAAATTAATTTCAAACACATATCTTGTAATTTGAAATTAAAAATCTTATTTTAAAAACATAACCAAATTAAAAATTATACTTTTTTTCAAATTAATCAATCCAAACAATGGTTCAAATTCCAAGAAATTACTTAAAAATACTTCTCAAAATATTTCTTAAAACTCTAACTCTCAAAAACTATCCAAACAATGGTTCAAATTCCAAGAAATTACTTAAAAACACTTCTCAAAAAATTTTCTTAAAACTCTAACTCTCAAAAACTATCCAAACATAACCTTAGGCACCCACCCCATCCAATCCAAATGAATCAGCCTCGAATATTCACTTACAAAGGCTATTTTGTCATAAAAAAACTGTAAATAGAGATGTGAGTCCTAAAAAGATAAATAATAAAGAATCTAACATGAAGAAAAAAAATAAAATAGAAAAGATAGAAAGAAAATCTAACTCAGGCCCGAAGGCCTGCTACGTATCCTTTTAAAAAGCGGAATCAGAGTCACGTAATTCTTCGGTTTGTCCTCTTTTATCAAGAGTGATAAAAGAGATGAGATCAATCGGATCTAAAAAAATTGTTAAGGGTTTGAAAACATACCTTATCAATCATGCGAGTCGAGCATCACTTCGACTAGGAAAGTCTGATCTAAATGCTTCAGTCGGGCAGATCTTCGGCTAGTTTTTCAATTCAAAAGGCATTGCTTCAGCTTGCTTCTTGAAGAGAGGCTGTCACTTCAACAGGGCTTCGGCGTAGGGAGAGAGAGAGAGAGTTCTTGTAGAAAGAACTCTAGAATTAAACTAACAGCATGAGGCTATGAAAATATATGTTTTTTCGTCCGTTAAAACCGATGGTCAAGGGGCTCTATTTATAGGAAAATATAGAGATTTGATCCAAGGGTCTAAGATAAAACCCTAAAATGGAGGGTTAAGATCATGTCTTGAGTGATAATTATCTAATTAAATAAATAAAATATTAAATAAGAATGATTATCCTAACTAACAAAATAAATTAATAAATAATTATGATAATGCATGAACCAATAGAATTAGTGTTTACATGCAAGAGCCAATGAAATAAAAGAAAAAAATAAAATTTAATTGAAAAATAAACTCTAAAATAAAAATGTCTAGGTTCGATGTATCTCCATTTAAGGAAATATCAAGTAACCAAATTTATAGAAACTCTAAAAGTGGGAAGTCTTAAGTAAGTCTAAATAGATTACTATCACTCAAAATTACCAAATTGCCCCCAATTCGATGGAGAATCTCTTAATTATCACAAGACATGTGAAATGACCAAATTATCCCCGATTTGTCACCAAAGGGATGAAATTATCAAAATACCCCCATTTGGGTAAAATGATATTAAAATTACAAAAATGCCCCTCAAGTGACTATGAAGTCCTCCTGAGGGTATGATTATGCCAAAATTATCAAAATGCCCTTAGTGGGCAAAAAGGTGCCTAAATTACCGAAACACCCCCGATGGGCAAAAGAGTCCTAACGGGAATTATACTCTATTGGGAAGAGTCCTACTTAGACTTTGATCTTGACAAAAAAGTCCTAACAGGAGTAGGACTCTATCGGAAAGAGTCCTTACTTAAAGTGGGACTCTGTTAAGAGAGTCCTAACGGGAGTGAGACTCTATTAGGAAGAGTTCTACTTGGACTAGGACTCTGGCAGTAGAGTCATAATGGGAATGTGACTTTGTCGGGAAGAGTCTTACTTGGACTGGGAATCTAGCAAGAGAGTCTTAACGAGAACGGGACTCCATCGGGAAGAGTCCTACTTGGACTAGGAATCTGTTAAGAGGAGTCCTGATGGAACCGGGACTCTATCAAGAGGAGCTCTAATGGGAGTAGGACTCTGTCGGGAAGAGTCCTACTTAGGACTGGAACTCTATCAAGACGAGTCCTAATGGGAATAAGACTCTGTCGGGAAGAGTCCTACTTGGACTAGGACTCTGGAAAGAGAGTCATAATGGGAATAAGACTCTGTCATAAGGAGTCCTAATAGGAATAAGACTCTGTCAAGAGGAGTCCTAATGGAACTGAGACTCTGGCATGAGAGTTCTAGTAGGAATAAGACTGTCAGGAGGAGTCTTAATGGGAATATGACTCTATCAAAAGGAGTCCTAATGGAACTGAGACTATGGCAAGAGAGTCCTAGCGAGAATAGGACTCTGTCAAGAGTAGTCCTAATGAGAATAGGACTTTGTTAGGAGAAGTCCTAATGGAACTAGGACTCTGGTAGGAGAGTTCTAGCAGAATTAGGACTCTAGCAAGAGAGTTCTAGCGGAGAATAGAACTTTGTTAGGAGGAGTCCTAATGGAAATAGGACTCTATCGGAAAGAGTCCTACTTAAAGTAGGTTTCTTGGTTTAATTACCGAATTGTTACTATTTAATCAAGAGTCACAAAATAAGGTGTCTATAGCATCTTTGTGCAAGAACTGGTGCTCGGACCAGAGCAGATTGCCTTGGTTGTAAGTTTCGAGCCATTTGGTTGTTTGATCAATTTTATTAAAGAATAGAACTTTGTTAAGTTCCCATAGACGGCGCCAAACTAATGATGTCATTTTTTTATCTTCGATAGTTAATGCCCGAAATCCTTTCTCCATGGTATCTGCAAAGAAGGGATTAGAATATCACCGGTGGAGGTCTGGCGAAGAATCCTCCGACGGTCAAGTTAGTAACTTGAATAAGGAACTACTAAAAGTGAGTCTAAAGTTTGGAGAATAGTGTACCTCTTCTAGTTGAGGTCTTATCCTTTTTATATATGATGAATATCTTGTTGTTGAAATCTTCCCAAGAAAATAGGGATTTGATTTGATTCTTTTAACTTAGTCAATTCCCACACATCTCTGAATAACTGACTCTTCGTGTGCATACCTCAGAATTGAGCGATGAGGTCTAGAAGGTATTTTTTTTATTTTGACTATTGCGTTTCACTATTATCTCGTGAACTGAATTTGGGTACACCATACTTATATATATATATATATATATATATATTGATATTGCAGTGTAAGAAACTGATTATTCTACAACAATGAAAACCTAGTAGTGAAATTAATTTTTCTTTAGCAATGAAAACCCAGTGGTTTGGGCCTCTTGTAGTGATGCATCGTGTATATAATATATATATACATCATGTATATTTGTTCGTTTCTGACTGTGTAGCAGTAGGGCCATAATGTGGAGAAACTAGTGTTGTAGATCAAATTATCAATTGAAGTCATATGTTGTTTTCCCTTACCTATTAAACTATAAATGCTTTGTAGATGAATTCCTTGCAACTATCATTCAGGAACTAAAGATACTCATTACTTTAAAGTACTAAAAATTGATGGCAATTGGGAGTTAGAAGAACTTGTTTTCAAATGCTCCAAAACAAGAGAAGAGCTTTTACTAATGCACCCTTCATGAATCCCTTCAATCAGAAAAAAAAAAAAATTCATTATACATACTTTCAAATTCCAATTGAAATAATGAGGCCCTATCATTGATGATGTCATTTTTTGTCTTTGGTAGGTGATGCTCGAAATTTCTTATCCAAGTACATGTAGAAAGGGGATTGGAAGGTCACCGGTGGAGGTCCGGTAAAGAAGGCTTCGACGGTCAAGTTAGTAACTTGAACGATGAACTACTATGAATGAGAGTGTAAAGTTTGGAAAGAGTGTACTCTTCAGGTTAAGGTCTCACCCCTCTTTACAGGTGATAGATATCTTGTTGTTGAGATCTTTCTAAGAAAGTAGGGATTTGATATGATTCTTTTAACTTAATAAATTCCTGTATTATTCTGAATAATTGACCCTTTGCATATATACCTTAGCATTGAGCGATGAAGTCGGGAGGTTATCATTTTGGACTTGACTACCATGTGTCATTCTTGCCTTTTGAATTGAATTTGGATACACCAATGGTTGATGAAATCTGTGATAGGGATTTGTTTAAACATTCATGTGTATTTTAGAGAGATTTTTTTATAAAGAAGAATATTAGAAAGAAGTAGAATTTTAGAGATGATTTTTATTTTTCTTTTAAAAGATGAAATTTAATGGTTCACGGATTCACTGCTAGATATGTGTGTGTGTGTGTGAGAGAGAGAGAGAGAGAGAGAGAGAGAGAGAGAGAGAGAGAGAGAGAGAAGAAGATGGTCACTGTTGGACAAAAGAGGGGGCAAAGTTGATTTTGTATTATTAGAAGGTTAAAATGAGTATTTAAAAAATTGAGAATATGTCAGCATTTTACATCATTGACCATGACGGTCAACTGACGGAATGAAAAATTTGTTACATATATACAAACTTCAAGAAATGTCTCTGAGATGTTAGAAAAGAAAAGGGTAGTGTGTCATTGGGCCTTAGCTAAATTACAGTTTTGTTAAATGTTATACTTTATATGACAACAAATATAACTTTTCTATACAAATATTATCTTAATCCGATGATTCATATTTTTCAAGAATTATCTTATTTAAGGACTAGAAATCCTTGTGCATCAAAAAGAATAATATTATTGTATAAACAAAAAATCTGAACATTAATTTAAAATACATATGTCAAAATATAATATTTTAATATCATAATAATACCAAAAATTAATTTTGACATGACCATTTACATCGGAGATGCTTAGGCAGCTATCCTAAACTCTGTTTCGTTGATCCAATCATCCACGGTTACCTTTTCCTTTTCTTTTCGCATTCTAAAAAATTCACGGGAGTACTCTGCTTTAACCACTGCTGCTAAGCTAACCGCCGGTGATTTATTGCAGGCATCGTGGCACCCATATGAAAATGGGAAGTAAAGCACGGTTTCATGATTACAATACCTTTTTTAATTCGGTACACATGACACAGGATGATCTATAAATAGACTTAATTTCCCAGATCTAACCCCAAAAAAAAAAAAACCAGAAGAAATAGACAAACTTGGGTCCGATAAGTAGGATCATTTAACTGATCTGTTTGATTGTAGTTTACAACAAATCCACAATCTTCTCTGGGAGGATTGCAAGTAATGATCTCTTCCACATCACAAAAACTGTTTATTGAGCAAATTTAACTTATATTTATTGAACATTATCCAGTTGAAACTTACAGTTATCACTGCTGTCGTCTGCAGGGCAGAATGTATCTCAAATGATTTAGCTATAATTTCTATTCTTTGCATCATTAACAAATTTTTGGAATTAAAGAATAAGCCTACTTTTTTTTTGTTGGGTTGGGGGGATGGGGCGATTGACAGGGATTCAGGGACATATGTTGTCAGTACTCATAACTGAATGAAATTCTATAGATTAGCATTTGGCTTCACTATTCCCTGGAGCTTCCACCCACCAAGTCCTGCCGAAGAAAATGCCTGCAATTGAGAGACATAGGGTCAGACAGATGCCCAAGAAAATACAAGAAATATTCCATCTTAATTTAATTTCCGGCCAACTGATTTTCCATTGGTAAAAGCTTATTTTTTACCAGTAGAATTTCAATTGGTAAACGCCATCTACTTTGCACCAAGCCACAAATTAATTGTTTACGACTCTGCATAGCCAAACAACACACAGTTTTATTTTCCAGTCTAGAAATTTATCTCTAATCAGAGACTATGTTTACCTGCAGCAGTGTAAGGAAACAAGTATCAGGTCAGTGAGGAATGGCATTTGTTTCTATTAACATGTGTTTGGAATTTAAAATGTTTGTTATGTTGTGATTTAGGCGCGGATCTGCAGGTGGACAACAGGGAGAGGAATGAAATAGAGGTAGTGGACCTAATAAGGTATGCAAGAAAACATGTCTATGGACTAGAGTAAAGTGCTTTTCCAAATCTCTATATCTAAACCCTATGCATGACTACACTATATCAGCTTAATGTTAACACTACCAAATCTACTGCCTGTTACTCCTCTAATTTGGGATAGGATAACTTTACAGACACTACCCAGGGTGTGTGAGTTCTGCAGCTCTTAAGCTCTGGTGAGAAACCTTGCTAAATTCTTTGAACTAGCAAAGTCAGCCATGCTCAGCAAAAACACCTTAGTAAAATGTAGATACCAGGTCTCGAATCCTAAATCACAATGTGAGGACAACAGCCATAAACCGTCGGACCAACTTAATCTGCACGATAATTAGCTGTCATTGTACCTACTCAACTATATCCAGCTTATATATGAAAACGAAAGATGTTCACATATCTATATACATGTAAAAGAATATATTAAATAATATGTACATAAAAGGCTCTAGACCCTATAATTCTACTAAAAATTCGATGCTCCTGCTCTTGCTCTCCCTCTTGCTCTATGCTCTGGCATCCTAGAGCAAGAGTGCCTCAAGTATTTGGGCTCAGGATAAGCTACCCTATTACATTAGATATGCAGAACTAAAAGAACAGGTACCAGAATGTTCAGGAAAAAACATAACAATAACAGAGAACAAAAAATGGAACAATGGTGTACACAGAACTATTACAAAAATAAAGAGTCATTTTTTTTGGCAAGTAAATATGTATAGTTTACTTCACATAATGGAATCATTGGGTTCACTAACATGCAACCGTGTTTATCTATTACGACATTTTGCAAGATATGGCTACTAATTATTTGATACTATTTAACCAATATGGCTACTAATTGTTTTTTGATAAGTCTCAAGTTCTAATGTAAGTTTTGAAACAATGTAGCATTCAAATTAATCAAGCTCTACTTTGAATGATGCCAAATGTTAAGTACATTGCGACCAACACGGTCATTACAATCCCTCGATACAACTTTGCAGTTACATCCCTCATCAGTGCAATATAGAATGCACTCATGAAGATGTCAAGAGTATCTCATCTTATCACTTTGAAACATAGAACATAGACAACACGGACAAAAATAATTAGTCATAAGAAAGATGCTTAACCTCTTCCCATGATTTCCCAGTGGCTTCAAGCAAAGCAGCATTGCAAGTCTTTAGTTCTATGGAGGCACCTGAGAACATTGAGGCCGCTTCCTCCCATCCCCTATTATGTCCCATACACCTGTATACTTACTTTCAGAATTCCAAATTACTTTCTCAATTATTCCCATGACGAACAAGCATGAGATATCTGAAGCCTAGCAAGAACATATATAGAAGAAAAAACTGACAAGAAATTATTTATTTATATTGGGGGCGGGGGAGACCAGAACCAATGTTTTAAATATTAGACCGGACCGGCCAGTTCAACTGGTTGAACTAAGAACCAGTTCAAGAAGCAGTCCACATTAACCCCTAAAACCGTTCAGAGGCAACAACATTCATTTTTTAAACAACCGTCAACGATACCACTTCCAGATCCGATGACAACAGCAAGAAAACAACAGCATCCATGGACCACAGTAGGTGATTTTCTCTCTTATTTTATTTTTTTCTTTCTCCTGTCTCTTTGTGATTTTGTTAAGAGATTAAAAAAAGAAATGAGGAAAATCAATGCTTTTAAAGTTTTAAGTGTGAGCTTCCTCTGTGCGTGCTTTGATGATTCGCCTTATTTCTTTACAGATAAACAAATTTTGGAGTGGGTTTTAGGTTTCTGAACATTCAATACTGTGTGTGTGTGTGTGTGTGTATATATTATGTGAGATCTAATACTGTATATATCCATAGATCGAGATCCAGGGAGAGGGTTTTCCAATACTGCATATATATAATCCAATACTATAAATGGGTTTTTGATTTACGATGATTTATGAAGATCTTAATTACGGGGTAATTTGTTTATGGGTTTATGATGATTTTGACTAAGGTTTTTTTTTTTGGTTCATGATGGAGATGGGATTTTCGGTTTATGACAATTTTGATTATTTGGGTTTATTTCATTATTTTTTTCCTTTTGTCCTAATTTGTAGTTCTGCAATCAGAATTCTGATGGAGTAAAGAACTAAATGTGGAACAACAAATGCTGAAACAATATTGGGAGATTTCATAAGAATAAAATATTAAGATTTGATGTTAGATTTATATATACTCGTATATTTTTTACCTTTTTACATGTTTCAAATTTTTTATTGGGTTTGCTACTATAAATGTAGTTAAAGCATTGCATTGATTTATATTTGGATTAGATGGTGAAACGGATTTTTGTCATGGAAGTAGCAATTTGAAAGATGTTATCACTTTCAATTTTCTAATAAACAATAACTATGTATATCTATACTCTTTCTTAAAATAATTCCATTAGCTCTTTTCAATTTCCTTTATTTATTCATGTATTGGGACTTGAATGTCTAAATTGTGATTTGATAAATGTTATGAAACTTCATATGTTTTACAAGTATTGTAGGGAAGCATGAAAATTTTTAGAATTTTCTTTTTATGATTTTTAAATATTTTTTGCTAATTTAATAAGTATTTTATCACATAATTATGATGTCATGGTTCAATTCCGGTTCACCTGATAGTTGAAGCTGACCAACCAATGACCCGGTCATTTTTCTGGTTCGATAGACAGTCCAATTTTGGAACGTTGATCAGAAGTCAGAACCCATATAACTCAACTCTCAAAATACTAATTGCTTCTTGACAAGAAGACTCTCAAACTAAACTAAGTTAGATCATTATTGAATGGGACAATCATCCACATTTTATATTCATTGTCAATGAAATATTATAGCATCGAAGAAATCAGAGCTGTCACAGGAAATGACAGTGAAAATGAGGAACCAACTCTAATAATGATCATCTATCACAGATATATAGACTCATCACAAATGCTAAATAAACCCAAATGAACTCATTTTAAATACTACATAATACATACGAAAAACTTCATTCCCAGGGATATCAAGATGCATAGTTAACACACCCAAATACCTCAACTATTAAATGGAAATCCAAAGAAACTGCAACAGTCAGCAAGACTCACATAACTATAAGTATCTCATCCCTTGAATATTTACAAATAGCCTGTTGAAGGTGCTCAGCCGTCTGCCCATCCATTGCTGCAATGGAGTAAAAGCTTGGAATGAAATGTACCTCTGCTTCCAAAAATCCCTGCACTTGCTCCTGCATAATTCTAAGTGTTTCCTTTGTTCGCATTGCATCACTACACCAACCCAGTTGAGAATTGAGAAACAATAAGGAGCAGTTTATCCATTTACAACTAAATTTAGCATTATGGATTCATTTATATCAATGCCTCTTATGTAACTATTCTGAGAGAATCCTAACCTAGATAAAATAAGCTCAGGAATCCAACCCAACTGTTGGAGATTGTGAGAAACTTTGACGGCATCAGCTTGTCCAGCTTTACTCAGAGGGCGATCATGATCTATGCAAGACAAAGAAGAAAAGTTTGATCAAGAAGCGAGAAAATGATTGTCCCTTACAGGCACTCTTGTCCACTATTTATTATTATTATTATTAATATTCTAAAGTTCTTAGAAGGCATTTTTAAAATCAAGTAAAACAATAAACTAGATCAAGACAGCAACTGGATTCCAAATTGAAAAGTAGATGTGCTTGTGTCTGTCTTGTCACTTTGGCAAGTGCAAACACGTAAATAACAAGATGATGAAGTAAAAAAATTCATGAAATTTCAATAAAGAACAAAAAAATATATAGACAATTTCAACATCAAGTAATATGCTTTTCTTCCTTGTATATTTTTTGGACAAAAGCTGATATTTGTTAAATTTACTTTAAACAAAAATAAAAAGAAATCTCTATTTGCTAAAATAAAATTGCATTGGAGGAGGAGAGGCTGTCAGACATCTCACGTAAATTAAATGTTTCATTTTGGCTTTCAAAAGCATCTGAAGGGGAAAAAGAACTGTTTTTCAGAGTTGATTCCTATCAAAACAGATTTTGAAGTTGCCGGGAGCTTAAAAGTCATCACAGGAAACTTCCTTATAAAAAAAAAAAAAGTCATCACAAGAAATTTATATTATTTTTTGAAATGCAGAACTTTTCCGTTAAAAAGTACCAACCAAACTCGTGTCAAACAATATATGTGTACATATACAAAAATAAAGAGATAGAAAGAGTGTTAAACAGAACTTGATTTCTGCATAGGCCGTGTTAAACAGAACCAAGTGATTTCAGTTCACATTGAAGTGGTGACGAAACATCTACGCATATAAAAATAAGAATTTTAATATAAAGTAACAGAGCCAGGTATAAAAACTATGAAGACAAGTTATAGACAATGAGACTCGAGCAGAGCAGCTTCAACTTCAAGAAGATGCCAAAAAATTTAACATAGACCAAGAGACAGGGAGGACGGCGTCAATACCTCGCAAAGAAGGATCTTCCCATGAACTCTTCGCATGACGAAGCAGAATGAGACGACGAGCAACCGATTTCGAACGAACTTCCTCTGAAATTTGGCCTTCGACGGTCTCAATTACGACAGATCGGGGGGGCAATCGGTTGGGGTTTCTGCAACGGATCGAGAAATTAGGGCAGAAGGAAGGTGGGGATAATGTTTTGGGAAGTGAAGGAACGGGGCCAAACAAATTACTGGCCGCTGCATTCATGGTGGTGATGATTCTTTTAAGGCTGAGCCGATCAAATTGAAAGCCAACAACCCCCGCACTCCAAGGGTTCCCAGTTTAGTTCACTGCTTCATACCTCGTAAATTAATGTCTGTGTTTTGTAAGTGGCTAATTGGCAGGGGTAACACTATCATAAATAAAAAATTTCAGTCCCAAGAATTAGCCTAGTAGTTTGAATCAACTTGGGCATGCCACTTGAATATTCACCGTATGCTTTCTATATAAGCAGAAAAAACTTATTTGGCAAGGGATAATTGTCTCCGTTACAGTAGTATGGAAAAATTATTAAATGAAATCGTCTAATAGTTCTAACAATAGGATCATAGATCATAGTGCATGTATATTTGTATGTATAATCTATTATTAATGATAGATCATAAATGTATATATAATGAGATAATAGATCATATGTGCATATATATTTGTATGTATAATAAAATGTCGGAGACGTGACATTCAATTTAACTGTTGTTGAAACTATAATATCAAGATATCATCGATTAATTGCTCCAGTAATACAGAATCAACCTAATTGACGCTAAATTGCTCCAGTAATATAGAATCAACCTAATTGACGCGGCTGTTGTTTTCAAGTTTCAACGTTGCTCTTCTTTACTTTGACAAGGATTTTGATGCATTGACCGGGGGTAAACTCATTTAGCCACTGTTTGTAAGGTTTATCAATGTTGATGAATTTCTAAACATAAAACATATGAGAGCACATTTTCTTAAAACGATGGGACCAGGTCCTAAATGATACCCAAAATATGGTTAATTTAACAAGTTATGGTCACTTGATTTGCATCAATCACTTCACACATTTCTTATGATAGTGCATAGTTGTGTTTGCCAGCAATTTTTGAAGCCATATTAATCACATTTGAGAGATAACAAAATATACTGAGCAAAAATTTGTGAATTCCATTCCTCGATTATGCTGTTATTCTAATTTTGGTTTGTAGATATTGGAATTAGTTTTTAATTTTTAGTGTTACTTGTAATATGTCATGGACATACACCATGTTAGCATTTTTGAAAGATGCTAGTAAATCTTTTTGATGACTTGAGAACTGTAAAATCATCCCGACAAGTATATTGTATCAAACACTCAAACTTACACTTCAAAAAGACAGGAAATAAAGGAGAAATTCTTCTTAATCTGCAACTCAAACCTTATTTCTTTCTTACCAGCTTTACAGACTAAGAAGCGATAAAAAAAAAAAAAATAACCAACCTCACTTGAAGGAAAAATTATTTATTGGTTCTAATGTTTTACATTTGAGCCAATAAATGTTAGGCATATCAGTAAAATACGTGGACTATATTTTAATTTTTGTTAATGTGCGTAACACTCATTGGTCATCATAATGCAATGCACCCGTAATCAACAAATACTTGCTCCACTTATAGGCCCTTTGAAAAGCCAAGGAGCCCATATCCACTCAAACAAATGAGCCATCACAAGAGGGAAAGTCGATCGATAGCATGGATTTTGAGATAGCTTAATTGACCCTCTTTGCTATCACTTCGATAATCTTCAAATGGAATGGGGCAAGAATTTCATAGCTTACTCTACATATATGGAGATATATAAAATATTTTTTTCCAAAAAATCTTAGCTCAACTCAAGTTAAGAAAGTCTTATAAATTTGATATATCCCAAAAATGACACTGTTATTAAGATTAGGATATGTGGATGCATACAATCCTAACCTTAGACTTAACATCAAAATCAAGCACCCCGGCCAACTGATTTATAGATCAGCTTGGTAAAGATCAATGATTACAAACTCTTAGTTCATCCAGGTAAAGTATCACTTCTCGAACTACTCAAAACAGAAGAGTTGACCATCCAATTTGTCACTAAATGAATAGAACCAAACTTATAAACATGAACTCCTCTCAGAGTCCAACAAGGAAACTACCATTACGTGCCTATCACATTCATATTGTGATCCCGAGATTTGCTCATAGAGAATCTTATAAAAAGAGGTAACTATCCACCTATAAAAAAATGGTTAAGTTATGCACCTAAAGACGATGTACAATTATCTTTATATGATTTCTTTTAAAACTCATCATCTTCCTTTTCTGACTTGATTGTCGCAATGACCATTATTGGAGACTCTTCAGTGATCCTCACCACTATTTATTTTGTAGGGAATCATAAACTCAATCTTTATCGTTGGTCTGATCGGGCTATTTTTCACCACAACAGTCTGGCACCGTCTTTGGGAATCGATCATCTACTGATTTCTTTAAAAACTTTTAAAACGTCTAGTTCTTCAACATGGCCCCAAAACTTCATCCTTGAAGGCATCAAACTCTACCTTCCCAGCAATCTCAAACCCCAAGTAGGCGTCCCAACCCAAGGGGCACAATAATATACACTATGGATTAAAGAATTGACTTACTTACTTAGCAACTTAAAACTCTAACCTAAATAGTGGCGACCTTGGTACAATCCATATAATACACGCCAACTCCTCATCTTCCTCAAACTAGAGATAACAGTGGTCAAGAGACTCAAACTCGAACTCAAAGGACCCAAGGGGATCCTTTGATGCACTAGTCCAAATCCCAACCCCTTTTCAAGAAAAAGTAGTACTTCTTATATGTTTTGTTAGAGTCTGACAACTCATTAACTATTTTATATTGAGAACTTAAGGACATGTGATACAGTCCTTCCTTTCCCTTCTTCTAGTCCTAAGAGGTCACGGCTTAAATCTACTTTGTTTTTATGGGTTAGGACAATAAAGCCCATTAAGGCCATCCTACCATTTATGTTGAGTTGGGCTAGGCAGAGGCTAAACAAGAAAAGAACTATCGAAGGAAGGGGTGGACTGAGAGTTTAAACCCTGTGTCAAACCACTTCTTATACACATATACTTCCATGGGGCCAAGAGTCCAAGGATGTTCAAATGCCTATATTGAACATTTTATGGAATATTATACAAAGACCTAAAGATGTCTAGGTCACCTAAGGTCAAATGGGAGAACTCAGGGTTTACTTGATCGTTATCCTCAAATCTATTTACGATCCTTACCTAGGCAGCCTTAAAGGGGAGGAGGACTACTCCTATTACTAGAAGAGTCAAATGAGCTCGAGGACACTATTAAAATGAAAAAAAAATGGGTATAATTAGATAAAGAGGAAGAAAAAGAGAGAAGAACCTATATCTATGAAGTAAAAAAGCGAGTCACGGTCATTGGAGACTAAGAAATGACTTGCCGGAAATCACCTCTAGTGATCATAAGAATAATGTAAATAGATAAAAATTGAATTAGGAGAATTTTGTCCTTTCTATAGACCCATTAATAGTAGTCACAAGGGAACACACCTAATTATTGAAACTGATAATCCAAGTGAATCAACACCTTGATTTAATTTGAGGTAAATGTTGTGGTTGGGAAATGAAGAACTGATAAAGGCTTTAAAAACTACAAAACCCTAAGCATGCGCTTTAATGAACATCAGACCTCGACATGTCACACTGTAGATCTTAAGTTGGAACATTCTTTTAAACTTGAGACTAGGGGCAATAGCCAATACACGCAAAATGACATTGCCATTAAGATTAGGACACATGTACACCTAAGTCACTTACCTTCCTAACCTTTGACTTAACATCAAAATCAAACACCTCAGGCGACTGATCAATTGATTAACTCAACAAACATCAATGGTAACAGACCTTTAGGTCATCTAAGTAAAGTACCACATCCCGAACTACACAAAACAAAAGAGCTAACCATCCAATTCGGAACTAAACGAATAGAACCAAACTTACAAATCTGAACTCTTTTTATAGTCCAATAAGGAAACAACCATTGCATGCTTATCAAATTCAAATCATAATCATGAGATTTTCTCACAGAAAATCTTATCTGTTAGGATGTGTGCCCCTCATATCCAAGATATTTTATTATTATTCGATTTATTATTGAATTTCATATTACCATATGTTTGGATGTTGCTTTATATCATGAGATGATTAGTCCTTAAATTGTCATTAGGAGTGGTGCATGTGTATAAATAAGATTTATACACAAGAGATATGAACTACTTATATAGACAATTCTAGAATTGTTCGTGGCTATTGATAAGACTGGATATCTTATCTGTAAAGCTGTAATACAATTAACCTTTATGTGATAAGGTGGTTTATCTCAACCATCAGAATAGTGGACTCTAGGTTATTGTATTGGTGAAATTGGGAATACACTAAATTGGATCACTATAAGAAACGCATCATTTGGAACTGTCACCTTTAATAAGTTTCTTATTCACTATTCGTAGTAAGCTCTCAATCTTGAGAGGATAGTGAACTCAAGTTCTAAATAGTGATGGCTTTGAATTACCAATGAGTGAGGTCTTTTAAATCAACATCTCGGTATCTTGAAAAGTCATTATTTAGACTATGAGAATACATCTTCTCAAGATAGAATCTACACTCTATATATTAGAGATATTGATATCACCTTTGTGTTAATTCAATGGGTTAATCACTGAAATCCGGATTCGGTCTTTTCAGTAAATTGTTTATTGAAATGATGCCCAATTGCAAGTGATTAATAATTATTGAATTAGGTTCTTAAAATAATTAAAAAATTAATTTGACAGTAAAATCCTGATTATTAATATCCATGTAGAGGGGCCAACTGCAAAAGTATAGTGTATATGGGTTTACTCTATTCTACTAAGTTGGAGTGCAATTTTAATTATATAATGAAGTTAATTGAAATTAATTAGTTAATTATAATTAATTATGAGATAATTAAGATTTAATTAATTAATTGGAAACTAACTTAGTGGGACCTACTAGATCCCTTTTCTTGCCCTAATTAAGCCCTATATACATGATATGCAGGGAGCCATTTATTATAAGTTTTTGTGCTAAACAAAAATAAGAGGTAGCCCACTCTCTTGTGATACGGTTTGCCTAAGAGAAAAGGGGAGAAGACCTAAAGGAGAAAGAAAAGAAAGTTTGCATCAATCTCTTTAAGAAGCCTTGTTTAACAAATCAAGATTATCAAGAATAAGGTAATTTTAACCCTCTTTTCAAGATTGTATGATTCATGTTAAGAAAAAGATCTAAATAGATTTTTGAAATTGCTTCTGCTATGGTTACGAACCCAACATTATCAAAAGAGGTAACTATGCACCGATAAAAAAATGACTGAAGTATGAACTTAAAGACAACATACAATTATCTTTATAGGAATGTCCTTTAAAACTCACCATACTCCTCTTTTGACTTGATCGTCGAAGTGACCATCACCGGGACCTCTCCAGCGATTCTTATGACTATTCATTTTGCAAGGAATCACCAAACCAATCTTTACTATTGGTCTAATCGAGCTATTTTTCATCACAATATAATTTAGAATTTAATATATTTTATAAAATTTGAATATAAGTATAAAAAAATTTAATATATATTATCTATAATCGGATTATTAATGGATCAGACTAGTTTAATCCATATCCAAGTTATTTACCTAAAGAAGTCTCTTTATAAGCTAAAGCAGTCTCAACGACAATGGTACAAAAGGTTTGACTCTCATATGATTCAGATTGACTACACATGTTGTATGATTGTTGTGTTTATGTTAAGACCCTTGAAAATGGATTTCATATTTTTTTGTTACTTTATATGGATGATATGTTTATTGTTGCTAAGAGTATGTGTGAGGTTGACAAGTTAAAATCCTTGTTACATAAGGAGTTTGATATGAAATACTTGGGTGTTGCTAAAAATATTCTTGGTATGGAGATTGATAACTGGTTAAAAAGTTCATATTTATTTTGTTAACCCTAGATATTCTTGCACTTTTATTATTTTAATTTCTTCAATCTATATACATTTGCTAGTTAATTCTTGTTTTGTCTTTTTGTAGAGAAAGCTCGTCAAAGTTGATGATTTAGTGGTAGATTTGGAGCAAAAGGAAAATATTGGGCTTTGAAGTGCTAAAAGAAGTGGAAAACAAGTGATTTTGGGTTAGAAGAGAGGCTTGGTCTATATGTAGGTGGACTAGGGCCCATTTTAGCACTACAGACTCTATTTTGGAGCACTTTAGCCTCCCTTTTTGGGCCCCTAATGTCTAATTACGGGATGTTATTATATTTTTCGAAATTATTATGTAGTGGGGGTAATTTTGGAAAAAGGGGGAATATTATTGTGAGCTAGGGTTTTGGAAAAGGGGGAGGCCGTTTTTGGGAATCTAGAGGAAGAGAAGAGGGAAGACGACGACTCAAAAGAAGAAGATGAAGAACTCCATGGCTATGGTGGTCTCCTCTTCCACTATCATGGGCTAAGTCTCTCATTCCTAGGGTTTAGATGAAACCCTAGTCAAGTAATATTGTTTCTTTGTATTTTATCTTTGGATTAATTAATCTTGGATGTTGATTGTATGACGTTGGGATTTTATTAAAGCATTGATCGTATTATTCAGTTTCACATAATCAATTTCTGTGATTTTGCTTATGTGGTTATACAATAGTAATATGTGTACATATATCAAAACCGTAGGACGAGTCATAACTCAGGGAAAACAAATTGTGACTATGACCTTAGAATTAACGTAGACAATTTGTGTTGACCAAAGATGATTCGTGCTTAGGGTTTTGGTGCCTGGTTTTCTTGCCAAAAATTGATCTGTCGTGAAAATCAATCAAATTATCAAACTAAACTACTAGTATAGTAGAGAAGTAAGGGTCGAACCCACAGAGACTGTTAATTATTTAAAAACTAAAGTTGAGATTAATTTTAATTCAAATTAACAAAGATTAATTGTTGTTGATTTTCTTTCTAAAATTAAATGAGAATTATAATTAAAGCAAATATTGAACTGAATTAATGATGAATCGAATTAAAAGAGAATTCCTAGGGTGTTGAATCCACCACTAATCTTGTAACTAGCTTTAATTGTATTAATTCTTGAGCCATTAAATTTGGATGTAAAAGATGTATTTTGGCTACAAGCCTCAATACAATTATCAAGAAAATCACGCACCAAAACCCTAAGCACAAATCATCTTTGGTCAACACAAATTGTCTACGCTAATTCTAAGGTCATAGTCACAATTTGTTTTTCCTGAGTTATGACTCGTCCTGCGGTTTTGATGTATGTACACATATTACTATTGTATAACCACATTAAACAAAATCCAGTTGAGTACGTGAAACTGAATAATACGATCAATGCTTTAATAAAATCCTAACGTTATACAATCAACATCCAAGATTAATTAACCCAAAAATAAAATACAAAGAAACAATATTACTTGACTAAGGTTTCATCTAAACCCTAGGAATGAGAGAACTTAGCCCATGATAGTGGAAGTTTTTGCAAATTCTCATTCTCAACTACATCCTTTTTAGAAGAACTTGTCAATTCACCCTCAGCCTTATACTCAACTTTCTTATCTACCACTCTCCCACTCCTAAGAGTAGTTATGGCCTTAGCTTGCTCATGATATTGATCATTGGGGTTGGAAGTCTCTACCCCATATTGGCCTTTAGGGTTGTTCACCGATTGACTTGGTAAACGTCCCTCATCTCTTCTACTCATAGCTTGTGCTAGTTGTCCCATTTGGGATTCTAGCTTCGAGATGAACTAAGTGTGTGAGTGGAGCAATTGAGTGTTAGACTGATGATTTGACTCTAAAGCTTGCAAAGCACTCAACACCTTGTCCTCAAAAGCTGAGTTTTTAGGGGAAGGAGGTGGTTGTTGATATTGTTGAGGAGGAGGACGGTAGGACGATGATGGAAAAGAATTAGGCACGTTGGGCTTTGAATTTTGTGAGAATTGAGGATTTGAGGCTTAAGGCCTCTAAGAAAAATTTGGATGGTTTCTCCATCCCGGGTTGTACTGGCTAGAATATAGATCATTAGCCGGTTTGGAAAAAACTTGAAGAGCATTAACTTGCTCTTCCACAAACTCTGGATATTGCGGGGCTAAGGGACAATCTGACACATAATGAGTTGGGCATGAACATAAAGCACACACCGTCGATTGGAGCAAACGCGAAAAAAAAGAAGAAAAATTCTACCTGTTTTGCAATCTATCACGGTGAAATCTTTCCCTTCTTTTTGCATTTTATTTTTGCTACAGTTGGTATATTTGATTGGATAGGTTTATTTGTTTTATGTTTGGTCGCCGTTCGTGCAACCCAGACTTAGAGAAATTAGACCTTGAGTTAGAAAGAACCTTGAGAGCTTTTCGTAGTTTGTCCATTAAATCTAGAGTTTTAGGAAACCCTATTTCTATAGACATGGCTGATAATGGTGGACAACAACAACCACAGCCTCTTAAGGCTCATTTTGTTCCTACAACATATACCAACCCTTCATGTATTCAAATGCCTACTGTAACTGGGCATTATGAAATTAGACCCCAAACCATTCAGATGTTACCATCTTTTTATGGGAAATCAAATGAGGACCCATACCAACATCTGAATGAATTTTTAGAGCTTTGCACCACTGTCAATGTGCAAAATCTGAGTGAGAATGCTCTTAAGTTAAGGTTGTTCCCTTTTTCATTGAAGGATAGAGCCAAACAATGGCTCGGTTCTTTGCCTACAAATTCTATAACAACTTGGACTCAACTCCAACAAGAGTTTTTTAAAAAATACTTTCCTATAGGCAAAACCAATGATATGAGAAGAGCCATCACAAATTTTACTCAACTCGATGGCGAGTCTTTTCATGAAGCTTGGGAGAGATTTTTGGACCTTCATAGGAAGTGTCCCCATCATGATAACATGCGTTGGCAGTTGGTACAGAGTTTTTATGACGGTATCACAGAACAAAACCGTCAAATGATTGACTCTGCTTGTGGAGGGACTTTCCTCAACAAGAATCAGGATGAGGCATGGGATCTTCTTGAGACCCTTAGTAAGAATTCACAGCACCATGCCTCAGCAAGTCGGAGAGCTCCACCCACCTCCTCTAGTGTCCCTAAAAGAGGTGGCATTTATGAAGTTGGACAAGCTGTGGATGTCCAAGAGCAAGTTGCAGCGTTGTCTAGGAAATTAGACCAAGTTTTGGCTAGGGGACAAGTTTCTACTTCTGCTCCTGCCACTCAAGAGGTGTGTGCTTTATGTTCATGCCCAACTCATTATGTGTTAGATTGTCCCTTAGCCCCGCAATATCCAGAGTTTGTGCAAGAGCAAGTTAATGCTCTTCAAGGTTTTTCCCAACAGGGTAATGATCCATATTCTAACCATTACAACCCGGGATGGAGAAACCATCCAAATTTTTCTTAGAGGCCTCAAGCCTCAAATCCTCCATTCTCACAAAATTCAAGGCCAAACGTGCCTAATTCTTTTCCATCATCGTCCTACCGTCCTCCTCCTCAACAATATCAACAACCACCTCATCCCCCTAGAAATTCAGCTTTTGAGGACAAGGTGTTGAGTGCTTTGCAAGCTTTAGAGTCAAATCATCAGTCTAACACTCAATTGCTCCACTCACACACTCAGTCCATCTCGAAGCTAGAATCCCAAATGGGACAACTAGCACAAGCTGTGAGTAGAAGAGATGAGGGACGTTTACCAAGTCAACCAGTGAACAACCCTAAAGGCCAATATAGGGGTAGAGTCTTCCAACCCCAATGATCAATATCATGAGCAAGCTAAGGCCATAACTACTCTTAGGAGTGGGAGAGTGGTAGATAACAAAGTTGAGTATAAGGTTGAGGGTGAATTAACAAGTTCTTCTAAAAAGGATGTAGTTGAGAATGAGAATTTGCAAAAAGGGGATTCTTCATCCCCAAGTGATCCTTTGAGTATTCCTGTGGCATCCTATATGCTCAAGGCCCCTTTACCCTTCCTGCTTGGCCGACCCTTTTCCTTTTGGGAAAAAGGGTGCAAATATGGAGGAAATGCTTGAGATTTTTAAGCAAGTTAAGATTAACTTGCCACTTCTTGATGTAGTCAAACAAATTCCTTCCTATGCAAAATTCTTGAAAGACCTTTGCACTCAAAAGCGAAAAGCTAAAACTCATGTGTCAAAGAAGGTCTTTCTGACAGAGCCAGTGAGCTCGATTCTCCAGCACCAAACTTACACCTAAGTTCAAAGATCCTAGAGCCCCCACGATTTCTTGTGTTATAGGTAATCACATCATAGAGAGGGCGCTCCTTGACTTGGGGGCAAGTATCAATTTATTGCCATACTCTGTTTATAAGCAATTTGGGTTAGGTGAGTTGAAGCCTACGACGGTGTCTTTGCAATTAGCTGACAGATCCGTCAAGATACCTCGTGGGATCATTGAGGATGTTCTAGTGAAAGTAGACAAATTTTACTTCCCAGTTGATTTCTTAGTTTTAGACATGGAGCCTGCTCATGACCCTAAGCGTCAGATTCCCGTCATCTTAGGTCGACCCTTCTTAGCTACTGCTCATGCATGTATTAATTGTCGAACTGGAGTGATGGATATTTCTTTTGGGAATATGACTGTGAGTCTCAATGTCTTCAATGCTTCACAACAACCTCCACATGAAGAGGATTGTTTTTCAGTAGATGTGATTGATGGGATAGTTGAGGAATCTCTCCCTCAAATCTTGATTGAGGATCCTTTGGAGAGATGTTTGACTTACTTTGATAGTGATGCTTTCGATATTGATGCTTCTATTGAAGAAGTCAATTCATTGCTTGACTGTTCTCCTTTTATAGACTATCCTCCTTGGAAGTTTAGACCGGAACCCCTACCTAATCTTGCGAGCACTCCTACTCCTCCATCTTTAGAGGTTCCTCCAAAGCTTGAGTTAAAGCCACTCCCGGCTACTCTTAAGTATTCATTCTTAGGACCTGATGACACTCTCTCTATTATCATTGCTTCTAATCTTCCAAGTGAGCAAGAGTGCCGTCTTCTTGAGATTCTTAGACAGCACAAGGGTGCTATAGGTTGGTCCCTAACCGATTTAAAAAGGATTGATCCATCTATTTGTATGCACCATATTCATTTAGAGGAGCTTAGAAATGATGCGTACGAGAGTTCCCGTATTTACACGGCTCGGACTAAGGCGTTCCATGATTCTCACATTAATCGTAAGTCCTTTGAGCCCGGTCAAAAGGTGTGGTTGTTTAACTCTAAGTTACGGTTGTTTCCTGGGAAGTTACGGTCTAGATGGGATGGTCCATATGAGGTTGTTCAATCTTGGTCTCATGGTGCGGTAGAAATTCATAACCCTCGGAGTGGCCAAACTTTCAAAGTTAATGGCCAAAGGTTGAAATTGTTTATTGAGGGTGTGGAGGAAGGGAGTTTGATTGAGGAGATTGGTCTTGAAGACCCAGTTTATATTGATTGATGTTGTTCTCCTCTTGCTGTGTCTGGCTGAAGACATTAAACTTAGCTCTTTTTTTTTTGGGAGGAAACCCGAATTTTATTTTTATTTATTTTTATTTTATTTTATTTGTTGTTCTTAATTGAGTTTTTATTTTTTTTGTAAGTATTTAGTATTTATTTTATTCCTATTGTTTTAAAAAGAAAAAAAAGGGAGCTCTCCTTAGTCATGTTTGTTTTTTGGACTAAAAAACTCGAGCAATTTCAAAAAAGCTCGAGCATTTTCTCTTTTTTTTTTTCTTCCAAATGTTTCTGGTCCAGAAAGCTCGAGCACTCGCTAAAAAGCTCGAGCACGTTTTCGTCAAAAATTAGTTAAATATTTTGTCTCAAAAAGCTCGAGCACTCCAAGAAAAGCTCGAACTCTTTTTCTTCCATCAAAGCTCTTAGGGTTCTGTCCCAAAAAGCTTGAACACTTTTAATTCAGTTTTTTTTAAAAAACAAAAAAACAAAAAAAAATCAAAAATTCAAAAATCAAAAAATAAAAAAATAAAAAAAAATTAAAAAAATAAAAAAAACCTAACTCTCTAACCCACAGCCGACATCTCCAATCAACACCCCCGACCGTAGCACCATCTCCACCGCACCCCAACCTCTCTCTCATCACCGTCGACCGCTGCCATCACCACCAAATCCACCACCGGCGAACCTCCAGCCCGCCCAGCCGTCACCACCATCCAGCACCAGCCATCCGAACCCCACCCCAACCCCACTTTCATCAACCACAGCACCACCGCTCCACCGCACATCCATAGCCACCACCGCTCCACCGCACATCCATAGCCACCGCCGCGCCATCGCCATCGCCATCACACGACCACTGCCGGCGACCGCATCTATCTCTCACCACCAGCCCCCTCTCTCAGCCGCGACCACCATCACCACCACTGCAACCCATCATCGTGGTCACCACCATCCACGCCGACGACCCCAAACACCCAGCCGAACCCCACCCCTCTCCGCCGTCGTCGCCCACTGAACCCGCAACCCCGTCGCCATCATCCCCACCACCACCGCCGCGCCTCCATCACCGACCCCGAACCTCCATAAGAACCGCCGACCCCTCTAACCACTACCACAACCACCACCATAACCACAGCCCCTAATCCTCCACCATCACGCACCATCGCACCTCCGAGACCACACCATCACCACGCACCAGTGCCTCCATCATCTTCCATCACACCCCCTTTTAGGCCATTACAGTTACTGTATCTGCTAGACTCATTGTTCGGCTTTGGCAGGCAGAATCACAAGCAGCACTAACCTTTCATGCCCACTTATCTCATTTCTTCCAATTTCAGAATCTACACTGACCATCCTGGATTTGAGTTTCTTTGCACCCCAACTCGAACCTAATCACTAACCTTTTATTTCTTTATTTATTATTCCTCTGTTCGTATTTTGTTTTCAGTTTTTATTCATTTTCTGTTTTTATTATTATTTTTTTTCCTTTTTTATTTTATTTTATTTTATTTTCTGTTATTATTATTATTTTTTATTATTTTATTTTAGTTTATTTTATTATTTTATTTTATTTTATTTAGTTAGTTTAGTTTATTTTATTTTAGATTATTTTATTTTATTGTATTTTTATTTTTATTTTTATTTTTATTTTTATTTTTTCTATTTATTTATTTATTATTATTATTATTATTATTATTATTATTATTATTATTATTTATTTTAGTTTATTTTGTTATTATTCTGTTTTTCATTTTAAAAAAAAAAAGCAAAAAAAAAAAAAAATGGCACTTATTGACATATTGATTCTCTTTTCCCAATTTGTTTTGTTATGCAATATTTAGATTCTATGACCCTAATGATTTTTATTAGTCAATTTGTTATTTTAGGGATCCATGGGTCACCTAAAAGCTTCAAAAGGCCATGCAATTGAAGTTTTCCCCTCTTGAACCAGGTGCACTCCTTCCCTTTACTTCTTTTTGTTCTATTTCATGTTGTTTGATGTCATGTCCCCTTGAGGATAAGGTGTCAAATAAGTTGGGGGGAGTTGCTATTATTTTGCCTACTTGAGTTCAATATACTTCGTGATTACAATTTTATTGTTTTGAGAGTATTCATGTTTTTCTGAGCTTGCATGAGAATCATTGTGATAGTTGTGCACTGCTAGTGATTTGTCTTTCCCTAACTTTCATAATTGGAGACAAATTGGGTTGCAACTCTTGTGACTCTATGATTTGATGGTTAGACTGTGAGACTTGAGTATCATGATGGCATTAACTGAGACTTATAACCCATGTTATGTAGATTTGAGCTTGAACTTTATTTTGAGGGTTATACAGTTTGCATATCTCCATTCTATCACCTGCCATTGTCCCATGTCTAAGGTCAGTCAGTTCAGATGTCGGATGACACTTCTTGTCTTTGGGAATAAAACTAGGCCCTCTTTCTACTTTGAGCCTGTTCGTTTGTTTCTTGCATCTTTACATTATTTACCTGATAGGAACCAAGTTGAGCCTTTATTATTATATCTTTCTTTTCATAGCCAGTAGCCTCAGCTTTGGATGAAGAAGTTGGGTGATTTTTCTTTGAGAATTTGGTGTTGTGAAAGTAGAGAAGTGAAGATGTACCTTTTTTATTGTAATTTTATTCAAAAAAAAAAAAGAGAAAAAATAAAAGATGAAAGAAAAAAAAAATATTTCATTGCCTTTTCCTTTTCTTTTTGGTTTGCTCAAGTAGAAAAAGTTGTGAGTAGTCGGGAATGCTTTTATTGGAATTTTGGGAGTGGTGTTGCGTTATTCAAAAAAGATGATGAGTTTGGAAAACTGCAGTTTATTCATTTCAGCTTCTTCGCTTATCACATAGAGATTATTGTTCACTTGCCCCTACTTTATCCTTGGCCTTGACCTACGTTACAACCAGAAACAAAGACCTAGCTGACGCCGAAGGTGTAGTAGTTGATGATTGAGGATGTGACTGTAGTGATCATGTGACATTGGGAGTTGATTTTCGTAGTGCTTAGAATTCTCTCTATATTATTCTTGTTGTGCTTTCATTCATATTTGCATGTGGATTATTTGATTTGTACTCAACAGGTATTCTATCCACATGTATGAGAGGATACATATACACCCCATCTCTGTGAGCTTTATTTGTGAGTGATATCTTTTAGGTGAGATTTGGAGTCAAAGTAATGCCTGTTTGAAAAGAAGTTTCATTGCCTAGACATCTTGTTATGGTTGTTGCTTTTATGCACACTGATTTTATCCATTTATGAGCACTTGAGAAATTCACAGGTTGCTTTTAGTGAGATAATTGTTACTTTGCTTCGATTATAACTCAGTTATACGCTCTCTAAGATTCATTTTTATTAATTATGGAGTATATTGTGTTCAAGTTGGGGGGATGTCGAATTTTGTGGGTAGATTCACTGCAAACCCTCACGAGATTCTAACTCGTCCACTAGGATAACCTAGGGGTTTAAAGCCTTATTGCATACGGTAAATGCAATCGTGTATCCTATGAAAGAGGATTTAGTTAGTTGTATTTTGTCTCTTGCTTCCTTGGCTTTGCTCGAGGACTAGCAAAGTGTAAGTTGGGGGGTGTGATAACTGGTTAAAAAGTGCATATTTATTTTGTTAACCCTAGATATTCTTGCACTTTTATTCTTTTAATTTCTGCAATCTATATGCATTTGCTAGTTAATTCTTGTTTTGTCTTTTTGTAGAGAAAGCTCGTCAAAGTTGATGATTGAGTGGTAGATTTGGAACAAAAGGAAAATATTGGGCTTTGAAGTGCTAAAAGAAGTGGAAAACAAGTGATTTTGGGTTAGAAGAGAGGCTTGGTCTATATGTAGGTGGATTAGGGCCCATTTTAGCACTACATACTCTATTTTGGAGCACTTTAGCCTCCCTTTTTAGGCCCCTCATGTCTAATTACGAGATTTTATTATATTTTTCGAAATTATTATGTAGTGGGGGTAATTTTGGAAAAAGGGGGAATATTATTGTGAGCTAGGGTTTTGGAAAAGGGAGAGGCCGTTTTTGGGGATCTAGAGGAAAAGAAGAGGGAAGACGACGACTCAAAAGAAGAAGATGAAGAACTCCATGGCTATGGTGGTCTCCTCTTCCACTAGTCATGGGCTAAGTCTCTCATTCCTAGGGTTTAGATGAAACCCTAGTCAAGTAATATTGTTTCTTTGTATTTTATCTTTGGATTAATTAATCTTGGATGTTGATTGTATGACGTTAGGATTTTATTAAAGCATTGATCGTATTATTCAGTTTCACATAATCAATTTCTGTGATTTTGCTTATGTGGTTATACAATAATAATATGTGTACATACATCAAAACCGTAGGACGAGTCATAACTCAGGGAAAACAAATTGTGACTATGACCTTAGAATTAGCGTAGACAATTTGTGTTGACCAAAGATGATTCGTGCTTAGGGTTTTGGTGCGTGATTTTCTTGATGATTGTGTTGAGGCTTGTAGCCAAAATACATCTTTTACATCTAAATTTAATGGCCCAAGAATTAATACAATTGAAACTAGTTACAAGATTAGTGGTGGATTCAACACCCTAGGAATCCTCTTTTAATTTGATTCATTATTAATTCAGCTGAATATTTATTTTAATTACAGTTCTCATTTAATTTTAGGAAAGAATCAACAAACAATCACTCTTTGTGAATTTGAATTAAAATCAATCTCAACTTAGGTTTTTAAACAATCAACAGTCTCTGTGGGTTTGACCCTTACTTCTCTACTATACTAGTAGTTTAGTTTGGTAATTTGATTGATTTCCACGACAGATCAGAGATTCACATGGACAAGGAAGCAGGCAAACAATGGGTGTCTCAGAAAATGTATGTCCAGAAGGTACTAAAACAGTTTAATATGGAAAATGTTAAATTGGTAAGCACACCATTAGCGAATTACTTTAGATTATCTTCTAAGCAATGCCAAAAGTCAAAGAAAGAAATTGAAAACATGTCAAAGGTCTCATCTGCTAGTACAATAGGATGTTTGATGTATGCAATGGCTTGTACCAGGCTTGATTTGGCATATACAGTTAGCATAGTTAGTAAATACATGAAAAATCTAGGAAGAGAAAATTAGAATGTATTCAAACGGATATTTGGGTATTTGAGAGGTACAACTTGTATAGACTTAAAAATTGAGGATAAATTTTTCATTTTTGCTAGTAAGGGCACTATACATGCATATTTAGGCATAAGTCATATTTAGAAGCATAATTTGAGTATGTCATAGAAGAGAAATATGCTTATAATATTAAAAATACACCTCTTGTAAAAATTTGAGCCTATTCGGAGATAGTTTCAAAAATTGGACCAAAAGGGCATCCGGATGGATCCGGCCAGACCCAACCACAGGCGAAAATTTATTTTTTTGAGAAATTTCATTTAAAATAATTTTAAGAATTTTGGCTAAAACAAAATATCGAATTGAGGCATTTCGGGACGAGTTGTAGTGTAATAGGGTCCCGGATTCACTAAGGGCAAAAAAGTCATTTTGCACCTTTGCCCCTCCACTATAAATATAGCCCCTTAGTGTTTTTTTTTTTTTTTTTTTTTTCATATTTTGGTCTGAGATTCAGAGCAGAAGTCATGTATGGGAGAAAAGTGAAGAAAAGCCCTAGGTTCTCCAAGCTTCAAGCCACCAAAACACACTCCTGGGCTAAGATTCTTGCAAGGCTTCCTTCTAGGAAGTTGTTCCTCTCATCAAGACCTATATTATCACCGATCAGTTCGGCTTCACAGCGAACACAATTCCCTCGGTTTGAGAAAAATCATTTTAGGTATGATATTTTGCTAAGTTAGGAATAGATTTAAGTTTTCTTACCTTTCTATGTGTTGATTGAATGATTTAGGTGTTTACTTCATGTTATAAAATCACTTAGGTGGTAGTTGCTTTGAAAACTTAGAGTTGGTAGTTAGGTACTTTTGTGTTTGAGTTTCTTGACATTTTGTTACTATGATGAAGGTGTACCTTGCATATGTGTTGGATTATTATATTCTAGCTTATGTTCATGTAGAAAAACTCTTTTGGTTTGAGAGTTATGATTTATTCCTTGAGTTGGTAGTTTGTGTACTTGTATTTTCTTTGAGAAATTGTTAAAGTAATGAACATGAAACTTGATTATATGCTTAATTCATTGAATTGTAACTTACATTCATGTAAACAAAGTGTTGTGAAATTGAAATTATGCTTTACTTTATGAACGAGGCATATTTTAAGTCATGCTCCATGTGTTGATGAAATGCTTCATTGAGATTGCATTATTGCATGGTGAAATCAAAGCATATTGGCATGGTGTGATCCTTGGAAACATGGCGTAGGTTGAGCACTTGGTGCTATGCATTATGAGGGTGTAGATCATGTGGTAAAAAACTCAAAATTGGCCATTGCATTGGTGCCCAGTATCCAACGGAAGCGATCCGTTAACGGGTGTTGGTACTCAGGGTCCATCGAGAACAATCCATAAACGAGACATGGGTGTGGCATAGAGTTTGCATGTGTGTGTCATGCATATCACCTTTGCATTGCATTGATAATGGATGGTGGGTATGTATAGCTTGAAAATGTACACTCGCACATGCCACACCTTAAATTTGTTCCTAGCATTAGCATCATGTCATACCAGCAGTTGAGCTGACCCCTCGTGGGATATTATATTACAGATGAGGCTCCCGGTACTTGAGACTTGAGGAAGTCTTGAAGGAAGGAGAGGAAGGGGGCTTGGATGGACATTTGCCCCTTGGGGCATATTTTTGTATGTATGGGTATAAGCCTAAATGACTTGTATTTCAGTTTGGAAAAGTGGTGGATTATAGGCCTTGGGCCATTTTAAAGTGTAAGGGTTCAAACCCAAATGATATGTAGAATATTTCTATTCAATGAGCATCATATGTATATATTGAGACAAATAGATGTGTACGTTGAAAACAAGAGATGTATGTTTAATTTATATGAATTGTGGCCACCAAGTGAGGGTGGGTTGTGACATACTTATACATATGAAGAATTGTAAAATATTAGGTGAAAAAATGCTTAGAAAATAAAGGAAACCATGTCAAGATTTTGTGAAATTAAAAGAGCCATTAGGTGTGTAAAATGCCCATGAATAAGTGAAAAAAAGTGTCATAAAGTGGGGGGTTAAAAGCCTCGAGGAAATAGGCCAAAACTAGATAAATTTAGCCGTAGTCTCTACAGTAAAAATTTAAAAATAGGAAAAAATCAGGTTGTAGCCATGGACAGTAAAATTGCAGAAATCAGACCCAGGCCATGCCAGCTGTAATACCCCAACCCGAGCGAGCCGGTACTCGACCCGGTAAACTCGAGCCATGACATATAAAACCGAATAAAATATATTAAGAATAATAATAATAATAATAATAATAAAAAAAAAAGAGATATAAATATATATATATATATATATGTATATATATGTGAACAGTGGTGTGTGAGTGTGTTGTCAAGAGTATATGTGTGTGGATATATATTATATGTATATATATATATATATAAGATACAAAATATCCCACACCATTGAATGCAAACCTTGCATTCTCAGAAAAGAGAAAAAAGGAGAAGTCAATGAAAGCTGCAAAAGGAGAGAGATAAGGTAGAGAGAGAAAGTAGAGAGAGATTCAAGTCGGTTGAATCTCTCTATATATATGTGTGTGCATGTATCCGTGAGTTATGAAGAATGAAATCAGAAAGAAGAAGCTCATTGGAAAGCTAAGCTTAGAACAGAAGAAGGAGAAGAGGAACCTGCACAAGAGAAAATCAGAAATTTAAAAGATAAGTAGGTCGTTTCTGTTTTATATTTTAAAGCATGATTTGTTAGTTTTAAAATAGAAGGATTGAACAAGCATGAAATCTAGAACAATTAGCAAAAAGAATGATAAGAAATGATGCTAAAATGACCAAGAAAAATAGAGTTGCAGGTTTCGGGTAGCAAAAATTATCCTTGATATTTTATGTCTAAAACTATGATTAAATGGCCTAGATGTGAAGCTATGAGATTCAAAAATCATATAGAAAAGGAAAGAGGGAAAAACTAGTTGAGAACCGAGCATGTAAAATGGAAATTTCAAGTCACCGGAGTTTCGGGTTTGCCCTATTTCGTGAGGATTTGGTGCTTTAAATTGAAAACCCACATTGGAAATAAGATCTACATAAAATTTAGAAGAGAATGGTATTTGAAAATTGGTGAAAAATGGTGGAAATCCGGTGGCCGTCGCCGGAGAAGGCGATTGTTACCACCGGAACCCTACCGGAGAAATGGGAGGGACGACCGGATAATCGTGGGGTGTTTTCGGGTTAAAAGAAAACGGATCCGGGTTGGATCCAGGTCGGGGCCCAACCGAATGAAAACGGATAAATGAAACGGTGTAGTTTTGATTTAGGTTTTAAATGTTTTAAAATTGAATTGGGACTGTTTGGTTCCTAGTGTAAGAAATTGAAATTTAATTGATTTGGGAATAGGGATATCCTATTCCAGTTTTGAAGCCTAACCACTGTTTGGTTATCCCTATTTAGAATAGGATTTTTAGGAATTACAATTTGACCCAGAAAGTTACAGAAATTACAAACTGACCCCCCAACTGTTAATAATTGTGATTTGACCCCCAGAATAAAATATTAATATATTTCATTAATTTAAAATAATATAAAATTATAAAAATGCCCTTAGTTCAAATATAGATCAAACGAAGTCCAAACGATGCAAATGAATAGTCAATTTTTATTATCTCGGACATTCTAAGATCAATGGTGGGATCTATTTCACTATACGGGACCCCGAAAAATAAAATACACATAAAAGTGCAAAATGACCCTTTTGCCCTTTTGGTACGAAGTCCAAATTGAGTAAACCAATAGTGCATTTTGACTATTTTGGGCAGTTCTGAACCCAATGGTGGGGTCTATTTTCCTGAGACTGAAACTCGAAAAAAATAAGACACGTTAGAGTGTAACTTACCAAATTACCCTTAATGTCCCTAAAACCAAATGGAAGTCAGAGGGAGTCCAAATTGACTTTCTTCGACGTTCCGGACTCAATGGTGAGGTCCGTATTATGAAATAAGGTACAGAAAAATATGACACGGAATCAAACTTTAAAACTTAAAGAAGCTACCCAACAAATGTAACTAAAATAGGAAAAAGAATTAATGATAATTAAATCAGAGTAATATTTTAGAATGTGACCGGACTTTGAAATGTGATTTTAGGGAACTTCAAAGGAAGGATTTTTGGAGATTAGTCTTTGGAATTCAGGTGAGTATTTCATACCATATTGAGGTAGACAATTTCAGTATAGATATAAATATTGAACTCTTTTATGATTTATCATACTATACTGTATACGTTTGAATGATCTATTGACAACTATATTGTCTTCTTTGACTTCAGAAAATGTGTTCGAAAGATACTCAAATGTTTTACGATATTCTTACAAATATTTGAACTGTTTGAACTAAATGTCAAATAAAGAACCTTGATTTGAAATAATTGAACTGCTATTGATGATTATTGATTTTGGATATGATTTGGATATGATTTTGATGCTTTAAATAGAACACTCTTCTATGATTGGTCACTATCGAATAGGTTGTGATTTATCGAACCCATCCCACAGGGTATATTGTGGTGAGCCGGTGTTGATACGGCATATCGAACTAGCTAGCCCATCGATCTCAGTCAGCGAGGTTCTAATTTGCTAACCATAGAAGTGGAATATATGATTTGAATATGAATATTGAAAATCGAACCATGAATCTGAATTATTGAACTATGAATTTGGGAATTGAACCATGATATTGAACTGTGATTTTGATTTATTGAACTATGTTATTGATTATCGATTTATGATTTTCGTTATATTGAGATTTATTGGAAGTAAATTTGATACCGTTATCTTATATTATAAATTAAGATGACATATGATATCTGATCATAGACATTTATATATTGAATTATATAGTAGTTTTGAAACCCCTGGTATGTTATGGAATGCTTACGAGCTGTGATACTCACGAGCTGTTAAGCTCAGACAAGAAATAGCAGGTTCAGTCAAACTAGTTGGAAGTTTGTAAAGCTATGGACCCTTTTTGTAATAGGATTTTGCTAGTCATGATGTGGTTACTTTTGGGAACTTTGGACTGTATATTGAATATGACATCAGATTACATCATGTACTTTTGTAATTGCTATGGAATGTAGAAATAGATGACTGATGTTGACTTGTGTAGTGATTAGCGCTTCCGCAATAGAAAAAGAAAAATTTATTCCGCTGCGTTTGATTGAAGGTAATTATGATCATTGGCAAAAAGGCCTCGGTGGCCGATCACGAACCCTCAATCCGCATGGACCGGATTTGGGGTCGTGACACCAGCCCCCTGCCACGAGCGTGCCACTACCCTGCGCCATGCGCGCCTGCTGCCCAGTCCACGTGCACCAACCTGATAGCCCATGATACTTGCCCCTTTGGCCACCTTTTTGAGCCATTTTTTGGCACCCCTTTGAACCATGTTTGGGCACCATATTGGGCCATTTTTTGCCAACCTTTGGGCCATTTTTGGCCACCCTCTTGGGCTATTTTTGGTCACCTTTTAGGGCCACATTTGGCCCCCTATTGAGTTATGTTTGGCCACTCTCATGGGCCATATTTGATCACTTCCTTAGACAATTGTTGGTGGACTTTTTGACCTATTCTTGGCCTATGTCTTAGGACAATTGGGAGCCCATTTGGGATCATTATTCCAAGACATATTTAGAGACATTTTGGAGCAAATCTTGGGGGCCAATCTTGAACGTAACTTAGACAAATTTTGGACATTGGTCGAGGGAGATGTTGACTACCATTTGGGACTCATCTTGGGTGGGTCTAGTTAATAAACTTTCACTTCTAAAGTTTGGGAAAAACATGAGAAAATGAATGAATGATCAATTAAATCCATCTTATGGCCTTCCATTTACTTTTCTTATTTCATTAATTCGAGGCGTGACACAACTGACTACGAGATTTTGTTTGCAAGGCTATAAAAATGCGTTTCAATTATGGATTTTGTAGGTGCAGATTATGCAAGTGATTTGGATGACAAAAGATCTACAACAAGTTATGTTTACACACTAGAAAGTAAACCTATTTGCTAAAGATCCATGCTACAATCCCTAGTAGTGATGTCAACTACGAAATTTAAGTACATGACAAGGGTAGAACTACTAAAGAAGCATTATGGTTAAAGGGGTTAGTCAAAGAGCTTAGTTTAAAGTAATGTGTAGTTCAATTGTATTGTGACAGACAAACTACCATATACTTGGCAAAGCATCAAGTCTATTATGCTAGAACAAAACATATAAATGTGAGGTTTCATAAAATAAAGGAGTTAATTGCTACAGGTGAAGTGATACTTGAGAAAAATCACACTTCTGATAATGCAGCTGATATGTTGACAAAACCTATTCCTACAGCCAAGCATTACTTGAACTCGTTCAATGTTTTTACATGTTAAAAGAAGACATTCTCAACGTATTGATTTAAGGTGGAGACGTAAGAACTTGAACTCCTAAGGGGCTGAATATTTGTCAAGGAGGAGAATGTTAGAGATAATGGCTCGTATTCTTGTAATATGTAAAACTAAGTATATAGGTCTTATGTGCAAAGATTAACTGTGATATAGTATAAAGACGTTGTAATCCTATTTTCTATATAGTGAAAAATATAGCTACTCTCGTAAACGTAGGTACATTATTGAACCACATAAATTTTTTGTGTCGCATTCGCTCTCTCTTTAACTCTTTTTTGCATAAATCATTAATTTCACAACACAATAGAATCACCATTCCAATAAAATAGGCCCCATTACTTTATGATCATTTTTTTTTACTTAGAATATAAAGAACCATACAACAAGATCAAAAGTTGTTACTATAAATTAGTGTGACCAATAGTAAACCCAATTCTTGATTCAGAGATGCAACTTTAACAGAAATGATTGGCATACCTAAATTAGTTGTATATTTTGTTCATTTGATGACGTGTTAAGGGTAAGCAAATCTCATAGCTTTGATGGGCGATGATGAATTGATTAAAAGGTTGGAAAACCTGACTTTGAAAGTAATGTTGTGATGAAGACATCATACTTTTGCCCAAGATTTTGGAAAAAAATGTTCTATCTTATCTTCATCTCAAATTAGCTTTTAAATAGCTGCAAGACTATCACAAATAGCTTTGAAATGCACCAAATACTTCTTCATTGACGTGCTTTCTATCTTTTGTATTTGGAATTGTCTTTTTAGTTGAAAATATCTTTCTTTGGTAACCTGCACATAAGTATCTTCTAGACAATTCCATACTTCTTGTGATATACCCAGTCCAATAAAATGACACAGAGCTTCTTCAGATAATGTCCTAATTGTCCAACTTAGTAATAACAAGTATGTGTTTTGTCATTCTTCATACCTTCGATTTGGAACTTCTCTGATTCAAGTACCTTGGGTGATGGTACCTCTTTATTCTGATGATTCACGAGTTTAAGACTACTCTAGATTAATGTAAGGATTTGCGTTCTCCATATTAAGTAATTTGTAGCCTTTAATTTGATTGAGACTATTGCAATGAGATGAGGTAGATTTGCTGTAGTAAGAAAAAATGATGAGATTGTTGACCTAGCCATTCTTTTGTCCAAAGCTCTTATACCATGAGAATGAGAAGGAAAGAAGTTAGGTGAAAGAAAGGCTCTCACTAAAACCTCATAAAGTTTATTCATTATCAGTTTATGGTTATCTAATACTTTCTCCTATCATAATCGAGCCTTTGAACTATAATTTTTTGGCATGAGTGAACTATTTTAGAGTCATTACATTTAAAACGAATCTTTTCAACTCAATTTTCAAACTTAAAACTCTTTTTCTAAACAAAACCCGATTTTTCAAAAAATCATTTTAAATGACTTAGCATATCCTTAAACTAATGTTAGGTGACGACTTCTTAAAACTAAATGGTTAGCTAATACTTTCTCCTATCATAATCGAGCCTTTGAATTATAATTTTTGGCAGAGTGAACTACTTTAGAGTCATTACATTTAAAACGAATCTTTTCAACTCAATTTTCAAACTTAAAACTCTTTTTCTAAACAAAACCCGATTTTTCCAAAAAATCATTTTAAATGACCTAGCATATCCTTAAAACTAATGTTAGGTGACGACTTCTTAAAACTAAATAAAAGTCCTACACTTTTTCAAATTCAAAATAATTGCATTAAGCCAAGCCAAAAATGTCTACCCAAAATATTTTCACATCATCTTGTTTCCCTCTGTTCCGGGGGAGAAGGAGGGCATTTGCCCAGACACGACAATATCCCCACACAATAGAAAATCAATAGTAACAATAAAATATATTACTGATATTAGAGGATCGCAAAAGAAGTGTAGTAGAATATAAACTATCAAGTTTGGATGACACAATTTTTTAAAAGGGAAGAAGAATGTAACACCCCAAATTTTCAGGAAAATAACATGAATATCCTTATACATAATAAATATTATAAAAAAATGTAGATATAGTGATAAAATAATTAACCAGATTATTTTTTGAAATCTTATTAAGTCCAAATAGACTCTAGGCCAATTCGGGATATATCATTTGGCTAATCTTTATGAGATAATAAATAAATTAGAAATAAATTTATCAATAAAATATAATCGTATAAAAAAATGTAGATATAGTGATAAAATAATTAACCAGATTATTTTTTGAAATCTTATTAAGTCCAAATAGACTCTAGGCCAATTCGGGATATATCATTTGGCTAATCTTTATGAGATAATAAATAAATTAGAAATAAATTTATCAATAAAATATAATCGTTTAGTGTCTTTGAGCCAACTAATACCATTACTAATCAATCCCCAACGATACAGTACCGTTACTAATAATTCTTACTTAATGATTTGACAACTTTACATGAAAATTTTCTTTTATACTATTAATTATTAGAATTAAAAAATATACTACATTAAATTATTCGTATCTTTAAATTTTTTGTAATAAAAAAGAGATCATAAGAAATTAGATGTAACATATAACTTTTCAATAAAATGTAAAAGGCTCCTTCATGCCGCAAATATTTTCCCATGCAATCTACCCAACTCAGATGATAATTTTGTAGCCACAAAAAAGATGACATAACATGGATAACGCGGCAGATTCTTTTAACGGCCGCAAAACCCAGTGTTTGACTTTGGCGGCAAATATTTCGTTTCATTTTCATTTTTAATATATTCTTCACCCTTTTTTCCTGAAAAAAAAAATGGCATATTCTGTTTCATTCTTTTTAATAAAATCATTATTGTTCAAAAAAAAAAAAAAAACCAATCATCTGTTTTATCGAACTGTAATAAATTTCATCAAGTAAATGCCTGGTATTTATTTTTCATTACAAGAACGGGGGAGGAGTTATGGATCAACTTAGTTTGGCTTGACATGTAGTAGCTTGCCTTGCAACAAAGAGCAGCAAAGTTTGAGCTCCGGAACACAAGTACACATGGAAACAAAAAAACCAGTGTGTGCAAATAACTTATCACCGCCGGAAAGCATTGCCTTCACCCACTTCTGACCTGCCCTGCAAATAATGTGTTCGGCGACGGACACTCTCCTCTATTGTGGAGCTTCCCCCTTTCTCAGCACCATACACACTTTTTTGAGCAGCATCCAAGAAGTTCCTGCCACTTGACATTCGTGCATGGGTAGTTTCCATAGCATCATCCTCATCGGCCTTCCTTAGTCGTTTCCATCTTTGCTCTTCATGCAGCTCTGCATCCATTTGCATCTCCTGCAGCCTAGCAGCTCTCTCTTCTTCGGAAAGTTTTATGGGAATATTTCGGCGCTTGTGGTGTGATTCATGCAGTGGGGCCCTATCAGGAGAATTACGGTGCCTTGCTTGACAAGAACTTCTGTCTTCCCTTCCCTTCCTGGCAGATATTTTATCCATCTGGCTTTCACAACGTTTCAACTTGTCACGAGTCCTCTTGATTTTATCTTGAGCCTTGCTTTGTTCTGTTGTTGCGTCCGACAAGCCTCTAGGTGGCTGCTCTTTGTACTTCAAGTCCTTGCCAGAATTCTTATTACTTTGAATATCCCTTTCCCGTAATTCTTTGGAATTTGGAGCAGCTTTGTGTAAATGTTCATCATATTTAGAGCTTTTGCGATTACTACTGTTTCTTTCTTCCCCCAAAACAGCAGCATTTTCTGAATCAAGGTGGTGTTTAGGCGATGAATGCTTCTGATGCTTCTTCTCCTTGTGATGGAGCTTCTTTCGTTCTTTTCTATCAGAAGTCTTCTCGTCATACTTATTTGCTTGAACCTACAAATGCAAATTGGTGTAACAAAATCAGTAACATATGCTTTCATGTAGAGTTGGCATCAGATGAAGAAGGCGCATCAAACAGTTCTAACACTACCTCACAACATATGCTTTAACAGCATACTCATTTAATGTTGTAAACATGATGTTTTCATTCAGCCAGTTCTGAAGTGATTGCAATCATAGGCAAAATACACTCACACTATCCCCCCTCCCCCCAAAAAAAAAAACAGAAAAAAGTCCTTCCAAAGATTTGATGGAGCTGCTGGAGAAGCATGTGCGTCCAACACATGCATTTTGTAGTCGATCTCAAATTTTTGACTTTTTTTTATTTTGTGCAGAGATTTAGAATTTTAGGAAAAATCAGTGACTCAAGCAAGCAAATTTCAGCTAAAAAATTGGTCACCTAAATTTCCTAAAACACATTCCAAATAGGAATCATTCATTATTAGTACAATAGCATATTAGCACACGTTTGTTCCCATATATACTGTTCATATATATAAGAAATATGATTAGTAAGTGTTTACCGTCATATGCTAAGATAGATTTAAAGAAAAAAGTGAAGGAATAAAAAAGAGGATAGAGAACCAAGGGATGAATTGAGGAGAGAAATGGGAGATTGAATGAATAAGAAAGAATGCTAACTTTGAAAAGACAATCTACCGCAGTGGACAAAAGGTGCTGCCATGGTATACAAAAGGGACTGGTGGGGTTACAAGGTTCTATTCTTATCTCTAAAATCAAAATGAAAGAATGCTACCCTTGGTTCACAAGAATGAATGGTTGAATGAAATGGTTTTTTGTGAATCCAGCATTGTTTTGATGAGAATGACCGAGAGGAGCATTCCAAAACAATGGTTAAACCCTCAAAGCAGTATTAGCCATTCCTCCACTTGACTGGAGAAATGGCCATTTAAACAACATGGAATGGGCCAAGAGGGAACCCCAACGAAATTGCACACCCAACACCCAGTTCACTCTCTCTCATTGGACCTCTCTCTTCTATTTCTTTTGGAACACTGTAGACCCAAAATGTGAAATCTCTCTCACTACACACACACACACATGCACACGCACAAACCTCAACCCAACCCAAGCTCCAAACCCGGACTCAACTCCTCTCTCTCCTCTCTCCTCTCTTCCCTTCCTCCTCAGTCCCCAAATCCTAGTCCCACAAATTCAAACACTAGTCTTCTTCTTTTGTTTTTGAATTTTTTTCCCGTTATGAACCCTTAAATTTTTTTTTTAAAGTAAAAAGTAAAATATATATAAAAAAAAATGCACCAAAATAAAGGGTGCTGCCACATTCACACAGAGTATATCAAAAGAAAGCTGAGATATCTTTAGATTTTCTAAGAAATCTACAAAAGAATCTATTGACCAAAAAAATACTCTTTAATCCAAAAAAATAGTGTGCATAATACAATTCTTCAAAGCCAACAAAGATAATTCAGTCCCTTCCCTTCAAAATATCTTCTATTCCTCTCCAACTAAACATTCCACCACAAACACAATGGAGCTACATGCCACGCCTCGCTAATTCCTCTCCTCACCTTAATATCCCTTCAACTTGCAAGGGTCTCCTGAATAGAAAGCAAGCTTATCCCACCAAGTCCCAAAAAAAAAGAAACGAATGCCTAGTTTCTTATCTTGCACACATTGCCCGTAATGACATGAATTCTTAATCTCAAAGGGAAGTGTTACATGTGCCATCAATGTATATTGTTACGCTAAAGCCATAATATTATTATCTCATCAAAACATGTCATGGACATAATTTGACCTTTAAGTTTTAGCTTAAAATAAGTCCATATTGTTCCAATGAGGCACAGACAACATGTAAGAGGAACAATTTATCTTACATTTGTAAAGAGGCAATGCACCTCAGTATAGTTTAGGACACCAGCTTACAAGCAATGAAAGCACTCACCCCAAGAAGTTCAAAGGTGTAAAGCACCCAGGGCGCAGCTGAACGGTTCATCTTTGGGTTAATTAAAAATTAGATGACAGTTTTTTGTCCCTAGAATAGACTTGCTAAACAAAAGCTAATACTCTTTTGAAAAAATTCATTTCATTAATTTCACAATTTAGAAACCATTTAAATGAGATTATAAACCATCCTACAGATAAGGTTGAATTTCTTAGAATCAGGACTCTCAAGACTGTTGGGTCGAGCGCATCAATAGCAATTTATTATTGTATAGATAGTGTCTAACAACTGATGAAGTAATATACAACGCAAACAGTATCCACCTACAATTTCTCTCCATTCAAATTATCCACAAGCACAAAAGAGCCACCTCCAAGCCGCTCTCACCCTCCTCCTCACTGAGCTTCCTCTCTACCAAGCTCACCCCTTTGTACATTACGCCATAAACCAACTCACTCTAAAAAGGCTGATTAAGAGAGCCCAAACAGCCCTAGTGACCAGACAATAAATTAGAAGATGATTAACTGTTTCTTTGTTCACCATACACAAGTAAAACAAATTGAGAATAATCTACCTCCTTCGGAAATTTTCTAATGTAATAATTTAATAATATTAGATATATAATCTTATTATATATTTAATATATATATATATACAAGCTATTAAAAAATATACTAAATTACCAAGTATTACATTTAAAAATATTATATATTTATAATAATATTATTATATATTTAATATATATATATACAAACTATTTATTAAATAAAGGAAAAAATGGAAAATTCATATTCCGTAATAATTTTTTAATAAATTTTACCGAACACCCAATAATAATAATTTTTTGATAGGTAAATCACACACACTTTGCCCCTTAAGGGAACTTGAACCCTCAGCCTCCCATATGGGGAGATGGAAAAGGTACCAACCAAGTTAGAGCTTGTTCAATTAATTCCTCAAAATCAATTCTCCATAATCTAAAGCAACCCCAAATGGGCACTCCCTAGTTAGTGCATGAAGTAACGATCCTATGAAAAGTGAACTTACAGATTTGCGAATCATGGCCATTTGGATTGGGTTGTTCTTTACTCGAGCAAGGGCTTCTTGTTCTCGTTGACGAATCAAAAGTAAAGGATCTGAATGAAGTTTCCTCCATGCATCATTGGCGGATTGAGGCTTCTCCTCAAATAAAGCTCCTAGCACAGATGGCTGCTGTTGCTGAGACTAATAAACCACATATGAGAAAATTAAAATAAAAAAAAAATAAAAAAAAAAGCTTCATTTAAATAGAGGTGAATTAGAATTTGTGCACTTTTGCTCATTAATTAACAAGATAACTGCATGGTAGGGAAATGAACCAGTATAATCAGATCTGCCTGGCTTTTTTTAAGTGTCAAGATTCAAATATGTAATGGGAAAGCTTCTGACATTAGGACTAGATTCTCCTGCCGAGGCTGGGCCACATCCAGAGTAGAACTATATTAAAGATAATATGTTGTATGCTATGGCCTCATTCAAGCAAATGACATTGGTTTCACTCAGAGAATCGAGGTGTGTCATGGTGATGTCAATTGGATCCGCGACACCCCTGTTGCTGCCTTGAAGGAGGATCAGGGGAAGGGGTTCATCAGCTTGTGAAGTCGAGAAGAGCAAGGTGGGAGGCTGTGCAAAACAATATAGTGAAGGGCTAGTTTGTATATGTTGAACCTTGTCACTGAGAGGAGATGCAGTGTGTGTACATTTCAGAGTAGTTATAGTTGGAGAAGGGTGGGTGGAGGTGGCAAGAGGCCTTTGAATGATGGGGGATTTGACGTAGAAGCCAGGGGATGATCATAGTAGGTCATACTTGGAGATTTCTCAGAGAGAGAGTTGGCCGGAAAAACCCCTTAACAGCGTGGAGAAGGAAAATTTGGGTAGAGGGGAAGTGGTGACTGATTATGATTCTTGTAAGGACAGTTCGAGGTTCTTGAGGCGTCCTTTGGTTGGTTAATTTGGGTCCACGCATAGTCCAGTGCTGGAGAGAGGTTGGGTGCATGGGTGGGTTGATCAGAAATGGAAGGTTGCGACAGGGGTGACTGTCTTTGATATGACTGGTTCAAGGTTTCTCTGTCAGATTCTATATGAGCTAGAAGCAAGGAGGATTTATTTAATTTTTTGATAAGTACAGAGGTATATAAAAGGTGCCCAGGGGGGCAAACCCATTACAAATGACTTAAAGACCTCAAAAACTTAACTAAGAAGAGAGCATTAACAGGAAAAGCCTTATTGGCCCAAAAAAATAGAATTCGCAAAAACAAATCTTTAAATGAAGAGGTAAATTGCTCTTCTCCTTCCAAACTTTGAACCCAGACCAGGCCAGAAAGAGCTCTTTCACCGAATTTGGCATAACCCAGGCAAAACCAAAAATAGTCAACACAAGGTTCCAACAGTCGCAAGAAACGGGGCAGTGAATGAGCACATGGGCTACCCCTTCCTCCTCTAGCTTGCAAAGGTTTCAACAATCCCAAGCGAAGAATACAGAACGTGGATCGTAATGGTAAGTGGAACGGGAACGTAGATCGTCACTTGTTATAAAACATGGTACTTTAGGAATAGGCTTCTTTGGACTGCTTTGTGGGAACGAAATATATTTATTTGAAACATAATATAATTTTTTATTATATTTGTGATAATATTCATATGTGTGTATATATATATATGTGCCAAAAAAATTTCAATGAATACAGGCCATTATAAAATAAAATTCCAACGATATACATATATATATATATATATATATATTTTCTTGTATGTTGTATGATTTTTTTGAGACTCTTGATATTTTAGATTGGAACACTAAATCTTGTATTCCAAATCGCTAGTGATCCATGTTTGGGATCGCGCAATCCCCAATTCGCAATTCGCTTGGAGGGGAGCAAACTGTGGTATCTGTGATTTTAAACCAACATGTGTGGGCCTTTAAAGGCCAGCTGGTCTTCACTGATTAGTGGGCACAGCAGGGGGCTGTTATAAGAATACAACAGATCCTCAGTTCACGTGGGTGAGGTTCCTGGGCCTGCCAGTGCATCTCTACTTTCTAGTGATCCGAGGTCTTTCAGCACAGCATACGGGTGATATGTGTGGAATTTTGAAAATGTGGCTGAAGAGACGAAAAATAGAGTCCATCTCTGGTGGGCTCAACTAGAAGTTAGGGCTGCTGGCAGGTTACTGCCGGCATCGGTAACAGTTTTGGTGGGATCGTAGTGGTACATCATCCTGGTATGGTTGCAGCAGGGATGGCCGTCTTTGATATGAAATGTTCGATGTTTCTCTTTAAGCTTCTATAAGAGCTAGAGGCAAGGAAGATTTTAGGAGTGGGTCTTTGAAGGCCGACTGGTCTTCCTTGATTGGTGGGCGCAGCGGGGGCCTGTTATAAGAATGCAGCAGATCCTTAGTTCATTTGGGTGAGGTTCCTGGGCCTGTCAGTGCATCTCTAGTGCTCTGAGGTCTTTAAGCAATTGGGTGATATGTGTGGAGTTCTGGAATTTGGCTGAAGAGACAAGAAAGAGTTCATATCCGGTGGGCTCAACTAGAAGTTAGGTTGATAGCAGGTTGCTGGCTGCATCGATAACAGGTTTGGTGGGATCGTGGGTCTGGGTGGAGGAGATAGCATTTTTTGAGTTGGGTGGGAACAACGGTGTATCAGAAAATTTGAGTGGCTGAAACTCACGTAGCCACTTTCAAAGGAACAGAAAGAAAAGCAATGACTGAAGTGGGAGTCAGAATTGAAAAGATGATTCCTCACTTCTTTCTCTCATTCAACCAACGAGAAGGTGACGATAGGAATTTGGTGAAGATGACACGTGGGATGCACGGAGCTCAAGCGCATGAAGAAGGGAGCAATGGTAGGTGGTGCAGGAAATCTCCACATGGCCAACAAGACAAGATCTGCGTAGAAGATAAGGCCACATTTAAAGCGAGGGATCTGGAACCTCATGTTGGGTACACGTTGGTCCAAATAAGTTATGACCAGAGCTGGCCCAATTTCCAAAAGCTTAGTGGGTTAAGTATGCGGTCTGGGACAGGTTTAATTGGGGTAGGCCCATTTGAAATAAGTGAGGTAGACGTGTAAAATGGGTCGGGCCGGCACGGCACAGCTGGACTGGCCAACGCACGGCACGGGAAGAGCCTTTGGGCAATGCTGAGCCTGCCCTTTCAGACCCACGACCGGGCACGACACACGAGGCACGGGCACGGCACAGCTCGTGGGCCCACCTGGGAGATTCCCACTCCTTTTTGAATTTGAAGTAGTTTTTTTATCCTTTTGCCCCTCCAATAGCCATATTAATGGCTATTTCAAAGGCATTGCAAGAAAGTTGATGAAATTACCTACTTTTGCCCAATCTTATTATCAGCTAATTTTAAGGCTATAAATGGAAAGTTAATATAATGGACCATTTTACCCCTCCCAACAACTATATAATGGCTAATTTTAACGGTATAATGGGAATTTCACTTACTAATTTTTTCTATAAATACCCTACACCCCATTTCATTTATCCTCACCAATTCACTAACACACATTCTACTTTTCAATTATTTCTACAAACTTTCTCATCAATATTAGCTCTTTTTATATTTGTCAAGTAGATAAAAAATATATATAATTATTGTTTGTGTTGAAGATTGAAGTGTGATTAAGTCTACAACAATTGCAAGTTTCCAAATTGAAGGAAGCCAATCACATTCAAGATTTCAACATTGGGATAAATTTTTTTATTATTGTTATTTAAATTTTAATAGATTTTTCATTAGTTATTACAAAAATATTATTATTATTATTAGCTATTAATTTGTTAGTTGTTACTATAATTAACTTCTAGTATTATATTTTAATTATAATATTACCTATTATCGTTGTAATTATTATTATTATTATTATTATTATTAGGGTTAATTACACTTACCTCTCCTCTGGTTCCTAAAAATTGCAGATACTCCCCTATGATTTCTAAAACTACACTGACCCTTGCAGATTTGTCTCCCAAACAGCATTAATGGAACCACGCAAAGTGACGACAACCACCATCCCAACCAGCACCGTCCCAACCAGCACCTCCATTTCTCTTCCCTTTTCCAATCCATCGAAAAAAACTCCAACAGCCCACAATTTCCAATCAAGTCTTCAGTTTGTCATCCCCAACAAAAAAAATCCAGCCACTCTCGAATTATATTTCCTTTGTTCGGAATCCACTCACCTATTTGAATGCGATTTCCTTCGTGTTTATATACATACATATATATATTGAGCAAGAAGATGATGGTGTGTTCGTAATTTGCGGTGGAGCTTGAATTGATTCGGTCAAAGAGAGAGTGTATTTGCAAATTGTGGTGGGCTTGCAAATAATCAGTGGTGGTATTGCTGGGTTTGTGTTTATTTATATGTATGTGTGTGTGTGTGTTTGTGAGCAAGAAGATGACGGTGGGTTTGTATTTCTAAGGATTTGTAATTTGTGGTTGGGCTTGAATTAATTTGATTAGAGCGTGTGTGTTTATGTATTTGCAAATTGTGGTGAGTCTCCAAAAAAATCGGTGGTGGTACCGTTGGGTTTGTGTGGGTAGATATATATGTGTGTGTGTGTGTGTGTGTATGCATGCATTCATGCATACATCATATTATTTGAAATCAAAAGAGAACAGTGGTGTTGGGCATTGGTGGCTCACTGGCTATGGTGATTGCAAAGTCTGGGCACTCTTTAAAATTTGTTGTTTAGGTGATTTATTACCATAATATATTGACATATCAGTGATGCATCTCCATGTTTACACAGTGAATGTTAATAATGTTATTTGATATCATAAAAATCATTCCACATTTTAAAAGATGGGTGAAGTCTCTCACAAACATGGTGGATCTGTTTGGTTGTTGAGAAAATGCAAGAAAATAAAGTTCAGATTTTTCTTTCAATGTTTTCTCAAATTGATCTTGGTTTTAAATTATACATATAATAGTAATAGGTTAGGGCTTTGTTGTGTGATGTGTGTGTATAAATATATATATATATATATATGTATATGCACGTGTGCGTGTGTGGGGGGAAGGAGATGAACCTGTGCTATAGAGAATTTTTGTGATAAAAAAAATTTAGAAATTTTTTTAATTATGATTATATAGGCTTAAATTGTTTAAAGGTTAGTTTTGTCATTTAATATTGTCATGATAGAGTAAAATAGTCCTTTTATTACTTCTAAGGTCAAGTTGGAAATTTAAGAAAAACGTTTGGCTTACATCAGCAATTTACACCCCTGTCAGTAACGAAAACTGACGGCAGGGGAGGGAGGGGGGGGGGGGGGTCTTTACAATTTTGCTCATACTTTCTAAAATATTTTCATGTATAATTCTTTAAATTATGTTTTTGCTCCCCCTATGTAAATTGGATATTGAAAAAGCTTATGATCATGCCAATTGGAATTGCTTGATGGATGTTTTGGGGAAAATGGGATTTGGGGTAAGCTGGAGGAAGTGGATGGAGGCTTGCATTTTTAGTGTCTTTCTCAGTTCTTGTGAATGGATCCCCTATGGGCTTTTTCGGTCTTCGAGAGGACTGAGACAAGGTGATCCACTGTCTCCTTTTCTCTTTGTGATGATGATGGAGGTTTTTAGTCGCTTCATGGTTAGGGCTAAGGAAAGGGGTTTACTGAAGGGTTTCATAGTATCGCAGAGGAGGGGCAGTAGGGTTACCATTTCTCATCTTTTGTTTGCAGATGACACGATCATCTTCTGTGATCCGTCTGTTCGGAAACTCAATTTATCCAGTGTATTTTGGTGTGTTTTGAGGTTGTGTCGGGTTTACAAATTAACCAAGCTAAGAGCAATATCACTCCAATAGGGGAGGTGCAAGGTATGGAGCTTTTGGCTAGTTCTTTGGGTTGCAAGATAGGTTCCTTCTTGGCTACCTACTTAGGGCTACCCTTTGGTGTGTCAACTAGATCGTGTGCCGCATGGGATCTGATTGTGGACAGTTTTCAAAGAAGATTGGCTGGGTGGAAGGGTCAATTGTTGCCTAAGGGTGGAAGACTTACCCTTGTGAAAAGCAGCTTGGGTAATCTTCCAACGTACTTCTTGCCTTTGTTTTCTATTCCTGTGATGATAAGCAAGTGGTTGGAAAAAATTCAGAGGGATTTCCTGTGTGGCCATGAGGGGGAAGTGAGAAAGATGCACTTGGTAAGTTGGGACAAAGTAAAGAAATTTTTGGAATTGGGAGGGTTAGGAATTAAAGACTTGAGAATTTTCGATAAGGCTCTTCTTGGAAAATGGTTGTGGAGGTTTGGGGTGGAGGATCAGGAGATATTGAGAGAGGTGATTGCGGTAAAATATGGGAGCTTAGAGGGTAATTGGGGGTCAGGAAGGGTGCGAGGGGATGTGGGTTGTGGGGGGGTATCCTGGGAGCGGGGAGTGAATTTTGGAACTGTATAAGTTTTGAAGTGGGATTGGGGACGAGGGTGAAGTTTTGGGAGCATGTTTGGTGTGGGGGAATATCTTTGAGGGAAAGCGTTCCCTGCTTTGTTTGCTATAGCAATCAATAAAGGGGCTTCGGCTAGGGAATGTGGGGAAATTATAGGGAATGAGATGGTGTGGGGTCAGAGAAGTTTCATGGATTGGGAAATGGAGGAGGATGGGTTTGTTTTGTCTCATATCCAGCGGTACTGGATGAGGGAGGGAAGGGACGATAAGTTAGTTTGGAATCCAAATAGAGAAACCTTCACAGCTCGATCTTTTTACAAAGTATGACTAAAACAGAAGCTTCGAAGTTTCCATGGAATATCATTTGGTGTTCGGAAGCCCCTCCTAAAGCTTCTTTTTTTGTTTGGGAGGTGTCTTGAAAGGCTATTATGACTTGGAAAACTTGAAGAGAAGAGGATTTCATATGGCAATCGATGTGTCTTATGCAAGCTAGAGGAGAGAGTTGATCATGTGCTTATTCATTGCTCTTTGAAAGAGAAAAAAAAATTTGTTCACATTCTATCATTATTTTAATTTTAATTTGATATCTACAATGAAATTTAAGTCTCTTTTTTTGTTGAACTTCTTGTTTAATTTATATGTTACTTTATATCAATTATTTTAATTTTTTTTAAACAAAAATAGTGTCAATCAATATTAAGTTTCTATACTTCTTTTTCCGAAAGTCCCAAGTTTACTCCCATTACAAAGGCCACCTACCTATAAATGTTTTTTGTTTTTAAATTTATAATTAAATATTTTCTTGATAAAGTTTGCCCCTCCTGGACAAAAATCCTGACTTCGCTGAGAAGTATATGTAATTGTCAAAAACCAATGGGGGAGATAGGTGTAATTAACCCTTGGGGGAGACAAGTTTCCATGGAATATCATTTGGTGTTCGGGAGCCCCTCCGAAAGCTTCTTTTTTTGTTTGGGAGGCATCTTGGAAGACTATTATGACTCTAGAAAACTTGAAGAGAAGAGGATTTCATATGGCAAATCAATGTGTCTTATGCAAGCTAGAGGAGGAGAGAGTTGATCATGTGCTTATTCATTGCTCTTTGAAAGGAAAAAAAAATTGTTCACATTCTACCATTATTTTAATTTTAATTTGATCTCTACAATGAAATTATATCAATTTTCTTGAGTTTTCTCTATATTCTAAAAAATTTTAAGTGTCTTTTTTCGTTGAACTTCTTGTTTAATTTATATGTCACTTTATATCAATTATTTTAATTTTTTTTAAACAAAAATAGTGTCAATCTATATTAAGTTTTTATACTTCTTTTTCCGAAAGTCCCAAGTTTACTCCCATTACAAAGGCCACCTACCTATAAATTTTTTTTGTTTTTAAATTTATAATTAAATATTTTCTTGATAAAGTTTGCCCCTCCTGGACAAAAATCCTGCCTTCGCCGAGAGGTATCTGTAATTGTCAAAAACCAATGAGCGAGATAAGTGTAATTAACCCTTATTATTATTATTAATTATTAATTGTTATTATTAATTCTAATTCTAATTCTAATTGTTAATATTTTTTATTACTTTAAATTTAAAAATGAACCCTAGTACAAATATTGACCTAGAAAACCTTGACTATGATGAATTTGATGAGGCTTCTAACCAGACTTCTACTGACCCTACACCTACTACACAAACAGAAGCCACATCTAGTCGTCCTAAGGCAAAAGGAAGCCGCACAATAGAAGTGTGGGCTCTCTTTACCATAGAAGAAGTAAGATTACCCAAAGAGCAAATGGAACAACGGGTTGTTTGAAAATATTGCAAGAATAGGAATGCTTGCAAATGCAGACCACCTTGCTAGGCACATCACAAAGATGTGGAAAAAAACGTGGAGCTAATGGCCATATGTAAACCCAACTTAGTCAAGCGAGTAGTAGTGGTGCTTTTGGAAAAATTCTAGAGTAACAATGGAGATCTATTGGTCCTGGGTTAGAGCAAGATGGGCTAGGCCCAACTCCGGTAGTTAGAAAATGAACAAGCCATCTTTGCAAAAGGAAAACATTGTGACGGGGATCACGATAGGAATAGGGTGGAATTTCGCACCTACAATATGCGTAAGCGTAAGAAGACTGGGCCTGAGAATTAATTAAGAATTTTATCTTATTTTTAATTGCGTCATTATAAGAATTTTATCTTATTTTCAAATTACTGAAATTATAGGGATTTTATTTGCTTTCCTTGTATGTTTAGGACACCCTGAAAATAATGGGAGTTGATTTCTTTTGAGGCAGTTTTTGATATTGAATAGAGAATATGGAGATTGAGATTATTGGATTCTTGTGTTCTTTAGTTTCTTGATTGTGTTGCACCAATTTTGGCTATTATCGCCTACAAATCCTTCCAAAGCACCCTCAATTCAGAACCTTCCATCACCTTGTTCCAACCACCAGTTCATCATTTATATCATGACAAATTTAGCATCGACAAAGCCTCCCCTATCGTCGAAACACACTACTCATGTCCAACCGTCCCGAAATCATCATAGCGCAACAAGCTTCCCTATCTATCTTTATCATCATCAAAACGCAATCAACACCACTCATCATCAAAGTCTCCTACCAGTCTCATCGGCACAACTTCATCATCAGCACCAAACCAGTTTACTTCATCCATGCATCTCATAATCTTCTGACTATTGTCATAGCTCATCCGATCGTAGATCTAGTTCTCCATCCAAATCAAGATTGCATCGACTTCGATTTCATCGTAGAAACTGATTCACTTTCTGGCCAATTTCTCAACATCGCAATCGCCGTTGTAATTGTTAGAATGTGTGCCCTCATATCCAAAACATTTTATTATTATTTGATTTATTATTGAATTTCATATTACCACATGTTTGGATGTTGCTTTATATCATGAGATGATTAATCCTTGAATTGTCATTAGGAGTGGTGCATGTGTATAAATGAGATTTATACAGAAGAGATATGAACTGCTTATATAGACAATTCTAGAATTGTTCGCGGCTATTGATAAGATTTGACATCTTATTTGTAAAGCTGTAATACAGTTAACATTTATGTGATAAGGTGGTTTATCTCAACCATCAGAGTAGTGGACTCTAGGTTATTGTATTAGTGAAATTGGGAATACACTGAACTGGATCACTATAAGAAACGTATCATTTGGAACTGTTACCTTTAATAAGTTTCTTATTCACTATTCTCAGTGAGCTCTTAATCCTGAGAGGATAGTGAACTCAAGTTCTGAATAGTGATGACTTTGAATTACCAATGAGTGAGGTCTTTTAGATCAATATCTCGGTATCTTGGGCAAGTCATTATTTAGACTATCAGGAATACATCTTCTCAAGATGGAATCTACACATTATATATTAGAGAGATTGATATCACCTTTGTGTTAATTCAATGGGTTAATCACTGAAATCCAGATCTGGTCTTTTCAGTAAATTGTTTATTGAAATGATGACCAATTGCAAGTGATTAATAATTATTGAATTAGGTTCTTAAAATAATTAGAAAATTAATTTGACAGTATAATCCTAATTATTAATATCCATGTAGAGGGGCCAACTGCAAAAGTATAGTGTATATAGGTTTACTCTATTCTACTAAGTTGAAGTGCAATTTTAATTATATAGTGAAGTTAATTGAAATTAATTAGTCAATTAAAATTAATTATGAGATAATTAAAATTTAATTGATTAATTGGAAGCTAACTTAGTGGGACCCACTAGATCCCTTCTCTTGCCCTACTCAAGCCCTCTATGTATGATATGTAGGGAGCCGTTATGCAACCCTAATTATTAGTATCCATGTAGAGAGGCCAACTGCTAAAGTATAGTGTATATGAGTTTACTCTATTCTACTAAGTTGGAGTGTAATTTCAATTATATAGTGGAGTTAATTGAAATTAATTAGTCAATTAAAACTAATTATGCGATAATTAAGATTTAATTGACTAATTGGAAGCTAACTTAGTAGGATCCACTAGATCCCTTCTCTTGCCCTAATTAGGTTAAGCCCTATATATATGATATGTAGGGAGCCGTTTATCATAAATTTTTGTGCTAGACAAAAATAAGAGGCAACCCACTCTCCTGCGATACGGTTTGCCTAAGGAAAAAGAGGAGAAGACCTAGAGGAGTAAGAGAAGGAAGATTGCATCAATCTCTTCAAGAAGCCTTCTTCAACAATCAAGATTATCAAGAACAAGGTAATTCTAAACACTCTTTTCAAGATTGTATGATTCATGTGAAAAAAATATCCAAATAGATTTTTGAAATCACTTCCACGTTGGTTACGAACTCAACATTAATCCATCGTCGTCACTGACATTGCCCATCATCAACACCCTGATCAATTGTGAGTAAAAAGTTGTTATCACAAAGCTCGTCACTCTTCATCATTGTTGGATTGTGTTGCTAACAGGTTCAAGGAAGCCCTAGGGCCATCGTGGAAGAGGTAGGAAATAAAAGAGTTGACCTACGCCCCTTTTCCCTTGGCCCGACCCATTTATTCAAACCCAAGATCTGACCTGAGATTTTTACCCAACTATCTTCTTTAAATTCAACCATCACCTACAATTCTTAATCCGACCCAACCCAAGCCCATTTGACGAAAAAAAAAAAACTAAAAACAACCGCTTCACCCAAATTTGGCCCATTACCTCAACCCAGCCCAAAAGTCTGTAAACCCAAATAACCATATCATTAGACCAAGCCCATTTCCATTAAGAAAACATAGACCCGCATTAATATAAATCATATTCAAGCCCAAGCCCATTTCTCCTTACTGCAGCAACCAATAAGCCAAGCCTATGAAACATGGACACCCTATTTTGCCTCATATCCATGACGTGGTTGAGGAGCCTTGGATTATGGTTGCTAGGTTTATCAATGGACTTCGTCTTGACATAAAAAGAAAGGTCAATTTGCATTCACCAGATTCTAGAGGCATACCACACAGCCCTAGAGATAGAGAATTTTCCAAAGATTTCCAACCCCAAGATGCACAATTCCAAACTAGAGATTCACGTTAATCTAGGTCATGACAGAGCAGGTGGATCCTCCCAATCAGGATGTTTTATCTCCGAAGATAGCAACAATCCTACCCAAAGCATCAATCAGAGAACTAATCCAGAGAGTAGAGAGTCAAGCTAGTATTTGACAAGGTAATCCCTCCATAGTGTCATAATTGACATGGTAAAGTAACGGTCATATAGCTGCTCGTCGTCATGGAACCTTGACTATAAAACAAGAGGAGCAAGTTTCACGCAAGGAAACCCATTCTAATAGTGTCTTTGAGCATGTTGATTTTGATTCAGCAGATGAAACATGTATCGCTTATGAGGAAGGTGAACCTAGTCTCAATGCTATGAGTGTCAATAACAGTGACAATGCATGGAAGCACACTAGTATTTTCCATACATTAAATGGGGGAATAAATCTTTCAAGGTGGTTATAGATGGGGGTTGTTCCATGAATGCGGTGTCCAAAGCTCGAGCCCCACCCACAATCTTTTAGGGTAGCTTAGGTAGATAAGGCCTCATTACCAGTTATAGAGAGGTGCTTAGTGCCTATACAAATGAGGGAGTATTTTGATCAAATTTGGTGTGATGTCCTTCCAATGGATGTGCTCTTATACTTCTTGGTCACCCATGGCTCTATGATTTAGATGCAACTACTTATCGGAGGGAGAACGCCTATGTCATCAAGTTTAAGGGAAATCATGTTGAAGCCCGCTAAATCCCAAGAGAAAACCAAGGAGGTTAAGCATAGTACTTCTCCCCAAGCACCACCTAAACAAACACATCCTCCTAAACAAGCGCTTAAATGTTTTAACCTGTAAGGAGTTTGAAAAGGAATGTAAGAACTCCGGTTTTGTTCTAGCTTTAGTGTATTGGGATTCCTCTAAGTCTAAGTTGTTCATCCCCCCTAAGGTCAGTCAGATGTTGCAAGAGTTCTTTATGTCGCACTTGAGGAGTTGCCTGTGAATTGCCTCCTATAAGGGACATTCAGTATGCAATTGACTTAGTCCTTGATTCCCAGTTGCCGAATCTTTCCTAATATTGTATGAATCTTGTTGACCATGTTAAGTTGAGTAGGTTAGTTGATAGGTAGCTACAAAAATGTTTCATTCAACCTAGCCTTAGCCATTGTGTCGTTTGTGCATTGTTGACCGCGAAGAAAGATGGGTCTTGGCGAATGTGTCTTGATAGTCAATCCATGAATACGATCATTGTCAAGTATAGGTTTCCCATACCTAAGCTAGATGACATGTTGGATCTTTTGACAGGTACAAAGTGGTTTTCCAAGATTGATTTACAAAGTGGGTATACCCCCCGTATGAATTGAATGAGTGGTTTGTTATACCCTTTGGATTGTACAATGGCCCTAGCACTTTCATTAGGGTTATGACTCACGTATTATGACCTTTTATTGGGAAAATTCTTGGTGGTGTACTTTGATGATATCTTGATCTATAGTGGACCTAGGGATAAACAAATGGATCACTTGCATCTGGTCCTTGAAACTCTTAAGGTTAAGAAATTGTACTCTCAAGTGCTTTTCTTAGGCTTCATTGTGTTCATACAGACATCGCAGCAAACCCTGATAAAGTCAAGGCAATTAGAGAGTGGACTAAACCTAAGAAAATATCTGAGGTTCGTAGTTTCCATGGATTAGCCACATTTTATAGGAGTTTTAATAGGGGCTCGGCTCTATTATGGCTCCCATTACTGATTACATAAAGGAAGGGGAGTTTTAGTAGAGCCCAGTTGTTTCTAAAACCTTTCAAGAAATTAAGCACAAGACGATTAAGGCACCTGTTTTGTGTCACCCATATTTTGCCAAGGTTTTTGAGATTTCTTGTGATTCTTCAGGTGTCGAGATTGGGGAAGTTTTGAGTCAATAGGTCACGACTTCAATAAGAAACTCAATGATGCCAAACAACAATATTCTACTTCTGATAAAGAGTTCTTTGTTGTAGTACAGTCCCTTCTTGTCTCAAGAATTTGTTTTGTATTCTGATCACCAGGCACTTAGGTACATTCACTCTTAAAAGAAATTAAGTGTTAGGCATGCTAAGTAGATAGAATTTCTACAGTACACATTGGTCCTCAATCACCACACTGGTGTTAAGAACAAGCCAGTTGGTGCCCTCAATCGAATCGTTGCCATTTTGCAAACCTCAAGTGTTAATGTCATTGGGTTTGACAATTTGAAAGATGAGTATCCTACTTGCCCAAAGTTTCGTATCATTTCAAGGAGTGCATGATGGTAATAGTCGTGACTTTGTTGATTTATATCATGATTAGGGATGGGTACTTGTTCAGGGGTTCTAAATTGTGCATTCCACACACTTCCCTTTGTAACTTCTTAGTTTGGGAATTACACGTGGGTGGTTTACTTGGACACTTTGGTCACAACAAGACCACTGCTTTGGTTGAGGACAGATTCGATTGGCCCTTGTTGAATAAAGATTTTGCGAGAAGTGTGTCTCAGTGTCGCACCTATCAGCTTGCTAAAGCAAAAAAAGAGAAATGCTGGCTTGTACACTCCTCTGCATGTACCCCACCCCCCATGGAGAAACCTTAGCATGGATTTTGTTCCTAGGTTGCCTAAAACAGCTATAGGACATGATTCCATTTTAGTTTTGGTTCACAGATTCTCTGAAATGGCTCACATCATCCCTCGTAGCAAAACCTTTGATGTGTCTCATGAAGCCAATTTTTCATTAAAGAGGTTGTCCAACTTCATGGGTTATCTTCTTCTATTGAGTCTGATAAGAATGTAAAGTTTGTTAGTTATTTTGAAAGAGGAAACTTTTTGATATTCAGTGGAAATTTTCTTCTATGTTCCATCCCAAACCTAATGGTCAAACTGAGGTCGTTAATCGTAATTTGGGGAATTTGCTTAGGTGTCTTTTTTTTTTTTTTTTTTGGGGGGGGGGGGGGGGGGGAAGGGAACAGTGAAACTGAGATTTATTGTTGCCTACGACAGAGTTTTCTTATAACAACTCGGTTAATCAATCCACTGATAAAAACCAGGTTTAAAATATCGGTTGTTACATATCAGATTTCGTAACAAAACGGCCGTTACGTAATGGATTTTCAAGCCACCGAGTCGGATACACACCAATAAATCGGTATGAAAAAAAAAAAAAAACACAGACGTAACTGCCATTACAGTGCAGTAATGTCCGTTACTCACAAACAACAGCCACAAACAGGGAAAAATTGAGTAAATACTATATGAGACATAGATGGAAGAAAAAGTAGGAGATTATAAGAATATGGAACAGAGATGGTTATAGAAGTAACTGAAAATCTGAATCTAAAGGAAAAGAAAGCAAAGTTTTAAGTACAAAGTATGAAACTGCAGTGAAGTTAATGAACTCACCTATTTGGCACCCCATTCTGCAATTTTTTGAAGAAAGTTTTCCTTTTATCTCTCATTCAAAGCCAATCGTTGAGTTGCTCTCTAGTCACCTCCGACTCCAAGACTTTCGAATCTTTGATCCAATCTTCTAGAGAAGCTTTTGATTAAGCTAAAGGTATGTAAACTAGTTTCGAATCTTTTTTCATGGTGTCTGTCAGCAGTAGATGGGGCTTTGTCGTGGAGGATAGGGTTGATGGGCATTCGTCCGCTTCGTCGTGGTCGTCTCTCCCTCCACTCTCCAATTCCCCTCTTTTTTAAACACTCTTTTGGCTTTTTGCGCAAGAAACCACGCTTCTAGGTCCTTTCTGCTTTTGAAATTATTATTATATTTTAATTTATTCTTTCATTTTATGTAGCTGAGTGGTGGATAAATTATGGTGCATCTGCTCCAGAACTTCAACAAATAGTCGTGAAAGTATTCAGCCCAACCACATCATCATCTAATTGTGAGCGCAACTGGAGTACCTTTAGCCTCATACATACGAAGACAAGGAATTGACTCAAATATAAGAAGTTAAATACCCTTGTCTACGTTTATTATAATATGAGGTTAAAGATCAGGCATGCTGCCAGAAAAAAGTCAGATAGAGTTAGAGGAGCAGTTTAATCCATCAATTTGGACTATATTTTTTAAGACGGTGATCCATTAGTTCAATGTATGCAAGAGAGAGAGGAACCATTATTGGATAATTAAGACAACTCTGATTGGTTAGAGATCGATAGTGATGATGATCGGGTTGATGCTACTAGTCATCCACATCGAGGCAATCAAAATTCATGTCCTCCTGCAAGTGAATCTGGTAGCGGTGGTGGTGGTTTGAGCCCACCAAGTGAGGATAGTGGTAGTGGTAATGATCGAAGCCCAAGTCCTAGTGGAGGCAATGGTGGTCGTGGTGGACAAAGGCAAATTAGTCAATACAAGGCTAGGTCAAGATAGTAGTTCCTCACCTTTTCAGGGGAAAGTATGGAATGCATGGTTTTCGTCATGATGAAGAAATTAGAGATGTTCCATATGGACAACAATTGCAACGCTGCTCCTCCGATGTTGGGGGGTCAAGGAGAAGTGCTACATCGCTCATCAAATGATGATAGTTATGATGATCGTGGTATGATACACAGCTTTAGAGAGCTTGGGGTGGGAGGGCACCAGCAAGTACCTCGAAATTACCCACCACCTCCTACATATGCTTATCCATACCCCCCTCCACCAGCATACAATATGGTCCCACCTCCCAAAAGTCATGGTCATGGTTTCTTTCCGCCGTCTAGGCCAAATGGTTATTACAAGTAGCAACTGACGACGGGAAGAATCAAGCGGTAGCAGCAACTATGATGCGGATGCTTACAACTACTCCTTTAGAGTTAAACAGAGACCAAGAGAGCAAGGTTACCATGATGATGATGATAATCAAAATTATGAAGAACTTGCACACCATTCTTTTTGGTGGTGAACTCTTGATGTATGGATTTAGAGTTATTTTAATTTCTATGTAATGATGTGTAATGACTAAGAAGTGGTGATTCTAAAGACTTGCTGTAATGATAAACGACTATGATACAATTATATACTAAATTACTCTTTAGTCTTTACTAATGATATTATCTTAATTGATTAAACTAAAAGAGGAATAAATGATAAATTAGAGATTTAGGAGAGAAGCTTTAGAATCAAAAGGATTCAAGATAAGAAGGACAAAAACTGGATATCTTGAGCAAGGATCGAAATTTCGTTTCGTAGTGTTGTTTCGGTTACCTAGAAAATGGAAATATTTCGGAAACGTTTTGAAAATATAGTAGAAATGATGAAAAAAATTAAAATGTATAGATACACTTGAAAACATAAAGTAAAATATAAGAATATGTGAATATAAATATTATAATTAATTGAAAATGTTTTAGAGTACATGTCCATCCACACAAGAAGATACTAGGGTGAAATTAAAAAAAAAACCATAAATGTTAATTAGTCATTAATACCAAATAAAGTAATATAAAAAATTTAAAGCTAATTTCTTTATGTAATATGAATTTATTATATATTTTCAATAAACTATGCAAAATTATTATAAACCATAAAATAATAAATATATATTGTGTAATATCCACGGATTAGACAATTTGACACAAGTTATATATAATATGATAAGTAAAAATAAAGTAATTTAAGCCTATTATAATTAATAACTAAGTATTAAAATAAATTATTTATCTACATTTTATTGTCTATTGTTTTTGAGAAAAAATAGAAATATCTTCTTATAATTTTAGGTTTTAATCTTCTAATCTTCTCCATTTAAAAAACAAATGAATATTATTTTTTACCAACTTCTAGAAGTATTACTGATACTAAAGAAATGTTTTCATTGTTTCGGTATGTTTTCAATAGTTTCGGTATGTTTTTACAGAAACAACTTTGTTTCTATGAAAACGTGTGAATTTCGGTACTACACTAGTGTTTAGTTTCGGACCACTAGAAAACAAAAACGTTTTGACCGTTTCAATGGAAATGAAATGAAATTTTGATCCCTGATCTTGAGTATAATTTTAGTAAAACTAGTAATACAAATTGGGATGTAGTAAAAATTGAAAATCAAGAGTTAATAAGAAGTGAAAATTTTCGTTATCTTGGTTCACTTATTCACCAAGAGGGAGAAATTAGAGATGATGTTACACTTATAATTAAAGCAGCATAGGTTAAGTGGAGAAGTGTAACTGGAGCATAGTTGTTAGTATCTTACGATACGTTTCGATATGGACATAAAACGATACGTATCGTATACCTATATCTTTTTACACCGTATCTTACGATACACAATATGTATCTTACAATACGTTTCGATACGTACGATACACGAGATATGAAAATCAGGCTAAACAACATCGTTTTGACCTCTTATTTGTTGTTTTGTTATATACATAAGAAACGTTTTTGTTTGTTTTGTTTTATATTACCTCTTGGTAACACCTTGAAATGTTTCCTCAAATAAGGAAAAATGAAAGTAAGTATTTTGAGAATATGTGAACGAGGACTGAGCACATACAAGAAGTAAAAGAAATAAAATAAAATAAAATATTGTTGGCATATGATAATGGTGATGATGATGTCAATGCCATTGAAATTAGATATTAAGATGAAAATGGGATGAATTATAAAAATGAATAATTTTAAATTTTGTCTTGATGAAATATATTGGGTAGATGATTTAATTTTGCTTTGAAATTCGTAATATTTATAAATCTTTTTTTTTTTTTTTTGATAAGTAAGATGTATATACAAGAAGCCCAAGGAGGGCAAAAGGGCAAAAGCCCCAAAGCATTACATCGCCCTTAAAGACGTCAAAAAGTCAACAAAAGAAAAAATATGAACAGGGGAAGCCTCTTTGGCCCAAAAAAATAATAGACGCAAAAAGGTCTCTTTAAGATAAGGAGTAGGAAGTTCCCGATCTTCAAAGACCCGATTGTTCCTTTCAATCCAAAGGCACCATAAAAGGCAAATGGGGGTCAGTCTCCAAATTCTCTTAATTTCTTTAGGAATGATACATCCCTCCCATGCCAATAAAAGATCCCTGACGGAGCCTGACATGACCCATGAGAAGCCAAACACGGCAAAAATAAGGTTCCAACAGCTCCAAGGGACATGGCAATGAAGAAGAGCGTGCTCCACTCGCTCCTCATTGTTCTTACAAAAATAACATCTGCTAGCCATGTGGAAACCTCTTCGCTTCATATTATCTGCAGTTAAAATGGCCTTCCACGAAGCTTCCCAAGCAAAGAAGGAGGCTTTGGAAGGGGCTGTTGAATGCCAAGTGAGCTTCCAAGGAAAGGGAGGACCATCAGAGTCGAACAAACTCTTGTAAAAAGAGCTAACCGAAAAGGAAGCTTTATCCGGCATCCAAATCCGCTTGTCTTCTCTATCAACCGCAGTCCGAAAAGTGTTGATGTGACCTAAAAAGGAGGCCACCTCCCCGAGCTCCCAATCAAAGAAGTTTCTTCTAAAAGATGGAGCCCAAACAAGAGTATTCCCAGTGCATGCCACATACTCATTGACGCAAACCGATTTATTGGTAGCCAAACTATAAAGCCTTGGAATCTTGATTCTTCTATTGCATGAAATTCAAGTTGGTTTTTATAAGTGAGGTAAAATATAATTTTTATTATTTTATACATTGTCTATGTATATAATATGATACAATATTTTTGAAAAATGAGACCACTATTCTTGGTACCACTTTAATTTTTAATTGTTGGATGAATAATTATAATTTATTTATCTAATTTGTATGACAAGTAAATTGAAATGTTATTTATATCATTTTAAACATTATATATATTCATGCATATATATATTATATAAATTTATAAACATATTTTCTTAAAAATTACACGTATCTATGATACATGATACGATACACTTTTTTTTTTAAAACGATATGGCTTCCAATACACGTTTTGACAACTATGATCTAGAGTATTATGTGATCAGCATATAACTTTACAATTGAAAAGTAAATTTTATAAAATAGCTATTAGACCAGTCATGCTATATGTAACAAAATGTTGGATAGTTAACAAACATGTTAATAAAATGAGTGTAGCCGAAATGAGAATGTTAAGATGGATGTGCGGTAAGACAAGAAAAGATAAAATTAGAAATGAACATATTTGTGAGATGGTAGAAGTAACACCTTGTAGGAGAGAAAATGAGAGAACATCGGTTAAGGTGGTATGGTCATGCAAAATGAAGAACAATAAATGCACCACTAAGAAATAGCAACATGGTTAATATTAAAAATCATGATAAGGGGCGAGGGCGGCCAAAATTAGCTTTAGTAAAGGTAGTTAAAAAGGATATGGTAATATGTGGTTTAACGAAAAGAATAGCCTTAAATAGAGAAGAATGACGAGATAAGATTCATGTAGCTAATCCCAAATAATTGGGATAAGGTAGAGTTGAGTAGAGTTTAATACTTTCATTTCATTAATAAAACCAACATTAAGCCCAATACAATTAAGAAAACATGTTTGTAGGAGTTATAAAAACTTTACAAACCTTTGATTACATTATAATGTGATAAACAAAAGTCAAAATATGTGTATCATTTAGATTTTAGGGGTTGCTAGTGACCAAAAAAAAAAAAATCATGGTCACAATATCCGATTCCCATCACGTATTGACTGATACTCCCGATTTTGTTACACCGCGACCACGACCACTATATATATATATATATATCGATACCGCAATTTAAACCCTTAGTTAAAAGCCCTTTTGCGATTGTTCATGGTGTTTCACTTGCCAACTCGTTGACCTTATTCATTTACCAACTTATTCCTATCCTTCTGAATCTACAGAATATGTTGCCCAACATATCCATACTTTGCATGTCGCTTTTCGATGTAAGATTAATTTGCATCGTAGGAATCAAGAATTTAATAAAGGTGATTATGTTATGATTTGCATTCATCATGAACATTACCCTAAGAATTTTTTTAAGAAATTACATGCTCATGCCACTAGCCCTTTTCATATTCTTCGTAAGCTTGGACTTGATGCTTATTTACTTGACTTACCTAGTGATATGAATATCAGTCCAGTTTTCAATGTGGATGACTTGTTTCATTTTCCTTACAAAGGCACTTTTGAGCCTCATTTGTTTCCTTAAGCTATTTCTGCAAGCCGCAACACTTTTCTATCAAGTCCAGTTCCTCGACTCCCTTCATTTCAACAACCACAAATGAATAAGATTAAGGATGTTTTGGAGGATGAGGTAATTAAATCGCCCAATGGTGGATACCAACGTACCTGGTCAAGTGGAGAGATCGTCCTATTTCTAATGCTACTTAGGATTATTAAGGACGAGTTTCGTCTTGCTGAGGACGAGTTTCGCCGTCTTGACTCAGATCTTTTGGAGAGCTGCCACCATCATACCTTGTCGAGGTCGAGTTCTTTTTAGTGAGGAGAGTCTATGGGGGTCACAATAGGAATAGGGTGGAATTTCGCACCTACTAAAGGTACGGGTGCAAGAAGACTGAGCTCGGGAGTTAATTAGGAACTTTATCTTATTTTTGAATTATCATAATTATAATGATTTTTTATCTTATTTTCAAATTGTGTAACGATAGGGAATTTATTTGCTTTCCTTATACGTTTGGGATACCCTAAAAATAATGAGGGTTGATTTCTTTTGAGCCAGTTTGTTATATTGAATGCAGAATATTGAGATTGAGATATTGAGTTCTTGTGTTCCTTAATTTATTGACCGTGTTGCACCACATTGGGCTTCAAAACAAGTATGGGCTCTAAGGAAGGTCATGATCTTAAGCTAGTCCTCTGTGAATGTGGGAGGAAGGGGAACCCAATATGGAAGTAGGGGCGAATGAGGACGAGGGTATTGTGGGGTTATTGTAAAACGGGGTGGAGGCTACTGAGTTGGTGTAGCAGTTTGACTCAGCTGGTTGTCTGAACTTCAAGGTCAGCTATTACTCCTCTTAAGACAATGCTCTCATCAACTGGGAATAAAAGGCCGCAAGGGATCCTAATAGGAAAGCAAATGCAACTGTGAGGAGTAAGAGGCCATGGCAGCAAGGGGTGGTGAGTGATGAGTTAATGCAAAACTTTGGCTCACTTGGGGGACATCATGGTGTTGATAAAAACTGTCGACTGGGTTGGGAAGATGGGCAGGTGAATGTAGTGATGCGATGATCGAGATTGGCTCGTTCAATGGTGATAGCTAGTTGAATCCTCTTGATTGTATCCCATTGGAAAATATTGCTTCGGTAAAGTACAAGCACAATGCGAAGGTGGCAGTGCAAGCTAATGGAGATGGAAGTGTGTGACAGAGATTACTGGAAAATGGGATAAACATGGGAGATTGTGAAAGGGAGAGGAAGGCTCAAATGGAACAAGTCTTTGCTTGGGTGCTACGGAAATTGAGAATGTAAAATTTTTTAGGTGTTTCATGTGGAAAGTATGAAGAGGACTTAATCAAATTATTTGAGGCTATTGAGAGTCACCATAGGGCGGCGGAGAGAAAGGGAGAAGAGGATAAGAGGGAAATGGCCAAGGGAGGTTGGGTAGGGAGTTGAACTTATCTAGTTATGTCAATTATGAAGCAAAGGGAGATAAGAAAGGGGAGGATGATTTTGACCGTAGTACCATAAGGTTGCAATAATCTCATGGAATTTGTGGGATGTACATGACCCCAACAAACAAGTCAGGATTAAGGATGTGTTAAGGAAGTGGAATCCTTTTCTTATTTGCCTTTAGGAAATAAATATGGAAACTATGATGAGGGAGGTTGTGTAGAATCCATTAGGGGGTTAAGTACGTGAATTGGGTCTATTTAAGGTCAACTGGTGCAGCCAAGAGAATTTTTGATGTGTGGGATTCTTGGGTGTTGTCAAAAGAGAACGTTATAATTACAAATAACTCAAAAACATGCTTGCTTTGTTCTGTAAAGGATGGGTTCCAGCAGTTGGTTTTAGGAGTTTATGCCCCAACTAAGGATGGAATTTGTGGTTAGTTATGGGAGGAATTAGGGGAGTTGAGAGGTAGGTGGGGGTCCCGTGATATATTGGAGGGATTTCAACATTGTCCATTTTCCCAATGAAAGGAGTGGATGTCAAAAGGTAACAAGAACGATGCAAGAGTTCTCTGATTTCATCGATGGGATGGACTTGATGGATTTACTTGGGGAACTTTTTACATGGTTGAGTGAGAGGGCCCCTCCATCTATATCAAGGTTGCACAAGTTTTTTATATCAATTGATTGGAAGGAGTAACTTTCAAATGTTGCCCAACAGTGCCCTTTGCATATGGTGTCCGATCATGTGCCCATCCTCCTAGATAGTGGTGGAGTTCAAAGAGGAAAGAGCCTATTCCAGTTTGAGAAAAATGTGGCCTAAGATGAGGGATTTGTGTAGTTAGTGAGAGGGTGGTGGAAGGGAAACCAGGTTTTGTGTTGGCTAGAAAGTTGGAAAAGATTAAGGATGACCTTAAAAAGTGGAAGATGGAGGTGTTTGGTAAGGTGGAAGTTAGGAAGGCACAGGGTATTGCAGGATATTCAAGAGTTGGATATTAAGGAAGAACAAGGATTGCTTTCAAAAGGTGAGAGGGAGAGGAGGGATGAATTGAAGGTGGGGCTGGGGAAATTGTTTTTGTTTGACTTTGAAGGGCTAAGTTGGAGGTAACAGTCAAGAAATCTTTGACTGAAAGAAGGTTACCAGAATATGAAATTTTTCAAAAAATATAGAAAAATCATATTAGGTTAATATCAATGGATGGGGAGGTCATTTGTAGGCCTGCAGATGAGTGGAGGTCCATTGTCCATATCTATGAAGGTCTTCATTAGGAGACAGTGCCGATGAGACCTACATTAGATGGGTTGGACTCGGCTTATATTATTGAGGAGGAGCGGGTGGAGCAACTTTTTGAGGAAAAAGAAGTGGAGGCTTTGAAGTTGAGTAATGGGGATAACGTCCAAATGGTTTTACCATGGTTTTCTAAGATGTGTTGCACATTCTTTCTTATTGAACACGAGCACAGTCATTTTGAGAGGAGTTCAAATACTTCTTCATAGCAGTCATTATGAAGAAAGAAGGTGTGCTCAATATACTGGATTTTTGTCCTATTAGTTTTCTGGGAACAAACTTTTTGGCTGAAGTTTTTGTTTTCGAGGCTAAAATGTTCTTGGGACTATCATTTGAAACTCTCGGAGTATTGCAGAGTATTGCTGGATGGCAGATTTTGGATGTAGTTTAAGTGGCGAACGAATTGATTCCAGAAAAAGAAATAACATTCCACAGGTGGTTTGTAACGTGGACATTGCGAAAGCATATGACCATAATAATTGAGGCTTCTTGCCTAAAATGTTGAAGAGGATGAATTTTGGAGATAAATAGAGAAGATGGGGTCTAAGGTCGGGAGATCCTTTGTCTCTGCTTTTCTTTATTATTGTAATGGAAGCTCATAGTAAATTGATTGATCAAGCGGTAGCTAAGAGTTTGTAATCTAGGATTGAGGTGGGGCAAGATGAGGGGAATCAGTTAACTATTTAAATTTTTCTATTTGTTGATGATAACATCATAGGACCCACTACTAGTAAAAGGAAATTGGAAGTGCGCTCTTGCCTCTTGTGCACCAACTTGAAAAGCCCTCTCCCTTTTTTCATAATAAGAATATAAGCCTCATAACTCAACCTAGTTTTGGGGGTTTGATGCCTTTTGTATAGGTTGGGTTGCAGGATATGGGATCCTCATAATAGGTTGGACAAACATCCAGCCTAGAAAGGACAGTCTTTAAAAGCAACATAACATGTATACTTGTACATTCAATAGATCGACAAGTTAATGCCAATCCTAATAAGACATAGATTGAAGCTTTTTATGCCCTTGTATGCTCTCCCCGTCCACTTTTGAGTGCCATGGGGAGAGAGAGACGGGTATATTCCTCAATACCCACTAAAATAAATATATTAATGACTTACTGATTGAGACCTACATTAGCATTGGTCCTAGGCAAATGAAGAACAGCTTAGGTAGTTGAGGTGTGTACTTTGTGTTTTGAGGCAGTGCCTGATCTTCGAGTGAATTTGAAGAAGAGTAAGTTAATTCCAATGGATGAGGTTCATGATGTGGCAAATTTAGTGCTTGTTTTGGGCTGAGCATTGGGCTCCTTTCCAACCAAGTACTTGGGTCTACCATTGGGTTCATCATACAAGGTGACAATAGTATGGGATAGTGTTGTAAAGCAATTTCAAAAAATAAATAAACAGCAAGTTGGAAGCACCAATACTTATCAAAAGGGGATAGACTTACCCTAATCAAAAGTATGTCAATATATTTTATATCCTATTCCTACCACAGTGGAGAATAAGCTTGAGAAACTTCAATCGAATTTCTTGTTGGGGAGATTGGAGATGAGAGAAAAATTCATTTGATTAGTTAGGGTAGGGTTTGTAGGCCATTAAGGGTGGCAGGTCATCGAAAAGATTGATCAAAAGTAAATATGGGTGTGTGAGGGTGGGACATGATGATATACAGTGCGGAAAGGAAGGGTTAGGTTTTGGTATGATCAACGATATGCGGTGGGACAAGGGACAACAGTATAGGATAGTGTGGTAGAGCATTTTCGAAGAAGATTAGCAGGTTCGAAATGCCAATACTTGCCAACGGGGTAGACTTACCCTCATTAAAAGTAGGTTGGCAAGTCCTTCGACTATATTTCATGTTCTTACCTCAGTGGAGAACAAGCTTGAGAAACTTCAATGGAATTTCTTCTTGGGGAGATTGGGGATGAGAGGAAAATTCATTTGGTGTAGGCCATTGAGGGTGGGAGAATTGATTGAGAGTAAATATGTATGTTAATGCAGTGGGTAGGACTTCGAGGGAGGTGGAATGTCTTTATGGGGTGGTTGTAGTGTTTGCTATGCATGTTGATATGTGGCAAGGTAAATTGAAGTTTTTGCATGATTTTTTTTTTTTTTTTTTTGATAAGTAAAGAAATTTCATAATCAAATTCGAGATGGGCAAAAGATTACAAATGGCCTGAAAACATTAACAGGTAAGGCCTCCCAGAAAATTAACAAAAGAATTTATACCAAGAGGAAACGATTCCACATCCCAAAAGTGAAAGAAATGTAAAATTCTATCTTTCAACCTATTAAGGGAATTAACCTTCCCTTCAAAAATCTTATTGTTTCTTTCACACCATAAACTCCAAAAGATGCATAAGGGAATGAGGCACCAAACTTTCTTCAAGTTGCAAGCAACCCAGGAACCATGCCACCTTCAACACCTCTCTCACCGACCATGGCATAACCCAAAGATATCCAAAAAGCACAAGAAAAAGGTTTCATACATCTCTAGCAATTGCGCAATGAACAAAGAGATGGTTGACACTCTCCTCCCCCTCCATGCAAATCACACATCTATTGGCCAAGAGGACTCCTCTTTTTTGCAAATTATCAAAAGTCATAATAGATCCCCAATAATATTTCAAAGGCTCATTTTCATGATTATTTTGGATTTCAGGAACCAAGATGCTTCAGTAGAAGATTGCTTCTCTAGACGAAATTTCCATGATTGGATGATCATTTTGCTGAGTTTGTTAATCAGTTGTCGGCTTAAGTTGAATGAGGAAGATTCTATTAGGTGGAAACATCCTACTCGTGGTATCTCTGGTGTTCATTCTTACTATGAGTATGAGGTTCTATCTGACAGAAAAGAATCAGAAGAGCCTTTGAAGGAGTAGAGGCTGCAAACTGGGCTCTCAAGTATCGTATTTTGAGCTCGTTATTTTTTTGGATCATGTAGAGCTCCGGTTTGTTGGTAGATTTTCTTGTAGAGTTCCTTGGACAGATGAGAGATTTTTTTTTTTTTTATATACTACCATATTGTATAGGTTGTGTTGCAAAAGTTCAAGCTCTAACAGAGCAAAACTTCATGTTTCTTTTGTTGGTAAGTGAATTTCTCCAATGGTGTGCCCCTGGTCTTTCCCTCATTTGAAGAGTTTTCCACATAAATTGGTTGTATTGTGTTTGCTTTGTTATATTGTTTTTGTTCCTTTCTTTTTCCTTTTTTTCTCATGAGGTTTAAAATTTTAAGGTTTCAAACTCAATATACCACTACACGCTTTAATGTTTTATAATGATGCCCTTGAATTCATAAACAATATAACACATTCCCAACAGTTAGCAGAGGACAATTTACAATATCCTCCAAAAACACAAGTTCAGAAGCCCTTGAACAAATTTATCAAAGGTCCAGTCACTGCCGATTTGCCCAGGTGGTACTACTTTTGGGCGTTGAAGCTGTAGTGTCTAGAGAGGGCAAACGTTATATATGAAACATTTCAGGGAATGTAGTAAATTGTTTACTTGGAGAAATACATAACATCTAATTTAATCAACATAAAGATACCTTGGCAGAAGATGAGGAGGCTATCTCGGGATAGCTCTTGGGGAAGGCTTCAAGTGCCCTGAATCCATCAGAACTGCCCTTTCCTACAGCTAATCCAGAATCATACAGGAAATCCAACCTCTCTTGCTTTCTGCAAGAACAAATAAAATTAAAAGGATGGAAACCCTAGCCTAATCTTTGATTCACATAAAAAAATGAAATCTTTATAAAAAAAAATTTGAAAGACTTACGGAACTAGGCCCGCTTGTTCCTGGAGGAGACGAAACTCGGAGCGCTCCCTCTCCTCCTGGATCTGCTTCCGGAGCTCCTCCAACTTCTTCTGTTCGGCATCATGCTTCTGCTCCGCTTTCCACACGTTCTCTATGTTCCGAAGGCTCCCCGTATGCCATCCCTTCTTGTTTAGAAACTTCAACGCCATCAAAAACGATATCAATCAACAGAGAATAGAGGCGGCGTCGATGGCCTCCACACCGTATTATTTGCTTTTCTGGGGAGGGATAGATTGGTCGAGTTTTTGACCGGATAGTCTTTTTTTAATCAGAATTCTCAATCATACTTCCGCAAAGGGCTTTTATATTTTCTAAATGAGTAAATTACACTTGTTTATACGGTTTTGACAATTGTAAAAAAAAAATTATATTTTTTAAAATAATATTATCTCCTTGTCAGTTTGATTGGATAAACAATATTAACAAAATTAATTTAATTACTAATTTATTCTTATATATTTAATAATATTATTTAATCAAAAAGTCAATAACCATATCAGGTTTTAGTTCTTTCTCATGTTCTTCTCAACCCCTGCCGACGACATCATCACCCTAACCCAGACGGCACCACCACTCCGTCTCTAATGGCACCACCACCTCTCCTTCCTATTCCATCACGAATCCTCCTCTCTACCACTGTCAATCCTCCTTTCCTACCATCACCGATGACTCCCACCAACATCGTCTGCCTTTGGCCGCCAGAATCAAATGATTCCACAAGAAAATAGGACCAAATTTTCTTCCAGCAACTGTCATAACCCACCTCATTCAAATCATTCCCTTCTAACAGCTTATAAGCTTAGCTCGTTGTAAAACCACCAATGTTAGACTCACGCCATACATGTCTTCTAAATCAAGAGGGGGAAAGACTCTAACAGCATGAATCTGAATTTGGAGATTCGTAAGAAGTCAATCTCCAATAGCATCCCAGTTCCAATGACCATATTCATCAACATAATCCACAACTAATTTTCCCATCTCTTTTGTCGAAATGGGACCCATAGCTGCTATACTAACAGGGGTGTTACCAATCCACACATCAATCCAAAACTTCATTGTTCTACCATTGCCAATAACCCGTTTAAGGCCACGCTTCAGAACATTCTACCTTGTAATCGACCCAGCATTGCCAAACATTTTCCCCAAATCCATTATCCAAGTTTGGATTATTCAGGCTTTGGCAAAGCGACAGGCCCAGGAATGAGATATGGATCTAAACCCATATATATATATATATATATATGTAAAGAGAAATGAGAGAAGAAGTTTGGAGTGGGAGAAGGGGGGAAACATGAAGGTTTTGTAGAGAGAGAGAGCTTAGGGTCATGTTTATGGAGGTGTTAGAGAGATAAGTGTACAGATTTAATAATTGGAAGGGTAAAATGCTCTGTTCGTAAGAGCAAATTTGGTATTTTAAAAAAAATCTAGCTTATGTCATCAATCTTCGTCTATGTGAATAACGGTGGTTGACAGTAAAGGGCAATATGTGACTAACACATGAACTGGAGGAGGACAATGTTATTTCATAAAGTATATGGGAGGTTTCTGCAATTGTCATAAACCTCAAGGGAAGTATGTGTAATTAACCATTTCTAAAAAAATGCAAAAGGGCACCTTTGCACTCTTTAATTCTTTTTTTGGTAATTTTATACTTATTTGTCTTGAAACTTTTTAATAATTACATAACTATTTTTGAAATTTCTAAATTAACACTAACTTCCTCTATTGTTACTAAAAAACTACAAAGACCTCCCCTATAACCCTTTTTTCTTTCTAAAGTAACAAAAATGTCCCTTTCATTTTTTTTTTTGAAATTTTTAAAATTTTGACATTTTTCTAACTTTTTTTTCTTTTATATAAAAAAAATTAAATTAAGATAAATAACTCTCTTTTTTTAGTTAAAAAATATTTTAATTAATTTTTATTTAAATATAAAAAAATAGAAAAAATTGGTCAAAATTAAAAAAATGAAAAAAAAATGAAAGAGAGATTTTTGTCATTTTGAAAAGAATAAGGTTGAAGGGTAAGAATAGCAATGGGGCGGGTTTGGGACGGAGCGGCCCTTTCCCAACCCCGGCCCCGTTTATATTCTCCGCCCCCGATCCCACCCCGTCCCGTTTAGAAGTTTACTCTAATCCCGATTCCGACCTCGTTTATATTTTTCGACTTCACCCTGCCCGGCCCCGAAACCCCGATATATATATATATATATATTTTTAAGTAAATTAAAACTTTTATTTTGATAAGTAATTTTTTTTTTGCCAAAAAAATTAATACAAGAAAAAAATATATGAATGTGATATGAAAAACGTTAAAAATAATTTTATATAGTTTGTTTATTGGTAAATATAATGTATATAATAATAAATAAAAAAACTTAATATATAAATAGGGTGGGGGTAGGGACGGGATGACCATCTCCCGAACCCGACAGGGTTTTAAGATCCACAACCCACCCCCGCCCTAACCCCGTTTATGAACACTGTATACCCGTCCCATAAGGGGAGGGGAGGGCTGGGCGGGATAAATTGTCATCCCTACTAAAGGGGAGGTAAGTGTCATTTCAGAAACCTCATAGAGGTCCCTATAATTGTAAAAAATCTCATGGGAGGTCATTATAATTTACCCATAATTTTTTTCATTTAAGTGCAAAAAGAATACGCCTTCTAAGATGTGCCATTTGATAATAAATTTTTTACTTTCTTGAATGTTTTTTTCAAAAAATGCCTTTTGTATCTTCTCATTAAACGACTTTTGTATTTTAAAAAATAAATAAATGCATCTTTTGAGAATACACAAAAATGTGTTTGCACAATTACGTAAGTTTGAAAAATAATTTTGAAATTAATTGAACTTTTGTAATAATAATTAAAATATACTATTATTTGGTAAAACAAACTACATCTTGGTTTCATGGTTTATTGTTATAATTTGTATTGATTGCTTTAATAGTGGTGCACTTTTGTGAAAAAATGTCAAATCGCTCTGGTTTAATCCACTTTGGTAAAAAAATGAAAAATAAAGAAATAAAAAGAGGAGAGACATTATAATTTTTATATTTTTTGTAATGGTTTTTTTTTTTGGGGGGGGGGAGGGATTTGATTAAAGCTCTCTAATAAATTAGATATTCAATTTAGGTCTAACACTAATAATTTTAACCCCAATAGGTTATCTATAATTCAAATTAAGAAAAATAAAATGACATTGAACAATCACACCAATGACTCTCACCTAGTGACCTAGGTGACCAGTAAGAATAAAGTTTATCACCTTTAAATTAATAGGAATAAAGATGACATCTAATTTATCTTCAAATGAATATAAATAAATTCTAAAATATTATCATCTTTAAATTACTTAAATACCCTTAAGTAGTTAAAAAACTAACAAAGTTGCCACATGAAAATACCCAAATTACCCTCAAAAGTGCCAAAATTACAACAACAAAAAAAAAACTCTCCAAAGGGTAAAATGATGTTAAAAATTAAAAATGTTATGTATTCCCAATTTATATAACCAATGTGATGTGTTATCATGAGATGTGATTTCCAAAACTAATATTTAATGACACATCACATCTGGGATGTAAATAATTGAGAATATGTTACACTACTCTTATTAAAATGCCTTTGAATGAACAAAATGACTTATTATAGGTAAAAAAAGTACCAAGATTATCAAAATAGCCTCCAAATGATAAAGTGGTGCCAAATTTACAAAAATATATCCCTAAGAAGTAGAAATCTATATAATTTACTAAAACACCCATAGAAAGTGAAAATGACCAAAATATCCATTGGATACCAAAATTTGTGAAAATTACTAAAATACCCTTATACCTAAAACTATGTTGGCAAATGCCTAAAATACCCCGTATAAAGGAAACATTGTAGTGACATCCTAATCGTGATGAAACTACCTCCAATCGTGGAGTTTTCTCAAACATGATGCTAAAAAGACTAAGATGATCTTAGAATTTTGGAATCTCACAAGTACGTTATTATAAATTCTAAAATTGCCCTTATCAGTCAAGAGTCATAAAACGAGGTATTTATGATGAGTTTGAAAAATAAGTTTCAAACTCTGTGACTTAAAGAATAATGATAAATAAAATTGCGATGGTCCAATTGGCATTTTCTTGCCCGGGTTACTCGTTCATTAATCCTTGATTTGTCCTTACAATTGATGGGAGCTCATTTGCCTGCTTTAATAGTAACATTAACAATCAATTCATATGGATTGATTTCAAGGGAGATTGATGTGAAATGATACAAAACTGTCTAGTTTAATGTATTATGAACAACAAAATTATGAGAATTTGAGATGAGTATGAGAGAAAGATTGAACCTTTAGGCTCACATCTTCAATCCATCTTTATTAAAATTCATCAAAATACTATGTCTTTAATATAACTTCCACCCCAAGTGCCACTTATTTATCCTAAAAAAGAACTAAAACTGAAAACAACTAATGACAAAAAATTATTAAATAATCTATTTGTACTTTTTTTTTTTTTTTCTCATTGATAATCCAAATAAGAGAATAACTAATTTCTTTTAATTTTTCTCATGAACTCTCAAATATGGTGAAGATGACTATTTTTTCCCCACTTATCTTTTATTAAAGTTATCATCTATTTTCTTTATTCTTTTTCCTTTTCAAAACTTCCAAATACACTTATTTATTTAATCCTCTAACATTAAATAATCTATTTGTACTTTCTTTTATTTTTTTTCTCATTGATAATCCAAATAAGAGAATAACTAATTTCTTTTAATTTTTCTCATGAACTCTCAAATATGGTGAAGATGACTATTTTTTCCCCACTTATCTTTTATTAAAGTTATCATCTATTTTCTTTTTTCTTTTTCCTTTTCTTTTTCAAAACTTCCAAATACACTTATTTACTTAATCCTCTAACATATTCAAGCAACTCAATTTTTTTTATGAATAGAAGATGACCTTTATTTCATACTATTTTCACTGGATATTTGTGTTATTATTAGTGTCTACAGCTTTTATAGATATTAGGTGCTCTAGGAACATGTTTATTACCCAATCTCTCCTCCTCGAAGATGGAGACACATATCAATTATGTTTCTTTTGAACGAGTGGATGTTGGAGTAACCTCTAGGCATGCGACTTCACTGCCAAGAACCGACTTATTGGAGACTTGATATTCTCTTGGGACACTTTTAAATGACCCAAGGAAATTAAGAAGTAATGAAAATAATTTATTTACATTATCAGCATCATTTAAAATAGGGTTATTTTATCTATTGTATGGTGGATTATTTTGAGAATCATTGAATGGCGCAGTTAATTCTATAAATTTGGCATTACATGACTATGCTTTTTGAATCATCTTCTTATTGGTTTCAAAGATTCGGCCCAAAGTACAATCTTAGAAGAAGCATACATAAAAATTAGGACGTATAATTTTAAGATTCCATCTCAATGCTACTCAATTCAGATGTATCTTCCAGGCATTGCTAGGATTAAAAGAAGACATGGGGCATAGAGATATTTCTCACTCCCCTTTGGCTGTTGGGAGGAAGAAAAAAATACACGAAACATGTTTAGTTTCACATCTTGACAAAAGATACCTCAAAGAATTATTAAGCTGATAGTAATAGCACAATCGATAGTCACCGCAATTGGCCAATTCATGATTGGAAAAGAAAGCACATGAATAACTGTGACAATGAAAAAAAATATCATTCTTCCCGGGGTTGACCACGGTTGCTCCGCTGTAATTGAATTAGATGTCCCCTTAAGCTGCACTCTTCCACCTGCAAGTCGAGCGCAACCAGACTAATAATTACATCATAGTGAAACAAATACCATGGCAGATATTGTTTTGTTCTCTCTTTTTCAGATCTTTCAATATCTAATGTGGAAAAAAAGAAAACCTTAAGGCATTAAGAGCTGGACAGGTTTTTTCTGATTGACTTTCATAGATGTGACAAAAAGTTACAAGCAGAAGCAAAGTGAGGCTAACCTGTGATGTATGTGCCCCGAACAACATATCTCCACATTCTTCAATAAGAACTCTTTCTCCACTAGACACCCTGGCTAATTCTGATACCAAAGCATCCATTTCTTCAGCCTGCATTGCAAAAGTTTTTCCCTATTTTACAGGACCGTCCAAATGTATAAATGTCTGGGAATAACCGCATTACTTATCTATGCTGTCATATAATAACTAGGAGAGGAATCTGCTTACACCTAAAGAAGTTAAGGTTACCAGTCATAAATAACTTTTTGTAAAATTCATCTTTTTGACAATCCAACTGCTGGATTGGATGTCCTTCTCATGCATCCCAAAATATCAAACTTAAAATGAAAATATTTGACAAATGATACCTGAAGTTACCAAGGGGTGAAAGAATAATAATAATCATCTTACACTGGCAGTAAAATACTAATTTTACTGCTAGGATGTTAAATGATAATATATTTATAGGGACAGAAATAATAATGTTAGCAACATCCAAAAAAGATATATGGTTTTGTGATTCAAAATCAATTACTGGAATTTTTTTGATTAAAACAATGTTCGTTTTCATACGCTTCTAAGCTGCTCCATATATAACAAATATAGAGTTATTTTTATTAAGCTTCTAACCCATCTCTTAAGGTTCCGTTTGGTTCAGCAACTCTCCATGGTTGTATTTTTGACCTTCTTATTTCATCCGTAACTCTAGGCTTGAATTTTGTTGCGGACGATATGCTCATTTCAAGATAAGCTAGAGAATAAAAATATGCTTCAAAACCTTCAAAAGGGGTGTCTCATCAAATGGCTATGCTTACTCGAGTGCTAGCTTTCTGTTAGAAAAACTTCAACTGACTTTTTTGAAAAAATAAATACTTTTCATCCATCGCACCTTTGGCATGAAGCTTTGAACATGAAAACTTATTCTTTCCATCACCTTTATTGCTGAGTTCAGAGCTTCCCCCACCTCCCTAGTATCAGCCTGCAACATAATTATCTCATATTTCAGCCTATTACCACTGGAGGGCAATATAGGAAAAAGTATCAGAAACACTAATTAAATTTTGACGTCACCATAGAAGTGATCAATAAACAATTTACCTGAACATAGTTTTCAAAAAAAAGGAAAAAGAAAAAAGAAAAGCTTACCTGAACATTGCCACTGACTGGAAGCCGGAGTGAAGCATTCAGCAAAGCATGAATTGCTCCTGACAAAGAAGTTGAGTATTCCTCTTCCAAAGCAGACCATCCATCAAGATGTGGCATCTAAAATTAGCCCCACAAAAATATGTGAGTAATGGACATCAGTATTGCAATGCATATATTTTCACGATAATCAGGCCCACCCGCCTTTGTATTTTGCAATGACTGCTTAGGACTACTAATGTAGGACTTGAAGAAACCAAGAGGAGGCAGACAATTTTGTTGTGTGAAAAAAAATTATAATACCCAATTCACACAAACAGGTAATTCACATACAAATTGGAGCAAGGCATTCAGCAAAGCATGAATTGCTCCTGACAAAGAGTTTAGTAATTCTCTCCCAAAGCAGACCATTCATCAAGATGTGGCATCTAAAATTAGCCCCACAAAAATATGTGAGTAATGGACACCAGTTTTGCAATGCATATATGAATGAATATCTTGAAAAGGGGTGTTGGAAGGAAAAAGGTTGAAAGAACAGTAAGATCATCAAGTGCACATGTTTTCACAATAATCAGGCCCATTCAGTGGTATATAGAGGAACTGCTTAGGACTACTAACGTAGGATTTAAGATGAAGAAAATAAGAGGAGGCTGACAATTGTGTTGTGTGAAAAGCAAGTATAATGCCCATGCCACACAAACAGATTCACATACAAATTGATTACTACAAAAAAGCAAAAACAAGAAATTAGGGGAAAAAAGAAGAAAAGATATGACATTGCGCTTCTAAGAAAATAAGAGGAGGCTGACAATTGTGTTGCGTGAAAAGGAAGTATAGTGCTCATTCCACACAAACAGGTAATTCACATACAAATTGATTACTACAAAAAAGCAAAAACAAGAAATTAGGGAAAAAAAGAAGAAAAGAAGTAAGCATATGACATTGCGCTTCTAATACAATTTTCTTCACAATATACTTTGCTCGCAATTTGATTAATTTTTGCATTTCTAGCCGTTTAATGATCATAGCATGCTTGATTGAATGGTAAGTTCTAGAGATTTTCACAAAAAAAGTTCTTCAAACCAATGTTACAGCTAGTGCAAAATTTATCACCGGCAAAATCATATATGATAGACGGACATTATCGGGGAATTTTGATGACACTAGGATAGCATAACAAATTGGATGAAAACTAATACGCAATAAATGAAATCAATATGAGTATAGACCTCAATATAAACTTGAGTTTCTTCACCATTTTAAACTAGGGAAGCAGAAAGGTGTTGTTTTGACCAAACAAAACAAAAAACATTAATCGTTAGTGATAAATTCAAGATACTTTGAGTCGCAATGGTTATCTGGAAATGAGAAAGTCCTTAAGGACTTACACATTGGCGGGGATTCAACCCCACACCCAGCTCTGGGTATGGTTCGCCGAGCCACCGAAGAGAAGCAAAAAATATTTTGTTAACAAAGTCATAACTTCAAGATAAAAAAGGACAATTACAATTGGAGGTAATATTATTTGGGTGTTTTTCCGTTTGGCCTTTTCCACGCTATTCTCGGTGTTGATGAAGATTTGTAGGCCTTTTGCTTTGCATTTAATTTGAGAGAAATTGGGCAAAGAAGTTTGCAAAGTATTCTTACAATTTTATGCTTTTTAATTTAAAATTCCCGCCAAAGATGGATATTTGGAAAGGAGTGACCAAAAAGAGGACCTCTAAATTTTGGAGAAACAAGTTCTCTCTTCTCTTTACTTTTCCATTTAATTGATCTATCCATATGATTCGTAGAAATTCCCAGCTGAATTAAATCAAGTATGGTTCATAATAATTTATCTACCAAAATAAATAAATAAAAATTCAAAGGCAAAAGAATAAAAACAAAAACAAAATGATATTCGAGAACTTAAAGGTAGTGTACCAACAACTTACAAAATGAGAATAGCGTGGAATAAAGATTACACGAGGCAAAACTTTTTTTCCTCTACTGAGATATAGTTATATGCATGCACATAACATAATATGTCAACTAGTGAACTAGTCAGTTAAACACAAACAAGATGGCATAGTATTCATCAAGCCAGCAGCCTTACATGACCTTCAAGGATTGTGGATAGAGTTTTTGTTCTTTGCAACATCCCAAGTTCAACGCGTTTGCTTTCCACAGCATTACGTAAATCTGATATCTTGATTCCAAGAGAATAAAGTTTTCTCTACAAGGATACATAAAAACTATCTTGGTTAATAACACTAGAAAATAAGAGGTGAGAGAAAATTAAATATTGTCACCTGAAACAAAAATTACATTCCTGATGAAGTGATCTTTATAAGAAAGGCAAAATAAGTGATTGTTTATGAAATTGAAAGGTCGGGAATCATAACGAGAGTGGGTTGCAGTAGCCACTCTAGAAATATAGATAACAAATAGTTTTTCATGCAATTCTATCAATCGTACAAAGATCAGATTGTAACGAACCTCAGTTTCCCTTCTCTGAGCAAACATGGAGGCCTCTGATTTTGAGTTTGCATATCTCCACTGCAGATAATGGTTATGCAGTAATTTTAAAGAATGGACTTCTTCTTGGTGACTGAAAACCTTCCTTCCCTTCCTTGCATCTGCGCCCAGTTTTGTGCACGGCGGCACTGGAGGCAGACAAAGGCTTCCCATCTTTACAGAGTTTGCATAGGGTTTGGAGAGCATAGATACTGGTTTCTCGCTGGGTTTAAGGGAATACAAGAGGGAGGTGTGTTCACAACTCGAAAGTGGCAAATTCAGAGAACGGGAGCAAGAGGAAACAGAAAATTTTGAAGAATCGCTGCCGAAGACATTTTTGTAATTTCTCTGTGCAAGCGATCTAGTGGAGACACTGGGCAACATATCAACCTCGGGCATGGAAGAGCGCAAATCTGGAAGAGACCGTGTCTTGCAGTTTTGGATTGAAACTGGAGAGCTGGTGGCAGGGCACGAATCTGAATCCGATAATGTTGGAAATTTAGCAGAGGGTTGTGCAATTGATTTGTAATCATCGGCATCACCTCCCACTGAAGTAGGTTTTACAGGAGATGAATCCCCATTTACATTAATACCTAGATTGGATGGTTGACCAGACAATGATATCCCACTTGATTGCAGCACCTTCGCAGCTGCCGTGACGACACTACCACTGTTGGTCGGATGCGTACGGTGTTGGGTCATGAGCCTAAATCTCGATGGAATGATCCTATCCGCACCTGTCACCGTTGGCGTGTCAGGTCTTGAGGGGGTTACATTCCCGCTTCTCCCCAAGGACTTGCCACTAGCAAGGCTTTTTGATTGTGAGATATCCGGCAGCTGTTGTTGCTCTGCTCTGCCCACTTCGTTCTCCTTGAAAAGCTTCACAGAAGCACGATGCTTCCTCTGCACAGACATTGCCGTTTTACCATGCAATCCCAACGGAGTTTCCAAGCTCCGAATTGTCTCAGGTATGTTCTCATCGGTATGGCATAAAGTTTCCAACTCCTGACGACGCCTCTGTACAGATTTTGAGCGCTGCTGCTGTCTGGTCGGTGATTCCGCGGGGGTCTGGGTCGGAGTTGAGATCACTTGTTTGGGATGGGGTGACTTGGCTGGCAGGAGATGAAGATCGCCACAGTAGGAAGAAGAAGAAACCAACGGAGACATGAACCTAGAGCTCACCTCTCTCACCCTCGGCCGGCGATGGGGCAGAGGAGGAATCGCCGGGGCGAGGCAGTCTGAAGTATGCTGCTGCCCTAGCGTCGATGGGCGAACTTCAGCGATCGTTTCGTTCATTTTCCTGAAAATATAAGGAGAGATATGTCAAGCGATTTGGGGGAAATCGATCAAATGGAAAATCCAAATCGACTCTGTTATGGTTATCTTTGAACAATTGATTAGAATGACATAAGGCTAAAGAAATAACTTACCGCGAGTTGATCTCCTATGAATCGTCAAAGTTACTGGATCTATCTTCTCTCGTCCCCGCACAAAAATTGTGTTGAGGTTCTCTGTATTTACAAGTGTGTACACTTACAGAGAGTATATAGAGGAGCATATATCAAGGAGGAGTTAAATATGAAATCAAGGGACATGTACGAGGATAAAGTAAGGGCGAGGAAGCTAGAATCAGGGGAGTTAAAACCTAAAACTGATGACGGGTTTGATGCCCCTTAAATCTGCAGCGACGGAAAAACACGAAACGCCGATGTGTGAGGCGCTGAGAGAGAGTAGTAGTATTGAGAAAAGACTCTGTGAAAACTAGCCGTTGCGACTAACGGCTCCTTGTTTCAAAAGAGGGCTTTTATTGTGCGAGATCCCGTAACGGTCTATATCCCGCTGACGGGAGTCTCCAACAAGGATAAATTATCCACACAGCAATTGGAGACTGAACTGCTCATTGGGACCAGCCCGATTTCTAAACTTGCAAGTTGCAAAAAATAAAGTAAAAATAGACTCAACTTGCAAATTGTGGAGCAAAAAAAAAAAAAAAACTTACAAGTTGCTTCCTTCTTATGTACGCGAATCTATTATAGAAAAAATTGTTGTAAGATATAAGTTATGTGTGTGAATTTAATTTAAAAAAGCTTAATTATTATAAGTTTTCTCAAATAAGTATTTACAAGTTAAGTATGAAGGAAAATATTGTAACAAAAAAAAAAATCCTTAAAATTTTAAATTGTTTGAATCTAGATACAATGTTGCTGATGTTATATTTTTTTAATAACTAAATTGTCTATTTTTCTCACTATGTGATCTAGATCTCTCCCATCCTCTCTATCTCGGCCATTTTATGCTCCCACCTCTTTTAAACCATTGTTGTGATTTCTTCATCTTGGACTCTAGTTCCCATAATTGAAGCAACATAAAATTGTCTATAGCGTCGTCACAGAGGCTTTGTCATTCACAACATTTTCATTGCCTTTAAGTTCAGTGACCCTTCTTCAAGAAAGATAGTTTGATTAAAAAAAGAAAAATGAAAGAAAATAGAAAAGAAATAAGGAAAAAAGAGACAGAGAGAAAACACTCACCTCATATCATTTTTACTTCTGTATTCCTTTTTACACAAACGAGCTCAACAGCCGAAATAGTATATCTTCTCTATATATATATATATACATACTTCCAGAAGTCACATATTGTTCAACTAACTTGACTTTATCTAACTAACTATATTTTAACAAAATGCTAATTGTGCCAACTAAGCAACACCACTTGCAATTAGTTATCAATGGGCTTGATCAGCTACATCAGCAACTTATGGTAGACCTTCAGGCAGACCTGTGGTGGAGCTTACTTGTAGCTGCTTTGGGTCATTGTAGTTATGTGAGTTAACATCCCCTTTCCAGCTGATAGGGGTCTTGTCCACCATTAGTTTGGACTTGAAGTGAGTAAATCTGGAGGCAGTGAGACCGTCGGTAAACATGTCAGCAATTTAGTCCTGGGTACTAATGTAGTGGACTGCAAGGTCCTTCTTGGTGACATTCTCCCTAACAAAGTGGCCATCCACCTCAATATGCTTTGTTTGGGCATGGAAGTTAGGATTGGATGCCAGAGTGATAGCTGAAATGTTGTCACACCATAGTAGGGGAACGAATTTGAAGGAAACCTTCAAGTCACAAAGTAATATTTAAGCTATAAAAGCTCAACAACTGCAACATGTAGGAGCTTATACTCTGCCTTTGTAGTGGATCTTGCTACAATTGCTTGCTTCTTAACTCCCCAATTCAGGGGATTTTGTCCCCAATTCAGGGGATTTTGTCCAAGAAAAAAAAACATATCCTGTGGTGGACCTTTTATCAGTTGGATCACCAGTCCAATCTATATCAACATAGGCTGAAAGAGCTAAAATTGTAGGTGAATAGTGGAGGTTGAGAGAGAGAGAGAGAGAGTTCCCTTGAGATATCCTAGGATCCTTTTAGCTGCTACAAAATGGGTATCTGTTGGGCACTGCATGGATTGACAGACATAGTTTACTAAAAATGCAATATCTGGTCTGGTGAATGTAAGATATCGAAGAGCTCCTACTACACTCCTATAATTGGTGGGATCTGGAAGAGGAGTGCCATCAGTCTTAGCTACTCTCTGGGCAGTGGTACAATGAGTACTCTTATAGGGTTTACAGAGACATATTAGTTTTGTTAACGAGATATGTGAAGGCACTTTTCTTGAGTAATATGTAGACTAAAGGAGGACTGTATGATTTCTAGACCAAGGAAATAGCTGAGAGGGCCTAAGTCTTTCATGTCAAAGTGGGAGCCAAGTTGAGCAATGAGGTGTTTAATATATGTTGGATCATTGCTTGTTAACACCATATCATCTACATAGAGCAACAAAACTTTGATGGAGCTTGACGTGCTTCTGATAAGCAGGCTACGATTAGCAGCTGATTGAACAAAGTTATATTGAAGAATGTGTGAAATGAGTTTGTCAAACCAAGCTTTTGGGGCTTGTTTAAGGTCATATAACAACTTGTGCAATTTTCACACTAGATGAGGGGCTGCAGGATTTAAAAATCCTTGTGGTTATTACATATAAACTTCCTTTTGGAGAGTGCCAGGTAAAAAATCATTTTTTACATCAAGTTGCTATAATGGTTATCCATTGCGAGCTGCTAGAGCAAGGACTAGCGTAACAATAGTGTGTTTCACTACTGGATTAAAGGTTTCTACACATCCAGTCCTGGTTCTTGGTGGAATCCTTTGGCAACCAACCTTGCTTTGTATCTGACTATGCTCCCATTAGCATTGTGTTTGATTTTATATACCCATTTACACCCAACTAAGTTTTTGTGTGGAGGTAAGCGGACCAAAGACTATGTACCCTAACTCTATAAGGTTGAAAATTCTTCTACATATTTGAGAAATTATGTATTTGGACTCTAAAAATTAACATCTATCAAACAAGATTCATATTGTATAAGAAACTTTGTCAAAAGAATTCGTGTTTTTTCGACAGAGCATTTTCGTCAACAATTCTCTGTCCACGGAACTAAGACAGAGAATATCCTTTGTTCCAAGATAGAGAAATGTCTCTATCCCGGAACAAAGAAATTTGAGAAATTCCTTAAATAAAAAACGTACTACACACGTTTTTAATAATGCATTAAATAATCGTTGTTCCTTAGCAAAGTGGTATTACTCCAACATTGATAAAACATAAAAATTATATAGAAAAAAACACACAACTAAAATAATATAGCAATAAAGAAATATTTCTCAGACAAAGAAAATTCTGTGTCCAAAAATTCTCTCTTTCTTTAATGTTTACTGGTCATTTATTTTAGTATAAGTTGTTGGACACCTATATGTTCATTGTAATCGATTCCTGAAACAACCTAATCTCCATAACCCGAGTTTCATATATAGGTTTAGCATCATTTTTTTTTGCAGTGGTTTTTGAAATGATTGGACCTTCGTATATGATATACCACTATAAGACACACCAACCACTATATGACACGTGTAACTGCAGAACGGCTTATGCTTAATAGTACAGCTCCTGCTCGGCCATATGACTTGAGCTCGGTTATTCAGCTCATGCTCAGCCATATCACTCATGCTCGGTCATACGACCTATGTTCGGTTATGCTCGGTCATATACCTCGTTCTCGGTCGATCGAAGGCATAACCCATATGGACCGAGCTTATAGTCCCAAAGCAGGGTTGCTCTCCTACGAAGCTGAATATATACAGGTGCAAGTCTGCAGTACAGCACATCAATAATCAGATCTTATCACCGCCTCAATAAGCTCCGAGCAGGGACTAAGGAAACTGTCTCCGACAAAGAAACTGCCATACTGAGTTACCATATTCAACAAGGTAACTGATATCTCCAAAGATCCAATCCCTATATTCATGGATCCAAATCCTAATCAACTTGGGAGAACCATTGCCTATAAATTCAACCCTAAAGGTACGCTTTATTTTCATGCTCGTTATTTGGCTTTCATTACAGTCTTTCAATTCAGTTTATTGACTTAAGCATCGGAGCGGCTACCGCCGGAGCCAACCCGGTGGTCCTCTGATCTTCTGTTTCAAGTGTTTCGCAGGGAGCCGAGCTTGAATCTCTCGTGGGCCAAAAAGTGCAGCATCAGTTTGGCGCCGTCTGTGGGAACGACAATCACCAAGTGCTCTACTTAATCAAAGCTCGTTCCTTTTATCAAAGGATCATGGCTCCCAACCTGCGACCCAGGAAGAATACTCAAAACCCTCATCCTCAACCAACTGCCGGACGAGGAAGAGGACGAGTGACTGATTCCGTACAACAGGAGCTCGTCGAAACTAGGCGGCAGAACCAGTTGCTACGGGAACAACTCTTGACCATGTCCAGAACCCTGGCAATGTTCACCCAGAATCACGATGCCAATCTCCGAAATCCACCTGTTGCCACAAACCCTCAGGAGGTGCAACCTCCTACGGCTGCCGATATTCATGGAGATCCCCAGCCATCAACGGCAGCCGGCCGAGGAGTTCCCGCCTTTATCCCGGAGGTCCATTATCGAAGCACCACCCGAATCCCCATCCCTGGGGCCTCGGGAGTGAACCACGCCCCACAAGGGTCACCACCTCGAGTGGTTCCTGCACCACCAGTACAAGAGAATCAGAACAACCCCCCAGTAATGGGCCAAGACCAGCCTACTCATGTAGGCCCCGAAGTCACGAGACCTGCCTCACACCAGCCCATCTTGCCAAGGGGGTCAGTAAGAGCCGAAGAAGTTGCCGAATCAATGGACCGTACTGCCGTCATAAGAGGTGCCCAGTATCCGGAACAAGACGAGCTGGCCAGACTGCTCGGGAGGTCGGCCACCCCGTTCACTAATGCTATTATGGCTGAGGAACGACCTAAGAAATTTATCGTCCCCAAATTCACCCCTTATGATGGGACTGGGGACCCGGGGGACCACCTCTCCCACTATCAGCACACCATGGCTTTACACGATACTTCTGATGCTTTTTTATGCCGAACGTTCGTAACTAGCCTCAATGGCACCGCCCTGAAGTGGTTCCACCACCTCTCGCCAAACTCGGTGTCTAGCTTCTATGAGCTTGGCAGAAGATTCCTGGACAGATTCATGACCAGTAGGAGGTTGAGAAAGGGTCCAGAATTCCTGCTAAACATAAAACAAACAAGAGAGGAATCACTCAGGGGGTATATAGCACGTTTCAACGCCGAGCTAACCGAGGTGACAGACTGTAGCTCCGGATTCCTAGTGGCTGCTCTGGCCGCTGGTCTCGCACAGGGAGGCTTTAGAGACTCCCTAACCAAAAATCCCCCCATAGATATGGCGGCACTTATGGACCGAGCAAGGAAGTATATTAATTTGGAGGAGGCCGGGGACACCTCTAGAAAGGTCAAGGAACAAGCTCAGAAAGACGACCAGAAGAAAGATGGTCAGAAGACGGACGACCAAAGGAAGGACACCAGTTCGGTCAGGAAAAGAGTCAGAAGCCCAGAAAAAAGGGGGGCTCCCCGAACCTCCTACAATTCCGGGTTAAGGGAATTCAACCACTTTACCCCTCTGAACACCTCTCCGTACAACATACTGAAGCAAGTGAGATCTCGAGAAAATCTAAGATGGCCGGAGCCTTTGAAAGGAGACCCCAGCTACCGAGATCAAACCAAATACTGTGATTTTCACAAGGACCGAGGGCACACGACCAATACCTGCAAAGCTCTCAAACATGAGATTGAGCAGCTAATAAGGAGAGGACGGCTACAAGAGTTCGTCAAGCAGGACGGAGGACAGAACCCCCGTGACGAACGACCCCAGCAGAGGAGGGCCGACCAGAAGCAAGAACAGAAGGAGGGTAGGAACGAGCCCCCGCGTCAAAACAACCAGGTGATATTTGTCCTACACGCAGCTACCCCTGCAACAGGCACTTCTAACAGGTCGAGGAAGCGTTATGCTCGGGAGGCCAGGTCTGCTCCCAACATCATACAAGTCGCTAACTTGGAGAAAAGGTTAAAATCTGTGCCCGAAATCCAGTTTACGGATCATGACCTTGTAGGAGTTCATTGTCCTCACAGTGACGCCCTGGTCATCTCCCTCAAAATCGCCAACTTCGATATCCGAAGAGTCCTCGTTGATACTGGAAGCTCGACTAACGTACTGTTCTACGACCCTTTCAAGCATATGAAACTCGATCCCAATGACATTAAGCCCACTGGTATAATCATGGCGGGCTTCGACGGAAACATCAACACTCCACTGGGAAGGGTCGACCTGGCCACAACAGCAGGAGAAGGGGATGGGCAAAAGACCACGATTGCTGAATACATGGTCCTAAAAGCCAAATCTCCCTATAACGTCATAATTGGGAGGCCCTAGGCTACATGAGATGGGGGCAGTCACGTCAACTCTTCACCAATGCCTAAAGTACGTTCATAACCAGACCGTCTACTCCATCAGAGGATGCCAACCGACATCCCGGGAATGCCATGCCCTCGCCCTAAAAGCCAAGGCCCCTAAATAGCAATTACTGCACGCCCGTGAGTACAAGGATGCAATCCACCCTTGCTGTCACGAGGCAGAAGACTGTCCCTCCAAGATCGATGAACCACTGAGCCCCAGAGGAAGGGATAGCAAGGCCAAGCTTATCGGAGAACCTATTAAAGTCCTGGTCGGCTCGGAAGATCAGGGACGCTACCTGCAGATAGGTCCCGACCTGACACATACCGAGCAGGATGAGTTGGTCAAGTTCTTAAGGAAAAACCTCTCGGTGTTCGCCTGGGAAACAAAAGACATGGAGGGAATAGATCCCGACCTTATCACACACAGATTAATGGTGGACCCGGACCATCCACCAGTGAGGCAAAAGAGAAGGCCGCTCGCACCAGAACGACATCAGGTCATCAACGACGAAGTTCAAAGACTACTCAACGCCAACATGATACGAGAGGTATTTTATCCTGACTGGTTGGCCAACACTGTTCTGGTCAAAAAGAAGAACGGCAAGTGGAGAGTCTGTGTTGACTACACAGATCTCAACAAAGCATGCTCGAAAGATAGTTTCCCCCTTCCACGGATAGATCAGTTAGTCGATGCAACTGCAGGGCACGAGCTCATGAGCTTCATGGATGCCTATTCGGGTACAACCAAATACAGATGCATCCTCCCGACCAAGAGAAGACTTCATTCATCACCGAACGAGGTCTCTATTGCTATAGAGTGATGCCGTTCGGACTGAAGAATGCCGGAGCCACATACCAACGTCTTGTTAACAAGATGTTCAGCCCTCTAATCGGCGACACCATGGAAGTCTACATCGACGATATGCTGGTCAAAAGCCTAAGGAAGAGCAGTCATCTCCAGCACCTAGCACAAACCTTTGATATTCTTAGACAGTATAAGATGAAGCTCAATCCCTCAAAATGCACCTTTGGTGTAACAAAAGGGAAATTCCTTGGGTACATAGTCTCTCAGAGGGGTATAGAAGCAGACCCGACCCAGATCGGGGCTCTGATCGGACTGAAATCCCCAAGAACCCGGAAGGACATACAAGCTCTGAACGGCAGGATAGCAGCTCTTAGCAGATTCATCTCCAAGTCCACAGATCGTTGCCTACCATTCTTCAAGGCTCTGAAAGGTAACAAATCTTTACAATGGACTGACGAATGTGAAAAGTCCTTTCAGGAACTCAAAAGGTACCTAGCATCGCCCGAGCTCTTATCAAAACCGATCCAAGGGGAAAGACTGCTTCTCTACCTTGCAGTTTCTGAGAACGCTGTCAGTTCGGTACTGGTCAGACAGGACAGGAGCATGCAGAGGCCCATCTTCTATGTCAGCAAGGCATTACTGGACACAGAGAAGAGGTACCCCGAGATCGAAAAACTGGCCTTGGCACTCATAGTATCGGCGCGAAAGCTCAGACCCTACTTCCAAGCGCATCCCATAGAAATACCAACTGCTTACCCACTGAAAACCGTTCTAAGAAAGCCAGAAGTATCGGGACGGTTGGTCAAGTGGTCAGTAGAACTAGGGGAGTTCGACTTATCCTATGTTCCACGGGTCTCAATTAAAGGGCAAGCCTTGGCAGACTTCGTCGCGGAATTTACCCCCGCACATCTGAGCGAAGCACAACTTTTTGACGATATGGGAACTTGGAAATTGTATACTGATGGGTCATCTACCGACCGAGGTGCTGGAGCCGGGCTAGTACTACATTCTCCTGATGGACTTACGACCGAAAGGGCAATTAGCTTGGGGTTCAAAGCCTCCAACAACGAAGCAGAGTATGAGGCCCTTATCTTAGGGATGAAGCTAGCTCAAGAGTGCGAGGTGCAGAACCTCGAGGTATTTTCTGACTCCCAACTGGTGGTTAGTCAAGTTCAAGGAGAATACGCTGTCAAGGATGAGAGAATGCTTCGATATTCGGAGTTAGTCAATTTGTTGAAACATTCCTTCCGAGCATTCTCAATCCAAAAAATAGAAAGAAGTCAAAATAGCAGAGCCGATGCCTTGGCGAACATGGCATCTCACATGAAGACAGGGGTGGACTCAACGATAAAGTTCTCTCACCAGCCGAGGCCTAGCACCGAGGAGATCCAGGTCGCCCAAATCACAGAACAGCCTCAGAACTGGATGACTCCTATACTCCAGTACCTGGAAGAAGGACTCCTCCCAGAAGACAGAAATAAGGCAAAAAGAATCCGCATCAGAGCAGCTCGGTACCTTGTCCTTAACGGAAAGCTCTACCGAAGATCTTACACTCAGCCATTGTTAAAATGCCTAGCACCCGAGGAGTCTCAGTACGTCCTGGCAGAAATTCATGAAGGAATTTGTGGAAATCATAACGGAGGAAGAACCATAGCCCACCGAGCTCTAACACAAGGCTACTACTGGCCTGGAATGCTGAGGGAAGCAAAGGAATACACTCGAAAGTGTGACAAATGCCAGAGGTTCGCCCCTTACCAGCATCAGCCACGACATGAGCTCATCCCCATCACTAGCCCATGGCCCTTTGCGCAATGGGGGATGGACATCATAGGCCCATTACCTAAAGCCACACCGAACAGAAGATACCTATTGGTGGCTATTGATTACTTCTCAAAATGGGCTGAAGCAGAGCCATTGACTCGCATCACTGAAAAGGAGGTCCAGAGTTTTACTTGGAAAAATATAGTCTGCAGGTTCGGCATACCTCACGTGATCGTCTCAGACAATGACACACAGTTTACCGGGAAGATCTTCAAGAAATTCTGCCAAGACCTAAACATCAACCAGCACTTCTCCTCCCCTGGTCATCCTCAAGCAAACGGGCAGGCCGAAGTCACTAACCGAACAATCCTAGATGCTCTCAAAAAGAGACTAGAAGAAGCTAAGGGGAAATGGGTCGAAGAACTCCCTGGGGCACTCTGGGCCTACCGAACAACCAGGAGAACTCCAACATCAGAAACCCCCTTCTCTCTCACCTACGGAACCGAGGCAGTAATCCCTGTTGAGATCGGCATGCCTACCCTGAGGACTGAAGCTTTCAATAAAGAGGCCAATGACCAACAACTAGCAGAAAACTTGGATTTGCTCGAAGAGAGGAGAGAGCAGGCCGTAATAAGAATGGAAGCATATCAGCGCAGGATGGTTAACCGCTCAAAAATTGGCCTCAGGCCTGCCAGCTTCCAAGTTGGGGACCTCGTCCTAAGAAGGGTGTTCCAGAACACCAAGGATCCCACCATGGGGAAATTATCACCGAATTGGGAGGGTCCCTACAGAATTACCAAGACAGTAAGACCGACCACATATTGGTTGGAAAACATGGATGGGAAACCTGTTCCCAGACCTTGGAATATGGAACATTTACGAAAGTATTATCAATAAAGTAATTTCTTTTTATTTTTCAACATATTCCGTGAAGTATCTCAATGCACAGACTTCAGGTCTGGTCCATCTCAATGCACAGACTTCAGGTCTGGTCCATCTCAATGCACAGACTTCAGGTCTGGTCCATCTCAATGTACAGACTTCGGGTCTGGTCCATCTCAATGTACAGACTTCGGGTCTGGTCCATCTCAATGCACAGACTTCAGGTCTGGTCCATCTCAATGAACAGAGTTCAGGTTTGGTCCATCTCAATGCACAGACTTCAGGTCTGGTCCATCTCAATGCACAGACCTCAGGTCTGGTCCATCTCAATGTACAGACTTCAGGTCTGGTCCGTCTTGATATATGAGGCTGATGTTTTATTACAAGTACACAAAACTATGTGTCAGCAGTTATAAACAGACGAGGATAACTCTAAGTGCTCGGTCACACTGACCATCAAAAAAAAAATCCTTACAAACACATGTCGCTTTGTTCGGCAATCAAGCTCAGGTTTCTACTCTAAGGGGACAGAGTAACCGTCTTGTACCAGTTTTTACGATTGATGATTAGGGATCAGATTGATTGACTATTATTCAAGTTATCTTTCTTAAAGAAAGTCCATGATTCAAAAAACCCCTCCAATATCAAGAGTTTGGCACAAGTTGGGTATTGTTACACATTACTTCAGAGTTACCATAAGTTAGTCCAGAATACAACCCATGGTCGGTAAGGACAATACTCTGGAAACCGAGCAGGTTTACTTATATCACAATACAAACCACAGAGACCGAAGTCCGTTTATACACAACAAGACACTGATACACTTTTAGAGCAAAACTCAAAGATTGCCAACATTCAAGAAAAGTAAAGACAGAATTCTGAAGAGAAGATATTTTCATTAAAGTGCAAGCTCGGTTACAAAGAGGTGCAACAGGATTACAAAAGTTTCCCTAAACTAAAGGGCTTGCAGATCCATCATCCTCATCACCCTCTTCGTCCTCATCATCATCGTCAATCCCAGACAGGTCAATATCCGGGAACTTGGCGAGAACCTTGGACTTGAAGTTGTCATAACCGAGCTGCGCGATTGTGTCTCCCATCTTCTCAAGCTCGGTCTTCAGCCTGGCCTCGGTCTCAACCTTGGCCTCCTCAACTTTCTGAGCAATGGAGTCCTGAAGGGTACTGTTCTCCCCCTTCAGCTTGGTCAGATCCTGGAGAAGGGAATCCCTTTCAGACCGAATAGAGTCCCTCTCGAGTTTAACAGCATCCCTCTCGGACTCCATGATAGAGAGGCAATTCTTCGCCTCCTTGAGCTCGTCCTCGGCCGAGGTGACTTTAGACTGGGCCGTGCTAAGCTGCAGCCGAGCTTCATCAAGCTCCTCTTCCAGCCTTTCTAAGGCCTGAAGATCCACTGTGGCCTCCATCAATGCGGCCAAGTTATGCAAAGTCTGCAAAAAACAAAACAAAAGGCACATCAGTAAAGAGGAAAAGAAAGAAAGCACCAAAAATAGAAAGGTCGGTCGTTACCTTCAAATGGGTCCTCATGGCACCCATTACTGTCTTCTCGGTACCTTTCCTGGTATTGCAAGAAGGGGAGTCCGTTCGAGGGGCCTCCACCCAGAAATCTTCAATAGCCTGATGGACGGCCTTGTATCCGTCAGGCATCTCAGCACCTACTTTGGCCTTACCCCTCGGTTGAGATTTTTGAGCCAAAGAGGGGGCAGGCCGAGCTGCCACCACACCCCTCTGAGGGGCAGAAGAGGGCTCCCTGATCACCACCCCCTTTTGAGGGGCAGAGGTGGGCTCCCTAATCACAACACCTCTCAGAGGAGGTCGGGAAGAAGGAGAAGCAGAAGAGACAGCCCCCTTCTTGGGAGGCACGGAAGAGGACGGGTCGGTCGTCCTCGTCTTCTTCGAAGAAGACGCAGCAGGAGGAGGCTGGCTCGCCACCCTCTTCTTCTTTGAAGACCCCCATTTACCAGCAACCGACTTGAGGACTTCATCAACAACGCTCTTGTCCTTGGGAGGCATTATAGAGTCCGAATGAAGAATAGCTCGGTAGTCTCTGTTTGAAGTCTGAAGGAGCCTTTTGTATTGATCTTTCAGAACGGGGGTGAATTGAGGCCTCTTCTTGATGCTCTTGTCTGCACAAAAGAATTTTGAACAAATGGTTAGTCAAGAAACACAGAAACAAGCACAGAGCAAAATTACAAAAGAAAATGGGGTCTCACCCATAAACCCCGTGCTTCGGGGGAACGTGGAGAACTGGTCTTCGGGGTCGGTCACCTCCCATTCTCCACTAACAAAGAAATACCGATCCTTCCAAAATTTATTGGAGGACGGTACGTAAGACAAAGGTCGGAAACCCTTGTCAAACGACATATAGTAGAAGGCCCTCCGCCTTCAGGTACTTGAGGTCCATTTTACTACGAATCAAATCCAAGGAAACCTCAACGCCGTTCAGACGACCCAAGGCCATAAACCCTAACAGGTGCCTCCAACTATTCAAAAGCAGGTCGGCTGGGCAGAGGTTGAACCAACAAAAGAAATCCCTAAGCAATCTAGGGAAAGGAAGGCGTAGTCCCATCTCGAACCAAGCGGTGTAGACACAAATTTCGCCTTCCCGAACATCCCAAGGGTAGTCTATGTCGTCGGGAGCCCTAAGGGTGACATTTGAAGGGATGTCGTACCTCTCCCTCATAACCTCTAACCAAGAGGGGGCTACAGTACTCTCTGTCTCTTCTCCCTGAGAAGACCGACCCGAGACCTCACCCTCTCTATCCCTAGACTCCGAGAAGGCATCGACAATCCTAACTGAGGGGCTAGAACGAGCCTCTTCTGACCTAGTCCCTAGGGAACTACTACCCCTAACTAGGGTTTGCGACAGGGAGTAAGCTTCTGGGAGGCTCCCTGACCCATCACCAACACCAGAAGATGCCGAAGAAGTCGACATTCCAAAATAACCAAAAGAAGAAGAGAAGAAAGTGAAAAGGTGAACAAAAATACTAAAATCGAACCTGAATCAAAGTAAGGGACTTCGGATGGATGGGATTCTTCACAAGTTAGTTTGCTGGTTCGACAATGGCGGAATGTATATCTCTCTTCGTAAAACAAAAGACGGTAAAAGAATCGTACAAGGCTCTTTCCCCCTTTTATATGCATCCGGAAAGTAATAACTACCCAGGCGAACCGTCACGACAGTATCGCAGCAATAATGGCTTGAGAAACCCAAGAACCGGCTGCGCAATAAATGATGTACCAACGGACATCTAGGAAAACGAGAAGACAGAACGCATGGCTTTTCGGGCACTCGTAAAACCTTAGTTACGCCCCGAGCTCGAACTAAGGCTTGGGGGGGGGAGTAACTGATATACCACTATGAGACACACCAACCACTACATGACACGTGTAACTGCAGAACGGCTTATGCTTAATAGTACAGCTCCTGCTCGGCCATATGACTTGTGCTCGGTTATTCAGCTCATGCTCAGCCATATCACTCATGCTCGGTCATATGACCTATGTTCGGTTCATGCTCGGTCATATACCTCGTTCTCGGTCGATCGAAGGCATAACCCATATGGACCGAGCTTATAGTCCCAAAGCAGGGTTGCTCTCCTACGAAGCTGAATATATACAGGTGCAAGTCTGCAGTACAACACATCAATAATCAGATCTTATCACCGCCTCAATAAGCTCCGAGCAGGGAATAAGGAAACTGTTTCCAACAAGGAAACTGCCACACTGAGTTGCCATATTCAACAAGGTAACTGATATCTCCAAAGATCCAATCCCTATATTCATGGATCCAAATCCTAATCAACTTGGGAGAACCATTGCCTATAAATTCAACCCTAAAGGTACGCTTTATTTTCATGCTCATTATTTGGCTTTCATTACAGTCTTTCAATTCAGTTTATTGACTTAAGCATCGGAGCGGCTACCGCCGGAGCCAACCCGGTGGTCCTCTGATCTTCTGTTTCAAGTGTTTCGCAGGGAGCCGAGCTTGAATCTCTCGTGGGCCAAAAAGTGCAGCATCAGTATAAGATCTCTAATCTTTGCTCTGGCAGATTAACTTTGCTTGTTTAAAGACCTGGCTAAAAGTAGATGGACCAATTTGTGAGGCATCTTTATTGATCATTATTGGGGGCAACATGTGTCTTGCTGACCTGGTAGCGAGTTATTGAGTCACTATAGTGTATTGCTAGTTTTATCTTGGGGTTGTGCTTATGTAATTTTTTTTTGGTGTTCCGTCATCATATTTTTTGCTCGGAAGAGATCTTGTATATGCTTGATGATGTATCTCTAACCAAAGTATCAACTATAAATTCCCTTTTTTTCTACCCTGATAAATTGTTAAAATAGGTTGGATGTTTTTTGTTTTGTACCGTGGCCTCCATGATAAAGGGAAACCATTTTTCGAGTAATTTTAACGGTCGCTTTCTATGAGATCGTTTTGTTTTGTTTTTTTGAAGAAGTTGTCCGGACTGCAACTGACACGCATGGTAACGAAAATGGTCTTTAAACACCCGCCGATGTATCTAAAGATGTGCTTATCTTCATTATTATTTGTTATTTGGGTAAATTATGCTAACCTATCTTGATCTTTTCGACAATTACTCTTAAGTTTTCAAAATTACACTGCCCAACTACATTAAGTAGGACTTCATTAATCTGGAGAAACAATTGGATCTCTAATTCATTGATTATCTTGAGGCTGCCAAAAAAGATCTCCAAGCTTTAAAGCAAGCTTGAGAAAGTTGGGACTGATCTAGCAACAAAGAGATCAATCTCCGAAGACTTAAAAAAAAAAAACGTTGGCTAAGGAGGAGACATCGAGGGTGAAGGTTGAACTTGCATCAGTGAAGAGTGGCTATGAAAAGATCCAAAGCCAGTTAGATTTGGTCCAAGCCGAGCTCAAGTCTATAAAAGTTAGTATGGAGAAGGCGGAGGGTGAGCTAGCTACTTCCCAGTCCAAGTCGGTCGAAGCTGAGAAGAGACTAAAGGGGGGGCGGCTCAACAAAAGCATGATCAAAGCATTGAGAAGGAAATCGATGAATTCTAAAGAAAAATAAAGTTAAATTGATAGTGATGGGGACCAAGCTACAGTCCTAGGATATGAAGCCTACCGGTCCATCTCTATGCTAAGATATAGAAATTAAACCCACAATTTGACATGATCCAACTCAATGACATTGAGGAAGGGGATGAGGCCGAAGTTAAGAATAGGAAATCCGATATGTGACTATTTGAGTGATTAATTCAAGATTTTTGGATCAAATCATAAACACGACACTGTAGTTCAAATTTTTAAGATTTGACACTTGAGTGTATAGCTTCAAGATTTTTTTAGATTAGTCCTTAACTCTGAAATCCAATACCTAGCTTAAATTTTTCGGTTCAGACGTACCAATCTGTGATGCTTAAACACTTTAAGATTTTTAGACCGGTCTTTAGTCATGACACTTACTAAGATTTTTTAATTTTAGTTCTTTAAGTCCAAATGTTGATACCTAAGATTGTTTACTTGAGATTTTTAGTTCATTAAGAATTTTCTTATTCAACATGAGTGATCAAAATGTAACTTTTTATTGATAATACCTTTAAAAATTTTCTACATTCTATGATTTGAAAACTGACATTTCAGATATATCTTCCAATTAATAAGTAATAGGTTGAACGATTTTTGCAACTTTATAAACACGCCTTTCAAATTCAGTGAGAATTTTCTCAGGTCAATATCTTTCATGTTAAGGAATACTCTTTGGAAGACCAGCTCATCAATCTAAAAGAATATTTCCTTGGGGCCTTTATTATAATATTGTTCGAAAACTCTTGAAATTAAAAAATTAAGAAACATGATTTTCTTTTTTTTTTATTATTTCACTTTGGTACTTTTCTTTACAATAATACTCGGCTTTTCTTACAATTATTTTCTAACATTAATATTGTAATAAATTAAATCTTTTTATTTCATACCAGTTATTTTCTTTTTCAATATTTTAGACAAGTTTTATCATGTTTGTTAATAAATTATCATATCAATTTCACATGTCTTCTTGTTACCCATGATGTACATATTTTTTAAACAACAATGTGAGGATAAGGAATCGAATTCATGCCAATTACGTAAATATTTGTACCACTTGAATAAGATCTTGATCCCACCTATGATATTTTTAAAATGGATAAATTATAATAACATTTCCTGAAATTAAGTGTATATACACAGGTCCTTTCTTGTTTGAAAAATTATATTGACATCACTTGAAGCTTATGTATAGTAACAACTTGCTCCTTCTGTTGATTAGGCACAACATAACAGTTCAATTTTTTTTAAAAGGACAATTTTAACTCCCTCCACCTATCTTTTTCTATTTTTTGGGCCAACTACTCTCTGTTTGCAAAAGAGTGAACGACTGCTGTGCATCTCTTCCTCGAACCAAGTTATTCAAAGGCACCATGTAATTTTGTTTATATATATGAATCCCTACCGTTCACGGCCATGGGGCTACTGGGAACGGCGACAAGGAACGGCTGATTGTGATGAGGAAGATGGACCCAAATTTTGAACACCAAACAGCTTATGTTGATTTTCAACTTTTCAAAAGCCTAGTATATTTTTTCTCTGAGTAAATTTAAAAGAGGTCAACATTTCTTTTTTTACAAAATAAATCAATTTTTTTCCCCATCAAAAACCTACATCAATGTGATGGTGTCACTCACATTTCTCTCACTTCCTCCTTTCTCCCTATAAGCGAGGGAACACAGCCTCCCTCTCCCACCGACGTGACCATCACCTCTCTTGGTGACCACCTAGATCCGGTATATGTGTGTCTCTGGACAAAGACACATCTCTCTACTTCTGTTCTTTAAGCAGTTATTTATTGTCTCAATTTTGATCCCTTAAATTCGATGGAAAAATTTACGACTCTTGTGGCATACATCTATCTGTAATGAATTTGGGTTTTTGAAGTTGGGAATAATGCATGTTGTGGGCTAGGCCTGTCAACAAGCCAAATCTAGAAAGACTCGCTAGCCACACAAGAAGTTTCTCATATTTTCAAAGCCATCTTTTGCTAGCAGCCTTGCAAATTCTAAGGTAACATCTTCCTCTTGTGCCACCAAGGAAATACAATATCTGTGTTGTTAACATATGAATAACCAAAATCATATAAGAAAAGTAGAAATGGACAGAAAACTAACAAGCATGATGAACGGTGAATTATAGAACAATAACCAGATTTTGCAAGACCAAACGTTTCTGCACTAATTTTCAAATGCATGTGAACAAACAAGTCTGCTGTGAATTTTAAAATCACTAGCAAATGAATTCCAAACAGCCATATTTTAACCACATTCTGCAGAAATAATTTAAGAATGGTTGCAGATACAGAACTTCCCATTATATTCCAATTTAACACAAGTAAACTCATTATATTAACACAAGTTGATACACTAAAGAGAACCTCATATGCATGGAAAGGGCCTGCACAACCATTAAAAGTAGAAAAAATCCACGACATGCAGCACAATACAATACAATGCAATAAAGAGCGTTCCATTTCTTACGGAATCACTATATCCTTTATTCAAGTTGAAATAAAAACAATTGATGCATTTGTAAAGAATATATTTCTGGAAAGAAGTATATTGCAATTTAAAAGATCCACAGTTCAAACATTTCCAAGTGATAAGAACAAGTTAACATAAAATGAAGTCAATTTGCATGTTCCAAAGTTTAGTTCAAAAGAATTATTGACACATTTGTGAAGAGGACATTTCTGGAAAGAAAAACAGTATATTGCAATTCATAAGATCCAAAGTGAAGAGGCATGAACTTAATACAGGCCTTCAATAACATCTCTTTTTCCTTTCTATTAAAGTTGGTCCGCAAGCAAGCATGTCCACTACTAGATTCCAATCCCTAGGTAACCGTGGTAATAAACAACACATATAAAGCTTCTGATCACTTAAAATGATTATATATAAATCTCATAACACTTACTAGAATGTGATGATTCAATCATGCTTCAACTTGTTGTGCACATATAATTAACATAGCATACCCAACATTACAATATTAATGGTACATTCCACATCCTCCACTAAAAGTGAAATTATTCCATCAGCAAGAAAAAAATATGGCCATATACAATGACACCATATGCTACCTCTGAGACACCAGTGAGGAAAATCAAGACAGGATACGAATATCTTGCCTATTGTCCAAAACACCATAGCAGAAAGCATATGTAATACTCGGTTCTGCTTAACTCAAATTCACAGTCCGGAAAAGCCACTTCAACAAACCACAAATAAAAAGATGAAGATGTACACACAACAAAATGTGTAAAAAATCCATCCCGCAGAATACGTGCATCAATCATCCGTTGACATCACATTGAAGAAATTAGAAACGACTGATATGATGAGTATACGAAATGAATGATTTCCCATCAACACATTGCACATCCATAAATGCTTGCACTTCCGAAATATGTTTGAAACTATAGTTTTCATGTGAAAAATCCACAGCAATCTGGATGTTAAAAGTAAAACCAAAAAAATGAATTGTAACTTATGTCCATATATTGTCAGAAATTAGTTTGTGATTTTTAAATACATGCCTTCTGGTTATGCAATCCCTAAAAGCAGAATATGAAAGTAAAGTTCTGTCATTTTTATTCTGGTCATGTACAGATAATTTGGGGACACACAAAATCTGAAAATTTAACATGGACATTTTCCTATGAAGTACCAAATGTATCTGAAATACTCTAATGGGAAGGACTGGGTATCCTGGTGTTGAAAAATCAGTATGAAGCAAGGCAGTTTGGAAGAAGTATCATATCAAACACATATTCTAGACCAGTATTATTGAACAAATTAGCTTAATATCCATGCCCAAATTCAATTAACCACCTAATTTGAAGAGTTCTCAACCATCTGAAAAAGTAAATAAACTGTTCTGTTAGGTCAACTAACAATTGACCAACTGAAGAGGCAAATTGTTATGGAACATAAACTTCAAGAGAGGTCAATGTAATTTTTTAAACTACGAGGGAACCATGTGTGATATCACCTAACCTCAGGAGAGGTCAGTGTAATTTACCCTTTTAAAATTATTTTGACACTTCTATTCCTTCTAGCAACCATGAACCCATTAATATCAATTTTTAAAATTATTTGCACTTGTCATATATTAACATTTAATCTGTAGTTGTTGATCTCGTCTAAGCATCCTAACTCAACAAAAACGCCTAGGCAAGCACCGGCCTGAACCAAAAGCACTAGGTGGTCACCCGAGCATGCAACATACTTTTACCTCAAAGTAGTTTGGGTCATTTTTAAGTCCAATTATTTTGTCATAGTCCTAACCTAAATGTGCAATAAAATTCTACAAAAAGGGAAATGAATTTTCCAAACAACCCTAATGTATCAATTGATTCAGCCTTATAACATAGCATCTACAAAAGAGAAATACTTTTCAGTTGTTTCATTTCATGACGCCCAGAATCTAAATAAAATAATGTGTTTTCATTAAAAAATAACTCTATGTAGTCATGATTCATGAATTCTTGTTCCATGTAAGCAGTAATAAACTCTATTATTTTATTTTATTTTTATATTTGGGTATTTAGAAAAACAAATGAACCATTTATCCATTCTTCTTCTCCATTATTTTTATTTGTCTAAATGTTATCAAAGCAGGTCAATCGGATTGTGGATTAAATTCCCTCAACTGCTCCACATGTCCGAACCAAGTTATCTTCTTTACAAATTGTGTTTTTTTTTTAAATAAAAAATGGTGGAGAAAGAAGAACGGCCTTCAATTTCTCCTACCTCCCTCCTTTTTGATTCTTATGCTACATTTGTTAAAGTTGAAGAAAACAATTGGTGCTAGATCATTTAAATTAAGTTGCATCATCAAATGCTACTGTTACAACATTCACTGACACGGATAGTTGTTTTACGGTGCCTAACCACCACTTCATGGCCAGTGTGCTTATGACCTATGAGTGAGTGCAGATGCCCCCCCCCCCCCCCCCCCAAAAAAAAAAAAAAAGCAAAAACAAAAACAAAAAAACACACTGCAAGTCATAAGAAGAATTTCTTTTTAAAGGCAATTATCCCCGTGTTAACATTTCTTGATTAAAAGGGAAGTAATAACTATCCGTGAGACCTTAGGTTCATGCATACCGCCAGAAGTTCTGGGCCAGAGCACCTAGGAGGAGACACCCAGTAATGAAGTGTGAGCCTAGGGAAAGTCCCTCTCTCTTCCACCATTCCATTAAGTTTAAAGTAAATGAATCCAAAAATAAGTCCATTCAAGTTCTGAAACCACCATCATTTCATGATGGGTGTATGAACTACAGGCCAAGTGTAATGCCCTCTTTATCCTGTTCAAGTTTTGACAACCATCATGCCAACTAGTCAAACTTTGAGCTTTCCGGCTTCTTTGAGTTCAATGACTGCGCAGAGGAAGATCCGGCATTTGTGGTTTCTGCACATCCCCAGGATGCAGTTTATGCTGCAAATGAAGCCCATGATGCCAGCAGAAGTAGCAGCCACCATGAAGCAACTAATAGCAGTAAGCATGTCACTGATACCTTCCTGTCTTACGAATTTAGATTTGAGATATATGGAATTATATTATAATCAGAAGTTTTCCATGTAACTCAACAAAAATACTAATATATATGAGTGTGTGTATACATAATGCATACACAGACCTGGTCGAGCCAATGATGGGCTCTCAAGCATGGCATAACTTCTCGTTACATGTGAACTTCCCCTCGAGGAACTCTCACCCTTCCATTTCATGGTTGTCCAAAGACTTGGGGGAATGTCTTTGGGAGGCTTCTAAAGCTTGACCCGCAGCTATAGTACAATTACATGCCATAGAACCACTATCAGGATACTCAAACTTTCAGGTTTAATAAGGTATCCGTTGCATCACTTATACGTAGAACACGTTGGACTTTTAGAACAGAAAGATCTCAATAAGATTCCTTAAACCTTCTATCACTTTATACTACATTCGACTACATCTTCTTAACTACTTTCTATTTTGGACTAGTGAACTACGTGACCAGTATGTTGCTGATGACATCATCCTCTAAAAGTGTTGAGACTACTATAAATAGTATCCTCACATAATTGTGAACGGTGATGTACTAATACCTAACACTATGCTCTTCACAGTGCTCTCAACCTTAGTTTCCAATCATTGAGTAGTATCTTGGGAATTGTGTCATCGTTATCACATTTGATAGTAATTTCTATTCACAGTCGTACCCTGCACCCCCTACTCTTAAGGGATTTCTCTCAAATTCTTTTTTTTAATAAGTAAGAGTTGTATATATAATAGTGCCCAAGAAGGGCATCAAGGGCAAAAACCTCAAAAAATTACATAAACCCAAAAAATCTACAAAAGAAGAAACATTTACAGGGAAAGCCTCTTTGGCTCAAAAAAATAGTAAGCGCAAAAAAGCAACTTTAAAGAAGGGAGTAGAGAGTTCCAGATTTTCAAAGACACGGTTGTTCTTTTCAATCCAAATACACCACAAGAGGCAAAACGGGGCCAGTCTCCAAACTCTCTTGATCTCATTTGGGAGTTTGCAACCTTCCCAAGCCAACAGAAGGTCTTTTACTGATACTGACATAACCCATGAGAAGCCAAACAGTGCAAAAATAATATTCCAGCAGCTCTACAAAACATGATAGTGAAGGAGTACATGATCCACTCTTTCCTCATCTTTCTTACAGAAATAGCATCTGCTAGCCAAAAAAAAAAAATCTTTTTTTCAAATTATCCGCAGTTAAAATAGCCATCCAAGTAGCATCCCAAGCAAAGAAAGAAGCTTTAGGGGGGGGATTTTGAATGCCAAAATGAGCTTCCAAGGAAAGGGAGGGCTATCCAAATCAAACATGTTCTTATAGAAGGATCGGACAGAAAAAGATTTCTTATCCAGCCTCCAAACTCTAAATTGTCTCAAATTCTAAATTGTCTCTACTCTCTCCCTGCCATCTAACCTTGGGATCATTTGGTTGTCTAACATGTAAGACTTGCTCCTTGTACGAATCACTCTCTAACTCAGCATCCACGTCCTGATCATCCACATTAATGGTATTATTTTGTGATTCTTTTGGTAATATAATAGTTTAGGGTGTCAACTACAACATATATTTTATTTGGCTTGATTTGAATGTGTTATCTATTTTTGCAAATTTTTACAAGTTGAGTCTCTAAATCTGCCAGAACTTGCTTTTTATGCTTAAATGTCTTTTTTTTTTGGGAAAATTTTCATGGTTAGTGTAGGTTTAATTAGCATATTTGACATATTCAGTATATTTACCTTGATCATTTTATATTTTGTTTTTGCAAAATTTAGTCATGTTTTAGTCATTAATCTTACATATTAGAGCTTTGGATAGGATTTGCACATTTGCTTTATTTTGTTTATTGTTTTCTATGTCAACATATTTTATCTTCTTTTCATTTTTGTACCATTTTTATGAGAAGTATGAGAGTTTCCATTTTGTTCAAATTTTGCTTGGTGCGTTTTAGGAAATTTGCTATTACTTGCACTTGAGATTGAAAACTTTGGTTCAATAGAGAAAAGAAAAGAAGAAAAAAGAGCAACCAAAATATTATATTTTGTAATCTATCAGATGTTACAAGAGAAAATAATAAAAAACCCTTTATAGAAAGGTTAACAAAATATCAAAGTACTAAACTACCCTTAACGAGGCTAATTAATAATATATAATAATACTACTCTAACACCCCCCCCTCTTTTCAAACTCATGATGTGGTGGCAAAAAGCATTGAGAGTTTGTCAAGCAGGAAACGAAAGCGCTTAACCGTATGATACTTCGTAAAGAAGTTGGCCAACTGCAAGGTAGAAGGAAGGAACGGGAGAGAAATTGCGCCAAGCTGAAGATGATGATGCACAAAATGACAATCAATCTCAATGTGCTTAGTATGCTCATGGAAGACAGAATTGTGTGCAATTTGAATAGCACTCTTGTTATCACAATACATGGAAGTAAGAGCAGACAAAGTAATGCCAATCAACAAGCAACCAACGTAACCACACAATCTCAGTCACAATAGTAGCCATTGCACGATATTCAGCCTCAGCAGAAAAGCGAGCAACAACAGTCTACTTCTTGTTTTTCTAGGAAATGAGAGAATCACCAAGAAAAACATAGAAGTCAGTCGTAGATTTTCTATCCATACTATCACCAGTCCAGTTAGCATCAGAATAGGCTCGAAGCTCCAAGGAAGAGGAAGAAGAAAACAATAAACTTTGATGCAATGTACCACAAATATAGTGGAGAATGCGAAGAACAACAACCCAGTGAACTGTGGTAGGAGAATAAACAAATTGACTAACAACATTAATGGCATATGCAATATCAAAGCGAGTGACAGTGAGATAAACCAAACTCCCAACTATAGTGCGATATAAGGTGGGATCAGAAAATGGAACCCAATCAAAAGAAGAATAACGGACATTGAACTCTAATGGGGTCTCAACTGTCCAACTCTTTGTTAGACGGGCTCGTTGAATAACATCGAACGCATACTTGGACTGAAATAAAAGATAACCCTTAGAAGAAGTGGCAACCTCAATACCCAAGAAGTAACGAAGAGAGCCCAGATCTTTCATCTCAAAATAGTCTTGCAACTACGATTTCAACAACTCTAATCCCAGTTATGTCATCACAAGTAAGAATCATGTCATCAACATAGAATAAGAGAACAATGCACCCCGTAGAAGTAGCATGGAGAAAGACAGCAAAATCATGATCACTAGTACGAAAGCCCAAATCATAGACGACAGTAGAGAATTTGTCAAACCAAGCTCAAGGAGTCTGTTTGCAAACTTCTTCAACCAAATCTCCATTAAGAAAAGCATTTTTGACATCCATCTAAGAAAGACTCCACTAACAAACAGCAGCTACTGCAATCACTGTGCAAACTGTAGTTATTTTAGCTACAGGGGCAAAGGTCTCCTCATAGTCAATGTCATCCTCTTGAGTAAATCCCTTAGCCACCCATCGAGCCTTGTATCGTTCTATAATACCATCTAATCTCGTCTTGATCTTATAAACCCATTTACAACCAACCGCACGTTTATCAAAGGGCAAGGACACCAAGTCCCATGTGCCAGTCTTATGTAATGCAGAAAACTCTTCATCCATAGCCTCTTGCCAAAGAGGATCAAGACAAGCCTCCTAATAAGAGGTAGGTTCGGAGAGAGAATGAATAGAAGCAAAGAAAGAACAATAATTAGCAGAATAACAAGAATTAGAGAAACCAAACCTATTTGGACACCTACGAATACGATGAGAATACTAAGATGGAACGGGAGTCAAAGGAGATAGGCGAAGGAGTTGTACTTGCAAAAGAGATAGTTGTGTTCCTGCAAGTGTAAGTATAAAGAATAGGAGGACGAGAAATAGAAGAATCCGAGGAATGGGGAACATCAGAGATAGTCACATCACTAACATAGGATTTAGAAGGAACAATATCAGGAAAATGATCAAGATAAATAAGACTTGATTTGTGCAAAGTGTGAGAACTAGCAGAAATAGAAAAAAAAGGAATATGCTTTATAAAAACCACATGCCGAGAGACAGAGTTTCTTAGCAACAAGATCATAACAACGGTACCCCAACAACGGTACCCCTTTTGTCCCTCACCATAACCAAGAAAGACACACATTGTTGAACGAGCAAAAAGTTTGGTACGAGCTCCATTAGGAAGGAGAACAAAGCATGTACATCCAAACACACACAATGAGAAGTAATCAAGAGGTTTACCACACAAACTCTCAAAAGGAGAGACTCTTGAAGTAATGATAGATGGAATGCGGTTAATCAAGTGAACTGCAGTAAGAACAACTTCCCCCCAAAAGGTACTAGTAACACTAGCAGACAACAAAAGAGAACGAGCAGTCTCCATGATGTGCCTATGCTTACGCTCGGCTACACCATTCTGCTCAGGTGTATCTACACATAAAGACTGGGGAATATTGTCAACAGATTTCAAGAAGTCAAAAAAGGCATTAGAGGAATATTCCCCACCTAAATAACACCTAAAACATTTAATAACCAAAGAATATTGAGTATGTATCATCGCACGAAAAGTAGAAAATATAGAAAGGAGTTTAGAGCGATGCTTCATTAAATAAACCCAACAATAAAGAGAATAATCATCAATAAAAGAAACATAATATCTGGATCCCCCTTTGGTAGGCATAGGAGAAGGTTCCCACACATCAGAATGAATAAGATCCAAAGGAGCAAGAGAAACAGTAGAGCTTTTATTAAATGGAAAGGCAATAAATTTTGCTAGTTTGCATCCACTACAATTTGAAATATCATGACAATCCAAATTACCTAAACAACTAGTTGAAACTAAAAACTGTAAACGACTACTAGAAATATGACCAAGATGAGAATGCCATAAATAGTAACTAGATGATTTTGGACTTAAATGAAAAGAAGCTAAATCAATTGAAGAGGCAGCAACAGTAGGAACATGCAACTCTTCCAACACATACAATCCTCCCTTTCTACGGCCTGTCCCAATCATCTTCTTGGACCGAGGCACAACACAAGCAGAGGGAGAAAAGTGAACTAAAAAACCAGAATCAAATAACTGACTAACAGAGATCAAATTTAACGTAAGTTGAGGAATATAATAAACATCAGGAAGAGACAACCGAAGAGAGACAATAGAACCAACGCGAACTAAGGACATAGGAGTTCCATTGGCAGCAATAACAAAAATAGAAGGAGAAGAAAGAGTAGATACAAATGAAGATGGATGACTAGTCATATGGTGGGTAGCACTTGAGTCAAAAACCCAAGTGGTCTGAGATATACCTGATGGCCCTGAAGAGAATGAACCTACAAAGAGAGAGACTGATAAAGCATTAGTTTGAGTAGAAAGGAGCTTTTACAATTGCTCAACGATCAAGGACAGGGATGAGGATGTAAAGGGCTCAGCAACTGGTGGTCCAACTACTGCAATGTGACGATCTCTACCTCTAAATGACTGTTGTTGTGGTCCACGAACTCCCTTGTTCACTAATTTAGGGCACTGTGCCTTCCAGTGACCCTTCTCACGGCAGAAAGAACACTCATCAGCACCCACTTTGATTCACTGCCAAGGCTGAGTGCTAGCATGTGGCTTAGGTGGAACAACCAACACTGACTGTGTAGGTAAAGGGAGAAGACCCTTTTCTGGAAGAGCCTTATGGTGCACTTCCTCAGCTAGGAGCTCATTCACCATTGAATCAACTGAGGAAAGAGGACTGTGATGAAGAATAGAACCGTAGAGTCCCTCGAAATCATCTTTGAGTGCCATAAAAAACTGTACTAATTGCTGCTCCTCTCTATATGTACAATATGGCTCATGAGAACTCAACCCTGCAGGCTCAGTGAGAGCTAGCTGATCCCAAAATCCCGTTATAATAGAGTAAAACTCGTGTATACTCTTGTCAGCCTGTTGAGCAACCCGGATGTCATACTCTAATTGATAGCTCTTCACAAAGTTGGATTATACAAACAACTTCGATAAATACTCTCAGATTTCTTTGGTAGTGTCAAACTTAGCCAAATGCACTCCAATGGATTGATCAACGGAATTATTTATCCAAGTAATAATCTTCGCATTATCAACTTCCCAAGTGAACAACAGCTGATTGTAGTTTTCCACCTTAGTATCAGTTGGAACTTTCTTAACACCAACAATGTAACCCCACATATTCTTGCCTAACAAAAAATTCTTCATTACATAAGCCCAGTAAGCATAATTACCTCTTGTTAGCCTTACACTAATAGCCTGAAGGGAGTCAGAATTCCCACTTGCCATAACCAACCAAAGAAGATAGAACTTACTAAAATGAAAAAGCAAGCCAAAACAACAAGAACAATCACCAAACCATAAAACCCAACTTCCAATATCACAAATAATCCTAAATCAAATAATTGTAGCACTGTTTCAAGACTACAACACACAATATAATGCAGCAAGACACCAAAACACACTAACACAATATTAGCCAACCAACAAAAGTACCAAAAAATAAGTACCCAACCTCCAATATCACAGCAAAACCCAAACAAACAATTCCAAGTCAGATTCAAGCTCAAAAAACTCCAGGAACAGCCTCCTATGCATTGCACTGTGCTCAACCTACCTCCAAAATCAACTAAACACATCAAAAACCAAAGGAAACCATCATGGGTTGGTTAGAAAGACCTTCTAAAGTCCAAAACGCAGCTATTGTGACTGATTAGAAGTAACGAAATCGGAAAAAAAAAGATTGCGCTTAACAGATCAAAAAATGGAAGCCAAAACATTCGAAAATTCAAAAACCCTATCAAAGGGCCCAAAAAATTCTGCAAAAATCAGCAAAGCACTCGTCATGAAAATCCGAACCAAACCCTAGCCTTCATTGTTCGAAATTGATGACGGCATGATGATTTCATGCTAACATCATCGTACAGACAATGACATCAGCAGTTGTATGATAGATTAGAAACTCCTCCATGTTCTCCTCACTGTTTTGGCTAAGGTCCGACACTTGATCAAAGCTCTGATACCATGAAAACTTTGGTTCAATAGAGAAAAGAAAAGAAGAAGAAAGAACAGCCAAAATATTATATTCTGTAATCTATCAGAAGTTACAAGAGAAAATAATAAAGAACTCTTTATAGTAGGGTTAAGAAAAGATCAAAGCACTAAACTACCCTTAATGAGGCTAACTAATAATATATAATAATATTACTCTAACAGAGATAAGTGCCCAACTTTCTTTTTATTTCTCTTTCTTTTCTTTTTTTTTTGATAAGTATTTCTCTTTCTAAATTAGAAAAACATGTTTTAGAAAATTAAATTTAGTTTAGAAAACATGATCTCGGTATTTTATTTTCTTATGTGTTTTTCGTGCTTAAAAAGCATGTTTAGGAAACTTTCTATTTTTGCATGCTTGAATTGAATTATTTGCAGCTATAGAAGGAGAGTTGCCTAGCTCCTGAATGCAACTGAACTAGCTGAATGTCCAACGACTCCAACATAAATTAGGATCTAATATTTTATACAGGATTGCAACTAATACCCCTACAAGGCTCTAAATTATCTGAAAAGAAATAAGATAGGACTGAAGCTTTGTCTATTAGTATGGTTAAAGACCTATAGGTAAAGGAAGAAGATAATTGGCAGAAAACTGAACACCCCATACAAGAACTCAGAAATGACTACACTCCAACAATTTCATACTGTCTTTCAATATCTAAACGGCTAACAACACATAGAACAAGTCTGAATTTAGCAAAAAAATAAGTCCTGGATAAAAATCTAGGAGGCACCAAATAAATAAATAAAAGATTGATCAGAATACACAATCAATCAGAAAAACAAAAAGAAAAACTTTATGACTCTATGCATTAAGAATAATCAAGTATCTTACAGGGCTTGGCGCCAGGTCAAAAAAGGCATCGACCAACTGCACCATCTAACTTAACATACTCTTTGGTTACAGCAATCATCCACAACATTCTGCTAACTGCTTAGTGAAGCTGAGGTAAAACATTCGACCAAGCTGTGAGTTCCATTCAATCACAAACATTTGACGGCAGAAGCAGAGGGAGATTGGGCAGGGCTGGGGCATTCTTTTTTCTTGTTTTCGACCCTCAGCATGAGTTTCATTGTAAGTGGAAGATGATAAAAAAAAAAAAAGAGAACCAGGAAAAAGGAGTACTCTGTGTTACTTCCTGCAAGAGAAGTGTTGAAAACAGAACATAAAAAAGATGCTTCATTTTTCCTTTGAGTAGGGACAGGTAAAAAATTGCAGGCTTTGTCCTTTTTTTTCAGGCTTTATCCAATGCATATGTACTCACCCAAATATAGAAGAGTTCTGTACAGTAAAGACTGGACCAGCATTCAAAGGGAGGACGCTCCAATAAGAACCCTTATCGTCCACACAACAGCTATGCCATTTGATTCTGTAAGAACCCACAGGAAAAGCAGAAACATCAAGCAAGCAATTCGAGAAACCTTGCCCTCTCTCATTAGGTTCAAAACATACGCATGCATCCACAACTCCACAATCACCAGAAGTTTTTCCATCGTGCATACACTTGGTCTTTTTGGTACATCCGGTCACATACTGAAATAACTTTTCGTTCAAATCTACCATGTCATCAGCTCCCCAACCTTGACAACCCAACCGCATTTGCCCCTTATTGTCTCCACTTTGAAAGTTTACTTGAAAAGATGTTCTACAATAGAGGATGCAATACAACTTGGTTAGACGAACTGGGAAACCTGCAGGTACATTTTTCAACTGAAGACAGAGATTTAGTGACAGGTGGAAGCCTTGCAAGATCAATATCCCATCTGGAGTATCACTGTCCCCGGTTGAGGAAAAGAGCTCAGAAGAAATACAAGGCCTGAAACTTGATGTAAATTTCAAACATTAGAACACTTTATAAAATGGCAAAACAGAACCACATTATTAGGAAGAGGAGAGATACGGAGGAATTTAATAGATAAAGATTAACATTGCAGCCTAGAATCTCGAATATGTAAATATTTCAGAAAAGCAATTGCCATTCAACAAATTCTGAAAAATCCACATAGCAGATTGTTAAATTTGTTGCCTTACCAAGCACATTAAAATGTCAAATAGGGGATGAAAAAGAAAGTTCTACCATTTGTTTTTCAATAACAAACAACATGCAGATGGTCAAATCTGAAACCCGAAGTAGAATTCTGCAATATACCTTACTCGGAAGAAGTGATTAGGAGTCTGGAAAGGGATGCGCATCAATTTCATAGTTATGCCCAACAGAAGTTGCAAACCATTATTAGTAACTTGAGATAGAATCTCATCATCATGTAATCTGTTTGCCTCATTTTGCAAGCTAACAACTCCCGTAACAGCATAACTACAGACTGCAGAAATAGCTCTTGCTTCATAAACAGTCAATATTTGATTTCTGGACTGCAATAAAAAACTGTTCTTGGACTGTCCACAAATTTTCAAAAGCAACCGAAGTTTCGTGCTGGTTTCACAGTCTATATGCCACAACCGCCCAAATAGATCTTGTATGAGCATAGCGTGTAAACAATTTGAGTTCTCCAAACCACAAATCACAAAATTTTTAGCATGTAGGTTAGGAATGAAGAGGGCAAATCCAGTGCTAAAGGCCAATAGCGAACAACTAAGTGCAAGTTCTGAAATGATCTTCAAACTTTTTCTATCCATGCCAATGAAAGATGTGGCAATTAGATCATATTCTTGTGCTACCCTCTTCAACCGAAAAGATATTTGAGTAAGAGAAGACACCAAGGAGGTGGTCCCTTGCAATCTCAGGCTCTCACCCATAATAATTCCCTCTATTTGTCCATCGTTGCTAACATGATCCTGTGTAAGTGGAAGGCTACCCAAGAGTTTAAGTATGTCCACTACACTCTCAAGAACCTTTACTCTTAGAGCCAGAAACCATTGCTGGAAACAAAAGTCATGACCAGCTCTGATGGTAGATCCCATTGCTTCCTCTGACAAATTACAGGCCTCAACAAGATTTTCAATGTAGTTAGGAAAGTTGATCTTCCAAGCAGTGCCTTTATCTATTTTGCCAAAATCATTTTTCAAAGGTACAACGAAGATTTTCTCAATCTCTAACCAATTTACTAAAATAGAGTCCTGTTTTGGTGAAAGAAGCAATTGGACTTTCCTTTCAGAATGAGCAAACTGAGCCAAGGATTCTAACCAGAAAAAACAGGAATTAGATTGAACAGCTGTTGTTAGATGCCCAAATATAAAAGCAGCTGTAAACCAAGCTCCCTGACATGCAGCATATTTTCCAGCTCTATAAGCAGACCAATTATCCTTTCCTGCCAACATCTTCTTTCCACATTCAAGGGTAAGAAATTCATTCTGTAGGGTGTAATCATGAAGAGATAAACACAAGTTTCTATGAAGATTGTTGTTTTCCTCTCTCTCTTCCGGCATACAATAACAAGTTGTTTTAGAATGCAATAAAAGAGAGTAGACTGTGTCTGTATAGCAATCAAATAAGCTGCACTGATGTACGTGTTTGACCAGAAGCTTCACCGCACTAAGGACTTGAATCGTAAAGGCACCATCTTCATTTAATTTTTCAAGGCAAGCAACCACAATTCTGGATATATGAAGTCCAAGCTTTGATGTAATGGTTGGGCTATTTTCTCCTTCAAACACCACAATCTCATGACCTGATAGTTCTGGTTGACCTGTCCCCAAAACTCTGTTATGCATATTCACCAGATATTCAATAAACAAACAAATTTTATCCAGCACCAGATCTGGGTGTTCCTCAACCAGCAGCAGCAGGAGGCTTAGCAAACTATGACATTCTTGCTCCATTTCTGAGTCAAGCTGATGAAGATCTAGCACTGGCTTCACCAGCACAGGTGATCCTTTCTATGACAAGTGAAATCACTCGGGATGCCAGAGTGGTGGAAGCAACTCCATCTAGTGCCATTTTGGTTCTTCCCACAAGCTTCACTGATATATCTACCAGAACACGGATGGCTAACAGTCTCTTTGCCATGATTGAAGAATGGGTTGCATTCTCGATAACTGCTAACAGCTCTGGAAATTTAAGCATCTCTGCACAAGGCATATTAGGTAGGCTGTAGAAGAGGATCTGCATATAGCTCAACGTAAGAAATTCCTAATTTGACAATATCATATCATGAATTAAGCAATAGAAGCACGGTAATAACCTCATGCACAATTTGTAGGGCTCCATATTGCAAGGCTGGTGGAAATTTGGATTCATTTAGCATGGTTAGCAATGTTTTGATTGAATCTGAAGTAGCAGGAAAATGACACATTCCTCTTACTAAGACAAAAGACAGACATCTTAATGCTGTAGCTTGCAAATGCAAGGTTTTCCCTTGGGTTAAAAATGAGAAAAGCAAATCTACCTGCACCAAAAAGGCAGAAATTTGATATTAAACATTAAATACATTAGTAAAGAATCTTTATAATATCAATTCCCATAACCAACCTATTAGATTACCAAATATTGAAATGTATGAAAATGGAAGCCATTAAATTTTCTTTCTTTCCTTTTTTAACTTTCAAACATAGAAGGTGCAATTAAATGCTGCAACCCAAAATATGCTCAAAATCCCCATAGAATCTTGAAATAGGTACCTGTCGAGAAATCAGGAACGTCATTTTGGAAGCAAGTTTTGAAAGCGAAATCAACATTGCAACCAAGAAATCATCCTCCGACGAATCTATCACCAGCTTAAGACCTGCCTGCAATACTCTAATTGTGAATGTTGCAATATAACTTTATGTCTCTGTATGTATGTATGCATGTGTCTGTGTAAGTAGTATGCAGTATTTGGGCTGCCAAATGCCGTAGAATATGTCTATATGCCCAGTCTACCCCTTCTCACACCTGGCATTGGCAGGACCAATGCTAGATAATGTACGACTATATGTTTGTTGTATTTACTAACTGGGTAGCCTATTTCTGTAGATGGTGCACAGCGTTTCTCCATATAATGAAGTTATATCTCACATCATGTGTCAGGAAATCAGAATATATTTGGGAAAATGATAAAACTATTTAGATATTTTTTCCAATTCATTACTCAAATTTTGTTTAAGCTTCATCTAAGAACTCTATATAGACATCTAAAGGTGTAGTCCTGTATCTGGTAACCCATTCCATCTGTGTCCATCTCAAAATTAATCAAACTGCTAAAATGCAATTTAGGGAAGATAATAAATTGTTTATGGTATTACTTAGCACTTAGTAGAGGTCTCCCCTCAACCACACAACTGTTTCGCAAGCAAAGATGCCAATGTTGTAATCGAGCATTTATTGACATCATGATACCAATTCGTAATGAAGAAAAGAATAAACAGCAGAGACCATAGTCAAAATTTCACCAGTTCAAAATATGAAAACTTTTACTGAAAGGCCATTACCAATTTTGGTCCAGCTTAATATAGGGTGCTAGGAGGGGTAAACTGATAGGACAAAGATAGACCTAAAATTAGCATTATTTTTGCACATAGAGGCGCCTCTCAGAACAATGCCATGAAAACCTAACATTTTACCATTGCACCAAGCAATGATGCCATGAAAACCTTTTACAAAATCATGAAATTGTAAATAAATAAATATAGAACAGTTTTCCATATGCAGATATCTGTATCTAAAGGAACATTAAGATTCATTAAAATGTTATGTTGATCCATGATAATAACAAGACCCAGTCAAAATCCAAAATCTACTGTCCTATGCATGTAAGCGATCCTCTATGTCTTATGGGAATTTATGATCATATAACAGGAAACTTACATAATTGCTCATATAACATCCCTTATGTGAAGGGTGAAGTTCATGTTCTTAAAACTTGCCATGGCATCCAAAGGTTACACAAAATTACTCATCACATGCCGATTGTCTATGCATGCTTCTGGAAATTACACAGGACACCAAAAAAAAAAAAAAAAGAAGATGCAGAACCTTGTAAACTTTATTTGCAAGAGAAGATGAGCACCCCATTTTAGCAAAAACTTGCACTCCCGCTAATTTTACAGTTGGCAATGTTTCAGATGATGTCAACATGCTAACCAGTATCTCCAATAGGACAAAAGCAAAGTCATCTGACAACTCAGAAAAGCACCCTGCAGCAAATAGAGACGCCTTTACCTGTAGAGAGTTGCAAATCAATTCCACTTAATGGCCTAGATAATCTGTTAGTTATAGGATGAGAAGCAGCAAACCATATGTTGAGAACAGCTAAGAAGGAAAGAACTCTGAATACTTAAATAGGATAAAGTAATTAAATTTAAAATTCTCAAGCCCAAATCATCCATATTGAGGGCAACACTTGGAGAAAAGAAAAAGCAAATTTAACCTGAGTTAGGATGGTTGAGAAAGACATGGCGGTGTGTGGTTTGACTGAAATTACAAATGCAAGCAAATGGAACAGTAAAACAGAGTTTATGTAGCAAACCCAAATAATTGGCACAAAGCTTTGTAGAGTTAAGTTCAATCTTGCTTGGAATCATGAAATCAATGATGACATATGAGTTATCCATTAATTCTTCATAAATAAAGTCCTCAATACCAATAAGGATTTGTAACTAGTCACCCGTGACCTCTTTTTGATTGGAAGCTTGCCTTCCCAAATCCCATTTCCCCATTCATGCTTAGTGAAGACACTAAAAATTTAAGAAATTACAAAGCTTTTAAATGAGACATAAGGGACCAACCTATTAGATCACCAGTTGCTCCCAAAGCTTAAGCTGTCAGAAAATGGGTCAACAATGTATATCAAGCTCTAAACACTCCCCAATGTATATCAAAGATAAGGGCAAGGTAGAAGAGAATGCAAATGTAAACGGGGAATAATTGCAAATAGAGAGACTTGAACCCAAGACTTCTTACAACCAACGCTCCAAAAGCTTAAGCTATTATAGAATGAGACAACAATGCATATCAAGCTCTCAACACAAACAATTGAACAAAAATAGACTCAATTATGAGACCAAAAATGATTATTAATGAACTCTTACTATTGGAAGCTTGATTTCAAGGTTTCCACTACTATGTTTCATACCGGTCAAAGAAATTTCAAAAAGAATAAATTAAAAAAAAAATGAAAGAAAGAAAGAATAACAAAGGATAAAGCATGCAAAAAAATAAATAAATTGAGTCAGAAAGCCAAAAAGCGAAAAGGCCACATGTCACTACAGATCGCCCACTTGTATCTCATAAATCGGGAAGCAGTATATAAAGTTATAAACCAAAGATGGACTATAGAAGGATTCGCTCTTTGATGGATTCATGCGAATGTGCTACACTAGAAAGTCAACCTAATCAATTGGATTAATCTAACAATAAAATCTCTACAGGAATATTGCCATATTATCCCTATACAAAAACACAGCTATACACATGCAAACATTTGGAATGAAAAATTGTTCCAACCAAATAACATAACGTTTTGGGTGCACGAGCAATGTTCAAAATGACATGGATGTATGGAAGCACTTAGCTATTAATTTTCTCAAAGTTTCAAACAGGTATGACTAAAGCAAAGCCAACAAAACAAGAAAAAGGCAAGACAGAAATGAGGAAATTGACAATGCTGATGATAAATCACAAATGAATTGTAGAAGCAATATTGATAACATACTTTATCAATTCCAAGGACAAGTACTGGCCTTACCTCTAGAACATGACTTGAGACCAAACTTGAAAGTATAAGGTATCGTATTTCAGCACAATCTTTAGCAAAATCAGCCCAGCAACCAAAGAGAACTAAAGCCAATGATCTTGATTCAAAATTTCCTGTGTCAAAAACTATCTTTACTTTTCTCAGCAGTTCTAATTGGCTTTCCAAACTACCCTTTGAAAGAATTCCATAAGTATGTTTAGTTCTCTTTTTACGGTGCCTCAGCTCCGATAAGAAAACCTTTACAACACAAAGCTTGGTATGTTTGTCTCCTGTGCTGAAAGCATCTGCAAGCCGAAGAAGGATTGCATTTGCAAATAGCCTCTCCTCTCCTGGAACTAAGCCAAATAAGTTATATTCTGTAATTGTAAGTACAGGCTCTCTATTCCACTGCTGGAGTCGCGGCCCAATCTGAATTATGGCTTCAACAGATTGACCTAAAGGGAAAGGAGGGGGGGAGGGTGAGAATCTTAGGTTTACACACACATGCAAAAGGAGCAATATAGGAAATGCCTAAGAGGAAAATTAAATTTTCATTAATAGTTTACATCCAAATCAGTGTGTAAGATGAAAACACACATGCCAAGAACTTTTTGATGGAGATTCAATTTGAAGGAAGATGAAAACTAACATTTAGACAAGCAAACACATCTCCAATTCAGATGAAAATGTTAATAAAAGAATTCTTGAAACAATCACAAAATTTTAAGAGGATGTTCAGATTGCTCACCAGGTCTTTTTGATCGGAGGCCCTTATCAAGCTCAATGCTCCATTCCATGGCACAAGCCGCAGAAGTTCTTTCCATTCCTGCTTCTGTCTTTCTTAAAACCAATTAACATTCATTATCACAGGGCTTAAATAGTACCCTTATTCCATTTATCAACCAAAAAAAAATGTCACCCTTATTCCACCATAAGAGAATTCTGCTGATCAGGAAGTAGCACAGACAGATTCCGAAAACAGCCAGAGTATTTAGAAAGGATGGTCTAGGAGGCAGTGGTGAATTAGCATAAACACACACTAGCAACATGAACATGGAGATCAATAACATCGGTTCAGAATAATGGTAGTGGGAAGCAGTGAAGAACAATTCAGTCAAACAAATAAAATGGAAAACAGGGATACAGCTGGGAGAGTGTATTACAGTGAGCACAAGAGAGACAACAGAGGGCGGCTGACTAAAAAGCACAGATACAGTCAAAGGAAAAGATTCCAAGCATTTTCCAGCCTCTTTGCAATCTTAATTGCAGCAGCAGCACCTGATGATATCCCCATCTGTAATATATATTTCAAGATTATTCATTAGAAAATAGAAAGTAACAAGAAGAGAAAAAAATTAATACTCACTAGCAAACCTTCTTTCAGTGCAAGGAGCCTATTAGTTTCAATTGCTTCATCACTTGATATGAAGATCTCCAATTGAGGCCTAACACTGGCATTTTTTTAAAGAAAACATGGGCAAATCTCAAAACCACCATGACCGAAACTCCCTTCGTCCTCATGGCCACACCTAAATACAGACAACCTCCAAAAGCAGCAGCATCATCTTCCCCACCATCATTCAAGTCCTAACACATCAACAAATTTTATATACAACACACACACACATACACATATATGACATAAAACCTGGATAATGAAAACTAACAAAAAATTTCAAGTCATTACAAGTGAATGCACATAAAAAACTATTTGAGCTTGTGAAAATCTGGGATTCTAGAAGTGGACTTTGGTTCTGGAGGTCTGGTTTCCTGAGAATCGCTCTATTTTTATAGAAGAAAAAGTGTAGAAAATAATTCGAAAAATACCTATTTGACTGGAGCTTTGGTCGGCTTGAGTGGGGCTTCAATAGAGCTCTGTCGGTTTGTTCGATCGTAGTTGAGGGGAAAGTGAGAATGTTCGACCTTGAGCAGAGCTTCAGGAGCTCTGTTAATGGCCGGGACAGGGCAGAACAAAATCCTTATCAAATGAATCTTAAATTGTTTCAATTTTTAGAGAGTAATGCTATTCGCACAGTTGCTTCATTTTTTAAAGTAAAATTGCACTGGCTCTCTCTCTCATTAATTCACCACTCCCTCTCCCTAGATTAATCGATCATAAATTGACTATAATTACATGTGAGGCTATTAACATCATCCACAAGGCTTCATCGTCCCAAAACACGGTACGAGATCGTCAACATCTTTAATTCAAGAAATTAAGCAAATAGCCTAGAAGTTGACTCTAGAAAACAAATTCTAAAAATTAAGGAAACTAAGAAGCATGGAAATTGGGCAGGAGACATACAAGCATCCAAAGTTACAGATCTTATTATCTCTTATTAAGAACACAGATGAATGATTTCTAGGGAAATCATCATAGATCAGAAATCCTGGAGGAGACGAAACACGGAGCGCTCCCTCTCCTCCTGGATCTGCTTCCGGAGCTCCTCCAACTTCTTCTGTTCCGCATCATGCTTCTGCTCTGCTTTCCACGCGATCTCTATGTTCCGAAGGCTTCAACGCCATCAAAAACGATATCAATCAACAGAGAATAGAGGCGGCGTCTCCACACCGTATGATTTGCTTTTCTGGGGAGGGATAGATTGGTCGAGTTTTTGACCGGATAGTCTTTTTTTAATCAAAATTCTCAAACATACTTCTGCAAAGGGTTTTTATATTTTCTGAAAAAATGCAAAAGGGCACCTTTGCACTGTTTAATTTTTTTTTCGGTACTTTTATAGTGAATTGATCTTCAGATTTTTAATAATTATATAACTATTTTTGAAATTTCGAAAGTAACATTAATTTCTTCTATTGTTACTAAAAAATTATAAAAACCTCTCTTACAACTTTTTTTTCTTTCAAAAGTAACAAAAATGTCCCTTTTATTTTTATTTTTTTTGAATTTTTAAAATTTTGACATTTTTTAACTTTTTTAAAATTTTATTATTTTATATAAAAACAAAATTAATGTCAGTAACTTATATTTTTTTAGTTAAAAAATATTTTAATTAATATTTATTTAAATATAAAAAATAGAAAAAATGAAAAAAAAAATGAAAGGGAGATTTTTGTTATTTTGAAAAAAATAAGGCTGAAGGGTAAGAATGGCAACGGGAAGGGTTTGGGGTAAAATGGTCGTTCCCCAACCCCAACCCCGTTTATATTCCTCGCCCCTACCCCACCCACCCCTGTTCTATTTAAAAGTTTACTTTGACCCCAACCCCGTTTACATTTCCCGATTAATTAGATGTCAACTTCTAGGCCCAAAGCGGACAATATCATACCAGGTGGGGTCGGGTCTTTACAACTATAGGATATGTATTTACTCTTACTAAGGGACCGGTGAGCTGGAGATCAACATTACAATCAATAGTTGCTTTGTCTACTACTGATATAGAGTACATGACAGTGTCAAAGGCGATTAAGGAAGTTATTTAGTTACATGGATTAATTGAGATCTTAGGGATTGTTCAAAAGCATGTTGAGGTCTACTGCGATAGTCAGAGTGGAATTTGTTTAGCAAAGAATCAGGTTCATCATGCTCAAACTAAGCATATTGATGTTCGTTTCCATTTTGTTCGAGAAGTTATGAATAAATGGGGTATTCTTCTTCACAAGATTAGGACTGTAGATAATCCTGCAGATATGTTTACTAAGGTGGTGACTGGAATCAAGTTCAAGCACTATTTGGACTTGATCAATAACTTTCATGTTTGAGTAACTAAGGGTGCATAGCGTTTAAGTGTGCATTTGGAGGCAGCTATGATTCATTTACTTGGTTTTACCTTGTTTGGTCTCTTGATCTTAGACAGGGCCCTGTGTATAGTTTGTGTTTGCTTTTTCAATACAAGTATACTTACAAAAAATATTTTTTTGTTTAAACTGGATAGAATCGAGAAATTTCAAACAAACAATATTTTTGTCCAAAGAATAGAGAAATTTTTTCTTTGATGTGCAAAACAAAATTTCTCTATTTGGAAAAGATGATTTTTTTTATTTACAGAATTTCATATGCAATATGAATTTGGTTTGATAGATCTCTATTATGTATAATTTTATTAAGAAATATATATATATACAAGGATCAAAATTTCGTTTCTTTTCCATCGAAACGGCCGAAACGTTTCCGTTTCTTAGGAAACCGAAACGAAACACTAGTGGAATATCGAAATTCACATGTTTCCATGGAAACAAAATTGTTTCCGTGGAAACATACCAAAACTAGTGGAAACATACCGAATCAAAAAAAACATTTCTTTTGTATCAGTAATAATTCTAGAAGTTAGTAAAAAATAATATCCATTTATTTTTCAAGGATTAAGACTCAAAATTATAAGAAGATATTTTTATTATTTTTCCTAAAATAATGGAAAAGTAGTAGGAAAAATAAAGTGTAGAGAAACAACTATTTTAATACTAAGTTACTAATTATAATAGGTTTAAATCGCTATTTGTTTTACCTTTTATTTTATATGTAACTTGTGTCAAATTATCTGATTCGTGGATATTACATAGTATATATCTATTATGTCATTTATCATGAATTAGTGTCATTTATCATGAATATGATGCATATGACTTAAACATGCACAAATACTCAATAAATAGGCTTATTTGTATAAATAAATAAATTTTAAGTTATGTTTCCACATGTTTCCAATTTTTTCTCCGTTTCCATTATGTTTCCGAAACGTTTTCGAAACGTTTCCGTTTCCGGACAGATCGAAACTATACATCGAAACGATATTTTGATCCTTGTATATATATATATTATAAGTTATTTAATTTTGAAATTGAAAAAAAAATTGACATGGCACAAACAAAGTAGCAATTCCCCTTATTTACACAACAGGGATCATGCTTTTACAAAGAAGGGTATTTTTGTCACCAAAATACTTGGAGACTTTTTGGGTTAAATTATTTTAGGTTGGACCTTGTGCTAATTTAGCACTTTATGGGAGATTTATTGCTGCACGTCCTATTTAAATATGCCCAGGTGGTAAGCGAGTTGGCTTAAAAGGTGTGTCGTAAATTTGGAGATCCCAAGTTCAATACACTACGCTTATGACTAATTGAGTTTTCGGGCTACCTCATGAGTAGGGACTGGATTAGTCTAACAAAGTAGGAATACTATTTCCTTTGGGAAAAAATATAATTTAAATTCTAAACACATAATTTAACATTCCTTAAAATACTAAAAATTTTAAATTTGTAACCTTTTTATTTCAAATGCATGACACTAATGTATTATACCACATTAATTACAGAATTTAAAGTATTATTAATAAAACAATGTCAGTCCACTTAAACCCAAATGAAACCCACTTAAATTATTTTCTAATTTTACGGTCCCGTAACGTCAACTTCTAATCTTTACATCCCAATGATTCCCAAGGACTGTGGCCTAACATACCGGTTAGGCCATAGCCATACAATAGGCTTAGAGAGTTTGTAAAGTTTTCTTTTAGCCTTAGACAACCACTAAGCAACATGGTGAAAGCCTAGGGGTACAACTTGGACAGGCCAGATTCAAACTGAGTCATAAGTCCAGCTCGAGTTTTAAAATAGCCAAGTCCCATCCAAGCCTGACTTTGAATCCAAACAACGCAACCCAAGCCCGACCTGAATTAAAATTCTATGGTATCGGTTTCAACCTAAACCCAATGAATTTTCAACAATTTTTAGATTATCAATTTCAAATTTCAGATTTTAATCACAATTTCTTCAATAAATTGCTAATTTTCTTTTCATATTTTGATTATACGCTAAAAACTCCAAAAATTTCTCTCAGTTTTTCCTTTTAAAAGAATTCAAAAGCTGGTAAAATAATTTATTCAACATAATTTAATTTTGAAAAAAGGTTAAGGGTCAACAAATTTTTAAAATTATAATAATATAAATAGTAATGCTTGTAAGAAATTCTTACTAATCTAATGATGGACAACTGAAGTATAAAAAATCTAATATACAAAATATTAAGTTCGGGTTCATGTTTTCAAAGTCTCAATCTAAAGCCAAACCTAACCCTAATTTAAATCGGGTTTGAGTTATTTATCTAGGTATATCCCAAAGAATAAAAAATGAAACCCAAGTTCTAAAAAATTTGAGTTAGGTTTGGATTGACCCGCCCAAATTACACTCCTATGAAAACCACAAGTATAGTTTCCAATATGCAAGCCAAGTAAAGTAAAACCAAGAATTGGCTCATTCAAAGACGTGGGATGACAAGGCTGTTATCTTGCGCATTTAACAACACAAGTTACCTTGCTCCAATAGTCGTCTGGATCCAACGTCCAAGGATTGACAATGTTAGTGAGATTTGTGGCACCTTATGGATGGTCCACAGTGGAATGGATTGGACTTGCCTTTAATAATTTGTATCAACAATTATCTGACATGTGAACTCCCCATACCACACAGGCAACAAAGCCAGCCCTTGAGGCACCTTGGACCTCATTATTTAACCCAAGTCTTTACTAAACACTGCCAACTTGTCAAGACTCAACTCAATAAAGTTTTATTCCAATTATTTGAGGTTGGGTACACGAATCACATCTCATCATTCTTTTCTATTTAAGGTTATTCTTTCTGTTAAACCATCCATTATCATATATTTTTTAATTACTTTTACTAAAGTTAATTTTGACCGCCCTTACCCCCTAGCACGACTCTCAATATTAACCATGTCTCTATTTCTTATTAGCGCATTTATTAGTTTTCGTTTTACATGACTATACCACCTTAGCCGATGTTCTTTCATCTTATCTCCTATAGGTGCTACTCCTATCATCTCATGAGTACGTTCATTCTTAATTTTATCATTTCTTGTCTTACCTCACATCCATCTTAACATCCCATTTTGGCTACACTTATCTTATTAAAATGTTGTTTTCTAATTGCCCAACATTATGTCCATACAACATGATTGACTTAATAGGTGTTATATAAAATTTACCATTCAATTTTAAAGGTATATGCCAATCATATAATACCCCAAATGCACCTATCCATTTAACCTATGTTGTTTCAATTTTATGAGTAATTTCATCTCCAATTTCTCCATCTTGATGAATAAGTGAACTTAAATAACGAAAATTTTCATTTCTTATTAACTCTTGATTTTCGATTTTCATTACATCCCAATTTATATTATTAATTTTACTAAAATTACACTCAAGATATTCAATTTTTGTCCTATTTATTTGAGTCCTTTTGATTCAAGAGATTCTCTCTAAATCTCTAATTTATCATTTATTCCTCTTTTAGTTTCATCAATTAAGATAATATCATCAGTAAAAAACATAATCGTAGAATGTCATCATGCATATACCTAGTCAGTTCATCCATTACTAAAGCAAAAAAGGAAACGAGCGCCTATTAAAGTCGCTTATTTCTCCAACAGTTGTCCTCACTATAGTGATTGGCCCATCATATATGTCTTCTATTGTTTCGATATATCAGTTTTGTAACTTCGTTATTTTCTAAAACCCGCCATATTAAATCTCAAGAAACCCTATCATAAGCTTTCTCCAAATCGATGAATATCATGTGGAAATCTGTCATCTTTTCTCTATACCTCTCTATAATTCTTCTTAATAACTAAATAGCTTCCACTATTGATCTCCTTGACATAAATTCAAATTGATTCTCCGAGACAATTGTCTCAAGTCTTAATCGGTTTTCGATCACTCTCTCCCAAAATTTCATAGTATTACTCATTAATTTAATGCCACTATGTTTGTACAATTTTAGATATTTCTTTTATTTTTATATATAGGTACTAAAATACTTTTCCTCCACTTATCGAACATTTTCGTAGTTATTATTATTATGATCTCATTAAATAACTTTGTTAACCAGGAAACACCTACCTCCCCTGAATACCTCCAAACCTTAATACCATCTTGTCCTAAAGCCCTACTAATTTTCATCTTTCTTGAAACATTTTTACCTTAAACGATCTAATTTTACGAAAAAATATATTTTCCCTATTGCTTAAAGAGTTTTCTAAACTTTAGCTTTCTATATAATTTTCATTCAATAGTTTCTCAAAATGATTTTTCTATCTATCTTTAATTTTATCATCATTTATCAAAACTCTTAAATCTTTAGTCTTTATGCAATTAATATTATTGAAATCTCTAATTTTCCTATCTCTTATTTTTTCAAGTTTGTATGTCCTCTCCATCTTTTGTTCTTAATTTAGTATAAAATCATCGCATGCCTTATCTTTTGCCTCTTTCAACTTTTTTTACTTTCTTCCATAAATGTTTATATGCTTCCTAACTTGCTTTATTTTAAATTTTTTGCCACATTTTAAACATTCATTCTTTTACATTTACAGCCGTTTAGACTTCCCCACTCAACCACTTAAAAAACCTTTACATGATGGTCTAATTCTTTTTTATTCTCCAACTTCTTTTTCCATTCTTTTAATGCATGCTGTCATTTCATTTCACATTACATTAATTTCATCATCTAAGTTCAATAATTTCCATGTTAACATTTTAGGGAAATTAAAAAAATACAACTCACCTCAATAGTAATATAATGTTTAAAAAAGTGTGGCACGGTTTAAATCAATTCAGAGAAAGATGTAGAATGAGTAATCATACCTATACAAGCATTAAATTTGAAACTCTGTTACACGCATCCCTTGATCTCCTGGTTCGCACTTCGTAAATCGTATACAAAAGCTAGTCAATCAGATGAATAGACACTTGATCCCCAGTTATGCTCAATACAGTTAATGTTATCACTTCTATTTGACATCGACAATTGTATAAAGGCATATTAGTATGTAAAGGAGTCCAAATACATTGGTAACTGGTGCATAGCTCCAGTTCATCCTCCCTGCTTCCTTTTAGAGTGCAATAGACCACACTGTCCCATGACTACTATACAAAATTGAAACCATCTTTTAGCACAGCCGTTTCTCATTACACTGCCAGTTGGGATTTTAGTCATGGCCACTGAAACCCCCACTTCTAGAACTGGGCATCGGCTCATCTGTTAAGCATAAAAGAAATTTGATTCATGAGATTTTAATAACGGAATACCTTTATACAATTGCAGAAGCTAACAGATATAAATAATATTATCTAAGTAGGAAGTTACACATTTCATTATTATATATATATATATATATATATATAAATTTCTGTCCATAGTTTGCACTCCTCAGGCAGCACTCTGGGGAACATTCATTAAGCCAAGAGTTGTCTGCAAAGCTTTTATCGTACCGTGTTCTTCATCATCTCCACTTTGAGTTGTAAAGAATGGGGTGAGGTAGTTCCTATCTAATGCTGTGAACGATGCCGTGCTGCAGCAAGATTCGAAATCAAGATTCTAAAAAAAAAAAAAACAAATAGAAAACGAAGACCTTACAGTCCCATAAGGGTCTTCACTTCCAGTACCTCTTGTGGAACTCTTTAAGTTTCATCTTGAGCCCGTTACCAGATGATGAATCCCCATCATAAGGAGCTATGTAGCCATTGTTCCCTTCAAAGCTCTGAAACCAAATACAAGTAAGATTATGATTTGTTACAAGTTCACCAATTATCATGCTGGATGCATCAGAACCCTATCCCAACTGTTTTTGACACCATTAATCCGCACTTCTATATGTTTTTAAAAGGAGAGAAAAAAGTGTCTCCTCTCAAGGAGTATCTGTACGCAATGTGGACTCCTGTTTAGAACTCCACTAATCAATCCCACTTCTTCGGAGATGAATTGGATTGGGATCTGTCTGTCTGTCTGTCTGTCTCTGTGGTTCTTTTTCTTTTTTTTAGATTGTGGTTTGGAGGCTGTTGCAAAAGAACTTCATCTGAAGCTATCATAACTGTAATCCAGACCGGAGAAGAAAGCAGCAGGCTGTGAACTTAGTGAAACTGTTGTTACGCAATGGGAACACAGAAAAATAGAAGCTTGCACCTGATTAGGAACCAAATAAGAACTCATACGTCCCTTCTTTACAAACATCAGTTTGGTCTCTCTAGTGTTTAAAAGTAAGAAGTTGAATTTCAGTCTATTCGAAGTTACAGAATAAAAACAGATCCAAGATACGGTGTTGACTGTACAAGATTCTAATTTTGGAAAGGTAGGCATGATGGGAAGAAAATAAGTGTATCCACCAGTGGCATGCTTCCCACCACGATGCCACTATCTTCCCAAGTGATACTCTTTTATTTTTTATCAGTAAAAATAAATCCTATTACTCACAAAGTCCCGAGAAGGGCCCCAAAAAGTACATAAAAGGGACTGGCTACGATAATTAAAGCCTAAAATCCCCCTAAAAATTAATGACTCTATCTAAATACACTGGATATTCCTAAGTCATACTCTACAACATCACTTATTTTCATTTTAAAAATCATGTATTTTCAGGATCAGTGTACAATTTCACTTTGGTACAGGGATCACTAGATGTCTGATTTGTCCCACATGGTCTCTGTGTCTGATTTTTTGGCACTGAAATGTAAAAAACTGGCAACTAAATAATCATTCTCAAAACTTACTTCACCTAAGGGGCCATCATGATCATCACCTACAACTTGCAAAGCTTCCAACATGGTACCTGTTGATCCTCCAATCAGTAAAACCTGTAATATTGCACAGAAAGTTAAGAGGTAATTACTTGAATATGAAGTATTATATTCAAACATAATTATTTTCTCATGTGGAAAGTCCTTAATATAGGAAAACTGCAATTACTCAAACCATATGCTAAATTGAAAAATTATGAATTTTTGGAATATATTTTATTGTAGAAAGGGGACACTAGAACAATCAATTTGGGACTTAAATTAAAGTATGAATTTCAGAGATTTTGAACAAATTGAAAATATAATTTTATTGCTCATGGAATAAGATTTAATTCGATATATAGTATGCATAATATGGTGTTGTCCTGAAAAATATATATAAAATCAAAGATTGGGATAAATTGAATGGTACCAAAAACTTTAATGATTTAATTTGTGTTCAAATCATAACGAAAATTAACAAAATTTTAGTATGTTATGTGAAATATAGTTTCAAATAAAATCATGATAATTGATTGTAAAGAATGAAGCTTTTTGATGGTCAACTATGAAGCACAGACACTCTATTTTGGCTCACGGTCCGGCGGACACTTCTCGGACACTTAAATCATGAATGTTGATGATTAAATGAAGAAGTCCTTTAATTTTTATTTAATGGTTTTGCTATTTTAATATCTTAATAACATTTTTGTGATTTATGTGTTTTTATACCAAATTTAATTGCAATCACGATAGGTTTTTATTATAAAGCCATATAAAAAATATAAAAAATTCTTATATATTCAATGTGTCCCTGACGTGTCCTGTGTCCTACTTTTTTGAAAAATAAAGTGTCTTCGTGTCCTAATTTTTTGAGAAATAACATGTCTTTGTGTCCGTATCCGTGCTCCTTAGAATGTCAAAAATATGGATTTTCATTAGAAAAGTATATGTACTAAATCAAAAGTTTGAGGCTAAAATTTCTCTTAACCTTGGAAGTTTTGATCAAATTAAATTATACGATAAGACAAGTCTCAGAAAAACGAACAAAATGCCCATATAACATGCATGATTTGGACGAGAATTGAAAGAGAAATTAAGAGTCGAAATTTGAAAGAATAACATGGCCGGACTGTGCGTTGCAGCAGCTGGGAAATAGGTTGGAGAAGAAGATGAGTAGGCAGTGAAAAAGTCTACTCTCGGGCAAACAAGCGTGGGGAGTGTGGTCCACCCCAAGGCCCAATGAACTGAAACAAACCCCTAAATTATAGATTTCTATGAGCCCAACCTAGTGAACTAGGGCTTGAATCCAATAATTTATTATATTAATTATTATTAATTTTTAATTGATAAAAAACAGTAAGTTAAGTAAAAATAGTAAAATAATTCCAAAAATTATGAAATTTGGTAGGAAAATCATATTTAATATTATGAATTTAAGGTAAGGGAGGTGAGGTTCAAAGTGCTATGAATAGTTAGACATTTATTAAAGTTCAACTTAATGTATTAGTTTCTTAATTGTTTAAATGCGTAATTAGGTATTTTAAATTATGTGTAAGTAAATTTTGGCTGTTAGAAGTATATCGAGCATGGAGATGAGACCATGATTATTTTAGGGCCATATTTGACTAGGTTTGACCAGATTTTCTAATTTAAATGTAATTGAGAAATATTGAGAAAAATAAAAATTAAAATAAAAATTTGAAATTTTCAAAAAAACTATGGGATACTCTAGGGGTATCACCTAGATATTTTAAAAATACTTAAGGCCTAATAAGTACACGTGGGACTATACTAATTAAGATATGTATAGTTATGTAAAATTCGGCGAATTAAGGTAATTGATTAAATGTGCTATTGTGGGTTATTATACGATTGAAATGACTTCGCAAAAAACACTTTTGGAGTGCATTATATGATTTGTGGACATTGTCTCTGAGGTAAAGAGAATATACATGATATATCTAGTTTTTGAATAAATGGCAAATAAATTTTTTTACTACTTCTGTTTCTTTGAAAAATTGTTTATACCTACAAATGATTGTGAATTGTTTTAAGTTCGAAAATATGTTTTACAGTGATATGATTGCTTCATTATTCTTTACCTGAGTCAAGCAAAATGGATTATTTGTGAAATGTGTTCTTCACTCATTGATAAAATCGTTTCAGACTTTCAGTTATTGGTGGTTAGAAATTCTTTTAGTTGGATTACTCTGAAGCATGTAGTAAATTTATTTTATGGATTTATTTGGCTTTTAAAGACAGATCATTTATTATTTGTATGAATAGTGAATTGATATTTCTTTAGAGTTATAGAAATAATCTGATTTAGTTATTGATATGCTTGAGAATTGGAGATGATTTTTGTTCCAGGCTTATTGATTTGAATGATCTAGCTTATGTAAAGTTTGTATTAAATTGTGATGTGATAGTTGCACTCTAGATTCAGTCTTCGGATTTGGGGTGTGACATAGGTAATGAGAACAATGAATGTGTAATTGTTTTCTAATAAATATCAGACCAGAAATGTCTTTAGGTTGAAAGCTTTAAATGGACTCCCCTTTTTCCAGCCAAGGTAATGGGAAAAAGGATCATGTAGTTCTTTGTTAAGAATCATGAACTAGTAAACCTTTATGTGGCCTAGGTATTGGTTGCATGGTTTATTGGGACATAGCTTCATTGGCACAATGAATATGAATGAATCTGACAAATTTGAGCACTAGAGTACCTCCCAAGGACATTCAGATGGGTGGAATTCCAAGCCAGCCATCTGAAACTCGTCAGGAACTTGTAAACTTTTGCAACAGAGACTTGATTCCTTTTTTTCCTTAACTCTTGGATCTAGTTATCTTTCTATATCTGGGTTCGAGATCTAGAAGGAGAACTCTTTGTTTTCATCATCTGTTCCAAGAAAGCCTGATGTACAAATGCTTATGTCACTAATTTGCTTATTTCGTCTCTTTGAACAAATTAGAAACGTAAGGAGGCTGAAATTGATAAGGTCACTTCCTTGCTTTATCTTGTTTGTTAAGACCATATCTCTAGAACTTCCACCGATTCCGTAATTCAGCCCCTCAAGTCCAATGGCATATATTTTTTTTCTCGCAAATCGTTCTTCACATCCATCCTGGATTGATATGATCTGGTATTTGAAACTAGTCAAAGCCTTTTATGGATTTTAACTCTTGAGAACCTTAACAAAGGGGAAATCCTAGAGCAAAGAAGAAAGTGGTAAGGCCATAAAATAACTGTCTAACTTGTTCATGGCTCAGAATAGACATGCACTTTCAATCAACCACAAATAAAAATATTTTCATAGAAAAGGCCATTGCAGTCGACTCTAATAATTAATGCTTTTGGGAGATCTGAAAAATTATTAATTAATAGAATTATCAATTATCAACTTTTTTATAATTTTTATTAATGAAAAAATTTTCTTACAAGCATATGATTTTCAGCATAAAAATAAAACATATATACATATTCCCAAGGAAGAAAAGTTTTTCATAGAAAATATGTACTATATCTAATTTAAGTTTATACAAAAGCTCTTAATCTCTTTTTCTATTACTAAAAAAATTAATGTGACTAATAATTTATATATTTATATATATACTATACATGTGTTTTTTTCTATTCTAATAATTAATATTGTAAAGAGATATGTTTTTAAAAACATTATTAATCATTAACATTAAGGATGAAAAAAAGGGAAAGATGAGAGCCTCTCTCTCTAGATTTCCCGGCACCTCAGCATTAATGGAGCCAAGCCAAACCATAAATGCTGGCCCTGAGGAAGGCCATGGGGAACCCAAGCTGGTGGGATCACACCAATCCAGCAGTAAAGACAACGCAGGAGATACAGACCAATCACTGGCCTCAGAGGTAAATGACTCTCCACGCGCACCGGGTCTTGATGAAATAAGCTACCCTATCTATGGATTCTGTCCAGTGCCGGTATCGGCCATTTTGGAGTTGACCAAAACACTATTAATGTCCAAGAGAAGGAGAATGCAAGGAAATGGCAGGATGATTTGGGGAATGCCTCGCCAGCCCTGTCATGGGCTGATAATGCAGAAACAGAAGAGTTCACCCCTAAGGCTGTCACTGACCTTGAATCTGAATTTGGAGGCTTCTCAGATGAGCCCTCCTTCCTGTTCGATAACCCAACCATAAGTCATGGAACCTCCAGCAACTCCAGAGGAGGGGGTTGGGGAGGGAGATTTGGCTATGGTGACGGGCAAAATCCTTATGGTGGAGCGTGGAAACCATGGAGCACCAAGAGGCAGTGGAAGTTCATCCAGTCGCTTCAAGGCTGACAGGCCTCCCTCTACAGGTGGCACAAGGGGATGATCAGATGGGCAATCTAACGGCTCATACATGTCCAGGCACTAATGTGTTTAGTACAAAGGATGACCCAGTTAGTGAACCACGCAGCTGGCGTAATGTGGTACCAATGGGTCTAAGCATGAATTCTCATTGGACTTTATCAAACCTACAGTGGTTGACAACCATGTGGTAGTCAAGCCTCCAGCAGATGTCTGAGCATAGGGGTATGATGCAAGGAATAGTACCCTAGTTGGCTACTTTTTGGACCCAAAAATGACATTTCTTGGGGTCAAAGCTCTTGCTCTCGAGCTTTGGACTAAAGCTGGGTCAGATGAGGTTCTCACCAATGGGAGGGGATTCTTCTTCAAATTTTCGGATCCCACTGCTGTGGAAAGAATTCTGGATGAGGGTCCATGGCATTTTGTCAAACACCCTCTCTCCCTTCAGAAGTGGTGCCCGAAGATGAAACTCAACAAGGATACTTTAAGCAAGGTACCAGTGTGGGCTCGATTCTACAATGTCCCTCTGGAACTTTGGACACCTAAAGGATTAAGTTATGTGGCCAGTGCCATAGTAAGGCCGCTATATGCTGACACCACCACGGAACAACTTGAAAGCATCAACTAGGCCCATATATGAGTGGAAATAGATGATGCAAGGATGGTTCCTCCCAGTGAATTTGATCTTCAAATTGAGGAGGGTCAGCTTATCACCATTGACGTGGAGTATCAATGGCTCCCGAAGATATGTTCTATGTGGGAAAGATGGCCATTTCCAAGCACAGTGCAAGGCTGCTCCCAAACAGGCCTGGACTGAGAAACAAGACCCAGCCCCAACAACTCATCCTCATAAAGATCAGAACCATGGGCATGAGGAGGACGTATGGGTTCAGGTTAATTTAAAGGGTAAGGCAATTGTATGGCGGCCTAAGAAGCACGGACACGGACATGGATACAACACGAAACGGACACGCCGACACGCGATTTTTCAAAAAAGTAGGACATGGACACGTCAGGAACATGCTGAATAAATATTTTTTATTTTTATATATATAATCATATAATCAACTTCTATCTTTATATCAATCAAATTAGGTATACAAAAAATCCACAAATCATAAGAGATTAATTATCAATTCGTCAATTTTAATTAATAATCACTCACCTTTCAACATTTCTACAATTTCTACTTTATATATCAATTTATGATGATTATCATTCAATGCAACATCTACACAAGTAATAAAATTCTAACATGAAGCATCATAAAGTGATAAACTTAAAACTAAAATAGCAAATATTTCATTAGATTATAAATAACAAAATCATAACAAATATGAAGCATCCAAAGTTCAGTAATTGCGAGAGGAATAAAATTTTAAAGTTCAATACAAAACAAAGCTCCATTAATAACCCCCAAAAGGCTGTTTAGAAAAAGGAGAGGGAGAAGAGACTGGAAAACAGAACTTTTTTTGATAGTTGATAGGTAAGAAGAAACAGTACTGATCAGAGAAGAAGAAAGAAAAAACAAAGGGAAGAAGAAAAGAAGAACAAACAGAACACTGAGAAGAAGAAGAAGAAAAAAACAGAGAAAAAAAAAGGAAGAAGAAGAAGCAGAACTCAAAGAAGAGGGGGAAAAAACAGAAAAAAGGGAAGAAGAAGCAGAACTGGGAGGAGAAGAAAAAAAAAACAGAGAAAATGAGATAAAAAAGGAAGAAGAAAAGAAGAAGAAGAAGCAGAAACAGAAGCAGAACTCAGAAAGTAACAGCACACTAATCGGAGAAGAAGAAAAAAGGGAAAGAAAAAGAAAGAAAAAAAAAGAAGAAGAAAAGAAGAAGGAAAAAAAGAAAAAAGGAAAACATACCTGAGACGTCGCTGGTCAGAGGTCCTTAGAAAGTTGCCGGTTGGAGCTTGAAACTAACCGGTCAGAGCAGCAATGGAGATGAGAGCTGCATCAGTTTCGAGAGAGGGCTGTGTGCTAGGGCTCATATTCTTTAAAGGGGGGAAATCGATTTGGGGGGAAAAGAGTTTTGGGGTTATTTTACTGAACCAAAATGTTATAATTATACATTGACCCCTCCATTCTTTTGATATAATAAACAAAACCCTATTTTTAAAAATAATTGAACATTGACCCTTAAACGTGTCGGAACGTGTCCCTCATGTGTCAGAAATAAAAACAAATCAGGACACTTATTTGGGCGTGTCAGACACGTATCCTGGACGTGTTGGAGCATGTTCGTGTCCCAGACACATCCGACACTGGTACGTTGGCAAAAATCGAGTATCCGTGCTTCATAGATGGCAGCTAGAGAGAATGTCAATAATACAGCCACTGCTAGAATGGGAAATGCCCAGCCCACAAAGACTGCTATAGAGCACAACAAGAAGTTTCAACCTTTAACTGAGACACTGAACGTGGATTCTACTAATCCTGGGGTGGAACCCCCTACTAACGCAAGTGATCCGGACCCGATGGAACCGTCCTCTAAAGGCAATAAATCCTCCCAACAGAATTGTGAAGTCATTCCCATCCCTACTCCTGAACTTAACCTTTTAGCAAAGAAGGTTGTGGAAGCGAGCGGTAGTGTCACTCAGCAACAGAGCAAAAGACAACAAGGCCGCTAACCAAGCCAACAAAAAGAAAGCGGGACAGATGAACAAGGGGCGGGACCCTGGAGATGGACCCTCTTGACCTCGTTCCCAGTGATCAAGCTTGCAACTTGGAATGTAAGGGGGATGAATGACCCCCTTAAGCAACATGAAATAAGGCGAATAGCCACAGATCATGGCATTGCATGTATTGGCCTGTACAAAACCAGAGTCAAAAAGGTCAACTTTCCCGGAATTTCAAATTCTTTATTTCCAGGTTGGAAGTTCGTACATAACTATGTAGCCAGTCCCTTTTATTGTTCTTGTGGGGTACCTTTCTCAGGCCCCTGTTCTATTTATCTATTTCACTTTTACCAATCATAAAAAAAAAAAAAAAAATTCCTACACCCTCGCAGGCAATGGTAGAATTTGGGTTTGTTGGGATAATAACTTGTTACAAGTTGATATGTCCTCCTGTTATGAACAAATGATTATTTGCTTAATGGAGTGCCGGAGTGTGGAGAAGTTTTCCGTGCCTCCGATGTTTATGGACAGAATACTCTTGTCCAAAGGAGGGCCCTATGGTGCTTGATCGAGCAGTACCCTCATTTAATTAAGGGAACACCATGGTTGCTTCTTGGATACTTCAACGCAGTTAGATTTACAAATGAGCGTAGAGGGGGAGATCCGAGATGCCTACCATGCATGGAAGAATGAAATACAAGTATTATCCAGGGAACTGAAGGACTTGAGATATGTAGGCCACCAATTCACCTGGACTAATGGCCGACAAGGAGAAGCGGCCATCTCCAGAAAGTTTGACCTAGCCCCAGTGAATAAGGAGTGGATGGAGTAATTTGTATATTCAGAAGCTGAATTCATGGCTCCTGCCATCTTTGACTATTGCCCTATAGTGGTTACGACTGCTATTGTCACCAAGAAAACCAAGAAATCATTTAGGTTTTTCAACCATTGGGTGGAGCTAGAGGTTTTTTATCCACAGTGGAGCAAGCTTGGCATCATCCAGTCCAGGACTCCGCTATGTTCCGACTTGCACAGAAGTTAGAGATGACTAAAGAGAGCTTTGGACCTTCGCCATGAATATGAAGAACACTCTTTCTGTCCGTGTGGAGGAAGCTAGAGCAGAATTACACATTGCCCAACGAAACTTGGATGCCAACCCTCAATGTGAGAACCAAACACATTGAACAAGTTGTGCATCAGAAGTTCGTTAATTTGAGCAAGGGTGAAGAAAGTAGGGCCAAGCACAAATCTAGAGTACAATGGCTCAATATGGGGGATCAAAACACAGGTTACTTCTACAAGGCAATAATGCAGAGGAGAAACCACAACAAGAGAGAAACCGCAACAAGATCATGAGCCTTGCCAGAGATGATGGAACTAGAATAGAGGAAAGTAACCAGATTAAAACAGAGATACTGAATTATTATCAACATCTCCTTGGTACCTCAGTGGACACTCCATACCCGGGGAAGAACCAGAGATGGCAGAATTCATTACCAATCATCTCACTGCCCCTCAAGAAGATCATATTTCCACATTAGTTACAAATGAGAAAATCATAGAGGTTATGTTCAGCCTCTACCCCAATAAAGCTCTGACGGTTTTAATGCATACTTCTTTCAAGCCACATAAAAAATTTATCAAGGTTTGGAGATTTTTTACTTATAAAAGAGGTTTCTACTTTGATTTGACACATGTCCGAAGTTTACTCAACTTGAAAGTTATCTATACACATAAAAAAAGACAGGTAACTTTTTTATTTAAAAACTTAAAAATAAAAATAAATGGGTTAATCGGGTCAACATGTTAACTTGTTTAATAAATGGGCTTAGTTTGGGTTTTGAAACTTGACACGATTAGTTAATAGTGTCGGGTTAGGGTTGACACATATTTTCAAATATATATATATACGCCTTGACACGAACTAAACATAGGAATGGCAACGAGGTGGGGACCCCCCGACCCTGCGAAAGTGATGTCCCCCCTAACCCCGCCCCGTCACTCCTCTCCCCCCCAGCCCTGCCCCACCCCGACCTCGCCTACTTATCAAGAACCTGGACCAGTTATGAGTAGAACTAAAAAATAAATTGGAGGTTAATACTATTCTGCAATATAAAACCCAAACTAAAATGAAAAGTGTGTAATAAACTCATCAAATCAAAATCAAATATGCAATTTACAAATAAATGTCAGAACACCCAAATAGAGTGACTCCAAGGTCTTAGATCTTAGATTATCTAGATAATTTATAAGGGAAATAAATCACGTCAACTTAAGAGTGAACAAAACAAATCAACAACAATACTATAAAATAGCCATCAAAGAGATTCAAACCGAAAGAAAGAGTGAAACAACAAAATCTCACAGATTGAAGTAGCAGCGACTTGAGGCGGAGACTATGACGGCAACAGCAAGAGGTTGTGATAGTGATGGCGAGAGATTGCAACAGAGACGGCATGAGACTGAGGTGTGTGAGGCAGTCGGCGGATGCAGCAAACGCAAGGGGTGTGTGAGTTATGAAAATGAAACCTAGGGCAGAAAAATGGTATTTATAGGTCTAGGTATAATTTGAAATTATGTAAAATAATAGGGATGTTTTAGTAATATTGCTATATAAACGGGGCGAGGTGACCCTTTCCTGTTCCCGAACCCATGACAAGTTTTGAAAATTTTCCCAAATCCGCCCCACCTCTGAACCCATACCATTGGAGCGAGGCAAGGCAAATTACCATCCCTACCCAAACACGACATGATAACACAAATTGACACCCCTAGGCATGTCCCAAGACCAAAAAGAAAGCTTTATCCATTAGTTGGGCTTTCAAAAGGGTAGTCTCCCAGTTTGTGTAGCCTAAAAACATTATCAAGCAGGTGGAGCAAGCTTTTAGATCTTTCTTAAGGCATAGAGCTGACCCTCGGTCCACCCGAGGAAAAGTAGCATGGGAAGAAGTGATGGTTCCCTATGAGGAGGGAGGCCTCTGCATAAAAAAGATGGTAGAATGGAACATGGCTACCATGGCTAAACATATACGAACTCTCATCTAACCTTTGTCCCCTTCTTTACGGGTCAAATGGGTTTGATCCAATTAGCTCAAGTCCAGACACTTATGGGAAGTAAAATACCCCCGCAACTACCCTTGGGTGTGGAGAAAATTAATGGAAGTTAGAAACAAGGTAAAGCCTTTTATTAGGACCATTGTGGGTAATGGCCAATTGACATATCTCTAGTTTGACTATTGGCTTCCAACGGGCCCTCTTTGGGATGCATTGGGAGAGAAGGCCATCTATAATTCTAGATTACCCAGAAATGCAAAAGTTGCTACTATCATTGATGCATACCAATGGAAATGGCATGTAGCCAACTCATCCATTCTTCTAGAGCTTCAACAAAATATGCCCCCCAAGTCTTCACCCCCCCCCCCCAAAAAAAAATAGAGAGGACCAGATTTGGTGGTCCCTACACCCATTAGGCTCTTTTTCCATACAATTTGTGTGGCATAATCTAGGGTGCATAAGCCTAGGCTTCTACATTTGAGATAAGGCCTCTTTAGAGATGAAAATACCCTATATATTAATTTTTAGTAAATCAATTTAATGAAACCTATTATAAAATAGGTCTTTATTATTAATATTAATTTTTGATAAGTGGTCTTGAAATTGATTAAAATAATATTAGAATTGAATTACATGATCATATATATATATATATATAATTATATATTATTTAACGTGTCCCCAAGCGTGTCCATGTCCTACTTTTTAAAAAATTCCGAGGCGTGTCGCATATGTGCTTCTTAGTAAGCATGCATGATGCGAAGTGTGTCACAGCCATATAATATTGCGCTTTATTTAGAGACAAGGAAGATATGAATCCAGCCCATCCCCCAAGATCTTCACCCCTAGGCTGCAAGACAATCGATGCATCAGGTTCTAGATAGCAGTCAATTTACTGAATCCTACAATCCCCTTTTCGTGGTGATTAGAACATGTTACACTGCAAAACTCCAGAGATCTGACATGCTAAACAAAATTTAGAGGGAACAATCATCAGTTTAATATGGGCGACTGATCAGATCTTATTTACCAAATATTTGGTAAATTTATGTTTTTCACTCATATTAGATTACCAACCTTTTTTTTGCTTCCAACAAAAAATTCATGCTTAGTATTTCTAATTAATTTTTGTCAATCACTATCTTTTTTTTCTTTTTCTTATGAGTGTCGCTGACTATCTTTCTAGGCTGAGGTCAGTGAACTGGTAAACCTTTTGGTTCAACCTATCACAATTCTGCACAATAAAGAACAAATTAACACAAGGATCATCTTTCTTTGGGTCTTTTAGGGTTGCAGCTAATCGATAGGCGATCATGTTGGACCTTTTGAGGTTTTCAGGAGGTAAGAGCAGTGCAGGGCATCTATTTTACCCGACAACTACAAGATTCGGAGTTGGATGAAATTGTAGCCTTCTTCATTATCTTATATAACGAATCCATCAATGAAGGGGATGACTCATGGAGATGAACTGATTCTCGGGGAGGTTATTTTCAGGTGTGATCCTACCATAAGGAGCTTCAGAAAGGCAAAGAGAGGGGCTTTCCTTGGATGGCTATTTGCACACATACGTCCCCTCAAAAGTGTGGCAGTGTTGGGCAAATTTAGACTTTGGACAACCTATTGAAGAGAAGACAAAACATATTTAATTGATGCTTGATAACATGCTAGATAGCATGAAGGGCAAAGAAATGTGGGTCATCTCCTTCATCGTAAAGTAGCTAGACGGCTAGGGGCCATCCTTGCTCTTTGTGGAGTTTATAGGATGATGCCCTGTTCCATAGATGATGTTCTTGTTAGTTAAAGAGATTGTAGAGTGAGGAAGAATGCCAGAGAAGTATGGTGGTGTATATGGGAAGAAAGGAATAGGAGATCTTTTGATGGTGTAGAGTCCCCCTTATTTGTAATCAAGAAAAATTTACTATGCTCCCTCTTTTGTCAGATCATGGAGATTTCTTTTTTACTTTATTCTTTTGCAGAATTTTTTAGATGAGATGAGAACATAGAGCTATAAAGTTCGTCTCGAAGAAGGGGCTTATAACAATCTTTCTAGTTACTTCGTTCTCTATTTTCATTTGAAAGACTTGCAAAAGGAAAATCAATTTGTTAGAATTTAGATTTTCCAATTGTTGCTTTGCTTTCTTCCAATATGAGCAACCTTCATAAAATGACTTCGCAATTGCATAAGGGGGCACAAAGACAACCATGAATAGAATAAGAGAGAAAAAGGAAGAGAAGGGCATAAGTTGTCAATAATAAAATGTTTTAAATTGAGGTGACAAACTACTTCATCTTAACTTTTTAATAAAACTAAGCCAAGGGAATGCAATCTTTTGTACAACAATCTCAACTTCAAAGCAACTAATTGCAAAGTAGAATAGGAACATGCATCCATATACATGCAAGGCTCAGGCACATTGTGTGCACCCAATTTTCACCATAAACATCTAGTAGAATAAAAGGATTTAATTTATAAAATGAGTTAGTTTGCCTACCGTCAAAACAACTATTGCAGTGGTTGCGGTGAATATTGTCTGACCATGCCCTTCTGGGAGATCATGAACTGATTGCAAAGCAAGGGCAAAGGCCATAGCACCTCTAAGTCCTATACATGCATATTATTCATGAATTCCAGCAACAAAGAAAGTAAACAACTCAAAAATCAACATCTTATCTACTTACCACTGTACCAAAGTGCTTTCTGATGCATTACAGGTATTTGTCGATGTGCAGGTCGTACCAAATTCACCAAATATGCACAAGAGAAAACATTTGCAGCCCTTCACAAAACAATTACACAATTGCCTTAGTAGTTCCACTTAACAAACATATTGTCCACACTCGTATCATCAGTCGGTCACAATATGGCAACGGATAATCTGGTTGACATGCATTGAAAATTTGACAGAAAAAATTGCAGGAAGCATAGGATAACTAAAATAATAACCCTACGATGGTTCCTAGAATTAGTAATAGGATAAGCATACCTTGCAACACCAATAAATAACTGGGGCAGTCATGAAGCAAGTTAAGTAATGATAACATTCGATTTCATTTAAAAAAAACACCAGGATTTAAATCTGACTAATGACTGAAGGATACAATTGAGAAAAAGATGAATCCAACATGGGACCAGCTGTGCTGTTCCATGGCAATATCAAAACCCATGTATATAAATCTGCAAATTAAACAAATAAATCAAGACAGGTGTAGGATAAGTAAGTAAAACAAAAAAGTTTTATCACATGATATAAGAAAGAAAAAAATCAAATGCTCCCTTACACAAATGTCTCTGCTAATGATGATATCAGATGAAAAAACGCAGATACAAATCTCTGAGAATTGTCTGACAAATTTGAGAATGTGTAATGCTTCATAACCTAAAAGGAGACCATCACCTATGATTCCATCACAAAGCTTCAAAAAGGATAGGTAACTATGTAGCAAAACCATATACATCCACTTACAATGCCAGTGAACAATATTGATACAATACCAGAGAGGCCAAGGCCTTCAGCTAGCATGTACCTGAAAAAGAAGATTGTATATGTTAAGGAGCATGTCAGAATAAAGAGCAACTAAAAAAATTAAAACACTAGATAGAAATGGTAGTGGCTTACGAGAAATATGGGAAAAGAACAAAAAGACAGCACTCCAAGTTCTGAAGACTAAACAGAGGATTCACAAAAATATTTTGATCAAGAAACTTTCCAGATTAGATGCAAATTGCCAAATGACTAGAGAAAAAGTAAGTACAGCACTCACTTGTCAATATCCAAACCAGCATACTTAAAAAGGTTCTGCAGGTTAAGGTTTCACTGAGCATTCTATTAGCAAAAGTTTGATGATAAAGTTTAATTTGAATGAGAAGAATCACAATCAATTTAAAAGGATATCAAAGCAGAAGTAAATCCAACTCCAACACCTGTAGAGCCAGAAGCAATGCATTGTGATCGCAACTCAAGGACATTAAAAGTAACAAACATAACTATGCTAATAAACAAGGATTTTGATGTCTTTGTTATTAAGTATGATTAGCACATACTTTGTTCAACGGTAATTTGTTCAGAAATTATTTTGTACATTTGTTCTCTTTAGCTCCCCACAGACCCTAACTAGAAGCCTGAATTCATAAAAATCAATTTTGAAACAGGAAAACAAACAATAAAGGTCAACTGAAGATTTCATGATTGAAGGAAACCTAAACAATAGTCACTTCAGCTTCTGAATGTCGCTAACATCAGCTATGCCAAGTTGCCAACATGGCATGTAGGGAACACCTGTGTGTTTGCCTATTTGAGAACATATATAGGTAATTACATATATATTAACCAATATATATAGGTAACTTCCATAAAAAGTTACATATTTTGTGTATTGTTTCCTTCCAACTTCCCAAAAAACCAGTGGTACAGTAATCACTTCATATCTCCAAGTGCAAGAAACGACTCAGTAAAAGACTTGTACCAATATTCCAGAACAATATAGAGTTGCCTAAAGGAAGAACTGCCATAAGTTTGAAATAGGTCACACACCATAATTTCTATTAATTTTGACTTCAAAACCATGATTTTGTTTCCTTCTTTTTGTGACTAACAATCCACTACTTCTTGTGACTTTCCCAAGCATCACTAACTCCAATGCTAAAGTGGAAAAAGGGCTTAATTATGATCATTGATGAAAACCTATAGTGTTTGGGAATTCACTTCTTTCTCATGCTATTGTTCAACATATTATACATCTTTTGATCATGCTAATGAAACTATATGTGATTTCTTTCTTTTTAAAAAAACATATTATAAATCCAGGGACCTGCAATAGGCTTCACTCCAAATTTATAAAGAGATAGTCTCACTAATTGGAAGGAGGAGGGGGGCTTCGATCCATTGTGATTTGATTCCTTGGTGTGGAGATATCTCCACCATAAAACCATGTGAGGATCTTTTTTTCCTTTTCCTCCTTCCTAAACCTTTCCATTAGTCACCTAAGTTATTACTTATTAGACAACTTCAATACATACACAACAATGGTCCCTCTTGTATAGTACAATAGTATATAGATATACACGTATACATACATGGATGCTTCACAGGCTCCCAAATGTTTGACCCTGCTCAATATAAACGCTTCCTCCCTCCTGCTTCTACATCTACACCCACCACCTGAATTGTGCTTCTATGGTGACTGTAAAGAATTGAATTTTCCTACTCTTACAAAGTGAATACATGCATTCAAGGATGCATCTCAAACATTTCTTATATGAGGTTTTCTGAACTTGCAATCATGCTTTTACTGCTCTCTTGCCTTTTGAGCTAATGTGTGAAAGTTTGCAGAATGCACTGTCTAAAGCAAAGTGAAAAGATGTCATGTGTGAAGAGATGAAAGCCTTGAGAAATATGATGGCTTGTGCCACGCATTTCCTTCTTGATGGAAATGGAGATTACACACCATGGCGAGGGTTACCGAGAGACATGCAACTAGGGGAAAAACAATAAATATCAAAATTTACTATATACTTTGAAATTTTAAAATTAGAATCCAAGCCTCAAAAATCACGAGTTGTGATCCAGAACAGAATTATTGATTAAGAAATATGCAACATTGTACATAAAAGTAGTAGGACTGTGGAGGACCTATTGGTTTGATGGGTTAGGTTATGCCCTAATGGCAAAGTTCATAGTTTGGAGGGCAGGGCTGTGGAGGACCTACTGGTTTGATGGGTTAGGTTATGCCCTAATGGCAAAGTTCATCAAGCTTGGCATGGTGCATTTGGCGGGAGAGGAATAGACGCACCTGTGAGGATACCAAATTATCTGTTTATAATTTGAAAATGAGGATGCTTGATATTTTTCATTTTTTGATGTCGAGGTGCTACCTTGATTCTTTTTTTTATCGGTAAAGTTAAGTAATATATACTTGACACCCGAGGGGGGCGCAACCATATACATAAAAAGGGGAGGGGCACATAATCAAAGCCTAACTTTCCCCCAAAAAGTAACTAAACTATCCACATTCAACGGATAATCTCCCTTAAGCCAAAAAAATAGCAATTTCAAAAAAGAATCCTTCAATCTCATAAGCGTGAGATCCACGCCTTCAAAAACCATTATATTCCTCTCCTTCCAAATGCACCAAAGGAGACACATTGGGGCTACTTTCCAAGCCCTCTTTTGCTTCTTACAGATACAGCCACACCTCCAGCCAAGCAAGACTTCCCGGACTGTCCCTGGCATCACCCAGCAAACACCAAACAAAGAGAGCGCCATATTCCACACTTCCCTAGCCACTGAACAGTGCACAAGAAGATGGTCAACAGACTCCTCCACCTCCTTGCACATATAACACGTGCTCGGAAGATGGAAGCCCTTTCTTCCAAGGTTATCCGCCATGAGAATAGCACTCCACGCCGCTGACCAACAAAAAAATGCAACTGTCTTTTCTATTATAAATTTTTTGAGAGAGTTGAATTTTATAAATGGGCCTTATTTTAGGCTTCCGTTTACTTCACATATACAAGGGATGTGCCACATTTTGGTTTTCTCAATTCATAATTTAATTTAATTATAGAATAAATACAAGGTATAGACATTGGGAAAATCGATATCTACTAGCTAGCTACAAGCTCAGGGTATGGAAAGCTTTACGAATTATAAATTTAAACTACAATTTTACCTATCTAATTTGACTTGGCTGTGATTTGAGAAGTCAATTTGATATGAGTTTGAAATATAATACTAAAAAATTTAAAATCTCATATTTTTCATATCAATTGTCTGTAAAGCTATCTCTTCATTAGTCAAAAACAACCACTGCTTTGGAAAAATGGAAAACACTGCGAAGGGACCGACTACATAGAATCAAAGCCTAAGATCCCCAGAAAGTCCATAAACCTATAAATATACATAAGAAATTCTTACTGAATCCAAAAAAATAGAGTTCTCAAAAAATTGTCTTCAAACTTCCAAGGGGAGATTCCACCCCTTCAAAAACTCGTTGGTTCCTAGGTAGACAAAGAGGGGCCATTCTCCAAGCAACTCTCAACTCCCTCCTAGTTGCACTGTTTTTGAAACCCTCATCCTTTCCTTGATCGGCCCTTCTTGGAAGCTTAACTTTTTCCCATAATCCTAAAAACAATGAAATTGAAAATAATTCTTCTCTCCTCATTCTTGTGGGGAAGTTTTACTTGTCTATTAGTGACTAAGTTCATGTCATTAGATGTTGGACTTTTAATTCCATTGGTGAATTCTCTTGCAAATAGTTCTTCTGATCATCCTCAATGATCGTTTAACTCTTCCCCTAAGTTTTTTTAGGGTTGAGAAGGTTTACAGAAGAGCCCATTTTGTTTATACTGTAATATTTCTTGTTGTTTCCATATTGCAGGCTGCCCTTTTGGTTGTGGTGGTGCTTTTTTTGGATTTTTTTTTTTTTTGTGGGAGAGAGGTGAAAACTATCCCTTGGTCAATGGCTAATGGAAAGGTTAACACCAACCCCCGGCCCCAAAAAAAAAAAGTGTGCACATTCATAGAGGAATATGGTAGAGGATGTAGTCAAAGTGCATCTCCCCACTCTTTCTTGAGGTGTGGTCCCAACATCATCCAACAAAAGAATACACACACACACATAAATATTACCCCCCCCCCCCAATATAAAAGAGGGAGTTACGCAGTCTTTCTTCACTCGTTAACTCTTCCCTTCTATCTGCCCTCCATTTTAATCATAATTACAAAAATGCCACCCATTGTATATTAGCCTCAGGTACATATACAGTTGATGACCCTCTTATAATTAATATTCATTAAGTTAATAATGTCTAATAATTAATAAATTTTTAAGGAACCAACTTCGTTCTATGGTGGATAATAAATAATTCTATTACTTAAGAATTAATAATTTTTTTCAAAAAATCATTTATAATATTAATTATTAGAGAGATAAAACAGCTCTCTCTCTCTCTCTCTCTCTCTCTCTATATATATATATACACATATATTTCATTTATGAAATATCTTGATAATTATATTTATTAATTCTATATAATTAGAGTAAGTATTGTAAGTGTGAAAATTTTCAACATAGCAAGCGTAAGAAATAAACTTAATTAGTTCAAAAGGGGATTAAAAGTTTGTTTAACAACTTAGCTTGAAACATTATATATATTTTTTTATGAAAATTTGAACTATCATTGAAAATTTTCATATAAGGTATTCTTTTGGCATTGAACATCATGTACATATAAAGAGTACTTTTGATTAGTTAAAGCACATGAAAAAATAATGAACAATAATTCTAATAATTAATAAATTTTCTATCTCCCGTGTATATTAATTCTAAGAGGTTAAACTTTATTTTGTATTCTATTTTAGTATGTAATTATTCAACTTCCTCATTCTTATTGACATATTGTTAAAGGAAGCTTCAAATTGGAACGAGCTTCAAAGGACGGAGGTGATGGACTCCATGGCAGAACGGGATAGGATAGACTATAGAGGCAATCATTACAGTTAAAAAATTGCAAAAAAAAATAGTGGTTTCCATTCTAAAATACCCAAGGTATCCTACAAAACATTTGACTCAATTTAGGCATTACCCTAGCAGCATTTACTTTCTCATTTTGAATTCCACATTAATTTATACTAATGATTATTTTTACATGAGTGCTTCTTCTTTATTCCATTATTATTCTTCAATTTATTCAACAATACTTCTTATGCCATGCCAAAAATTTTATTTCATTTTTGTGATTTTTCAATTTCATGATGCACCAAGATCCTATATGAATTATTCTAATTTTACCTCCAAACAGGAGAACTAGCGTTCCAGTCTGAGTGGTTACTTGCACGAAATAATGTAAAAGTTAGGTTTGCCTCTAGTCAACCTCTCCCATCACCTTGCATAAGCGGAACGGACACTAGGTTATGGCCTTTTATCATTTTCTATGTAGGCCTCCTTATACCATGTTACTAATTCATGATATAGTGTCCTAATAAAATCATTGTTTAACTCCTAAGTCTATCAATACATTGTGCATTGAAAGTACAAAAATTACTCTTAAGAATTCTCAATTAGTAAAAGTCAAGGATTCGAAAGACGAGATCAATAGGGTTAGGATACTTCTCAATCAGTTGCTGTTAAAATATTAGATATAAAAAAAAAAAAATTGTCAGCCTCTGCCCTTCCCTAATGCTTTATTTTTTTTATCCTTCACAATAACTTAATTGTTTGTTAATGTACCAATTTTATTCCATCTTGCCCCTATAACCATGTACTACAAGTCTACGATACCTCTCATGTCCTTTGCCAGATTTTTTTCGTTAAGTTTTGCTTCTAATATTAATTATTGAAAACAACGACACCACCTTTATATTAATTTTTACTATTTTTATTAAATAACTGAGAAAAGAAATAACATCACTGGTCTTATTCTTATCTTATGTGTGTGTGTGCATGTTTTCATCATTGCTAGGCATAGCCCCTTATTTTCCTATGTATGTGTATGCACGTATGTGTGTCTATTTATGTCGAAAATATACACAAAATTAGTTCTAGAAAATGTTGATGTTTGATCAAAACCATGTCCTTCAAATGTGAGAAAATTCTTTTGTTTTGTGAAAAAAAATCTCACTAGTAAATGTACAATTATTTTTAAAAATTTATATTTAAAAAAATTAAGTACACAGCTCATATTTTTATCTTTATCTTTATTATTTCCATCAATCCCACACATCACACGGGCAATTGACTAGTGTGTGTCTGTGTAAAGTTGCCAGCCCAGTCACAAGGATAAGCACAAAAACTCAATGATCAGAAGGTATTTTTTATGAACAGATGTAACATGTGAACATTACTATTATGTTGTAGACTCAAAGAAAAGATAAGTTTGCTATCTCCTCCAAAAATTGCAAATTAATAAATGATATTTCTTAATGAATAAAAATCAAAATAATATATTCCATGTCATGCATAACAGATAGAAAATAGGCTAAACCCTAAACCCTAGATGTAGGGGCAATGTAAAAATTAACCTGATGACATCGAACCAACAAAGGTTTCAAGAAATCTGACAATAACCATGAAGAAATTCTGTCCAGATGACGCATGGCTTTTTACCAATGACATTGTCCTACAAAATAATGCACTTACTGAATTAGAATTAAGTCCCCAATCATATTTAATTGTTGTGGACAAGCGCAAGCTCACGAACCTGTACAAGGAAATTGCCATCTTCCAAATGTGCAACACAAAAAAAAAAAAAAAAAAAACCCCAGTTAACATTTTCCATCTTTAAGCAAAAGATATCCTCAAAACGAGCAGCAGAAATATAAACAAAATAATAATAACTTACTGCATCATTTAAAACAGATTCCCCAAAGACCAATGCATAAAGGTTCATATCGGTGCCAAGTTCCTACAATATTACAAGTCAAGTAAATGTCACTTAAGATTGGATGAAGGTGGACTAGTCACAAAGATGCCAAATGGTAGATCTATTTTCTCATGCAATATGCCACATACAATTAGGTAACCCAAGCAAGAAAATAAAGTGTTAGTGTCAACATGAAAGATTAACATACACATGGCTAGTCAAATGCCAATTGTTCAATTAAGAATCTACACCCAAAGAAGCAAAAGGGTAAGATTTTAAATTCCTAGCAAAATGTTAAGAGAATCTCAGCTTTCTTTGACCCAAACACCGCTGTCCATAAACAACTTTAGCAAAGGAAGGGAAGTTTTTCTCCTTTTCTAAATTTTGGAAAAAAAAACATTAAACAACAAAATCATTAAAAAATATGGGACCAAATGCTAAGAACAAGGAGGCCCACAAAATGAAAGGCAAAGTAACGCAGGAGCATCCAATTCACATATTTAGGCCAAGCAAGACCACTTCAGTAGTTGGCTAAGATCATTCAAGAATACCCTCTGATATACCCAAAGATTTGTGATTGCATTCTTAAATTTGGGAAACTTCAACTTGTTCTTATTTATAAGATCATTCAGTTTTCAAGCTAACCATCTAACTATAGTTTGATCTCCTCCAACTTTTACCATCTTCTTTTGATTTGATAACTTGCCCACAAGCAAATTAAGACATATGTACCATTAAGAAACCTTTAAAATTAAGAAATACATTTAAAAAATAAATAATAAGATATTTATATTAAGTAGAAATATCTTTCAATTTCAAAAGTTTCTATTGAACTCATCATTTTTTCCACAAGAAGAAGTTGAGTTTATTTTAACAAGTTATCTATAGCAGGTAATTTTAAAAGTTGAGAGTGAAAATGCATGCCCTTGACATGGCTCGAGCCGTGGCAGAAAAAGTGATCTTTTGCTAATCACACTTTCAGAATCAAACACATTTACTAGTAGCTTGTAAATTTATTTCATCATACAGTATTAGTCCATCACCAATCACAATGATGGAGGATATATGTGTAGGGAAAATATCTCTTCAAGGATGGGGTATTCATGACAATTTCATATAAACAGACAGAATGTCCCACAACAAGATCTGCAGATTCGTGACTCATTTGTTGTATGATGCGCTCCTTGTTCATGGTAAAGGGACCACTGCATGATGAATTGATAAAAACACCCACCAGCTCACCTGAAATATGGACAGAACAGTGACAGGATCGGTTGCTGATATAAGAGCACCAAACATCAAGCATTCAACAAATGGAAGTCTGTACATGAGATACATAGCCCCGCCGAGGTAACTGCATTCAAATGGAATGAATTTTGTGAGGAATAGATAAAACTCTTTATCATTTCTAGGAAGAAAATGCTAATAGTAAATAAAAGGGATACTCACACCAAAACACCAGTAACAATTGAAGCTATACAAGTTCCCAGAATAGCAAATGTGACGATGGCTCCAAAGTTTGAAAAGAAAGGTTTCTGCAGATTCCAACAATGAGGCAGATCATATCAAATGGAGATAAGACGCAAATCAACTAAAAGTTAAACATCAAAGCATATAATAAGGAAAAAAATGAGAACTTACAGGTGATAAGCTGAATCCCGATTGAGTAAGCATAAAAGGTTAAGAGAGACAAATTTGTAGCAGCCAACTTAACAACAAAGCAGTAACAGAATGACAAAATAAGAAGATGAATCACTGGTAATAACCCAGGTATGGATATAATATGATCGGAGGTAACAAAAACAGGAAGAAAAACTCCTCGTGGAAGTTAAACCACGCCCTGCAAACGAAAGGGAAAAGGAAAAGACCATCACTTGTCACAAGATGAACACAGGAAGGGACGATTTATCCCGGATATGTCACATTTCTGTTAAGGAAACAATAAATAATGCAATGACCTGATGCTAGTTTCCGTGTTTGAGATGTTAGCAAGACCACCAACAATTAAACCTGCCAAAAACAATATCAACAGCAGGTCACGGCTGATTTGTAGAACGAAATTTACCATCAGAACATTTGTGATGGCAGAGAAGAAGGCAAAAAAAAAGGCTCAAACCACAGCAGAAGAGCAAAAAACGATCTGTCACAAGTGCGGGATAAGTATCATATTATACGAATTACATGTTCGGGGGAGGGGACTCAATAATATGTACCAATCAAAAGCGAGCCGCTGGCTTCAGGAAGATAATAGAATCTGTGACGGCGTAGGACATGACCGAGTACGAATGACAGGACGAGCATCATGATCTGCAGAAGGATGCCTACGCCGGCCGCTTGTTGCTCCTTCCCCGGACTCCCCCGCGGATCGGCCGGAGAAATCTGGGGCTCATCCATGCCGATTCCGGGCGTTGATATCCCACTCAGTGTGACCCTGTGGTGTTCGATCTTTCTAGCCCTCAAACCACAACAACGATAATTTTCTCCCTCGGTTCGCCTTTTGCCCTGTGTATCTGTCGAGTCTTCTCCACCTTTTTCTTCGCGGTTATATATATAAGCACGGCACTGTTGATCTCCCACGAGGTTTTGCAAATACGAATTGCCTCCCAACTCCCAAGTGGTTTCCTGATTTTTGTTACGTCGCCGAACCAAACCTAGGAATGCGAATTTACCCCCCCCCCCCCCCCCCCCCCCAAATCTCATGAATCGGATTTGGAGACAATTATCCTAGGATATTTTTTTATTTTATTTTATTTAAATATGATATTCACACCTTAGGATATTTATTTAATTTACTTTTATTTAATCGTGTAATATTACTCAAGACATTATCCTATTCCTTTATTTGTGAGGTCAGATATAGGCCCTTGAATCAAATATTTATTTTTTTGCATATAAATAGACCACATTGATCCCATTTTAAGGACACACGTTGAATACCCCTATTTGCTGACACAATTCTAGAGTTTTCTCTTCCTCGATAAATCCTTTAGCTTTCCTTCCTCTCAAGATCGAAGTCTTGCTGAAGAGAAGGTTTCGAGTCAACAGCAAGCCAAAGCTACGCCCGAGCCACGACACCAAGTCTTTCGTAGCCAAAGTGCTGGTCAATCGTCGTGACTAAATAAGGTACGTTTCTTAAACCCTTAACAATCCTCTTTACCTAGTTGATCTTTTTTATTTTATCATTATTGATAAAAGAAGGTAAACTGGTAGAAATACATAACTTTGATTCCATTATAGGATGGATATGTAGGAAGCTCACGGACCCAAGTCAAATTCTTTTTTTCTTTCCCTTTTACTTTATTTCTTTCATTTGATTTGTTCATTTTATTATTATTTCTATCACATTTCTTTTTGTTTATACCTAATGAATGAGCGTTATATTTTAATATTTGAGGTCGTTCTATTCAGACCAGGCGAAATGGGTGTTTAACACCTTACCATTTCGTACCTTAACCCCCAAATCCATTGCTTTGGTTTCAGTTGATTCTGTAGTTTATTATTTATATTAACTCATGTCAATGAACCTTTTAGAATGTAACTAGGAAACAAAGTAATGTAATTTTATTTATTTCATTTTCTTTATTTAAATTTGATTGTACGGGTTTGCTTATTTTTTATCGTAAAATAAGCTGACGACTCCTCACTTGCTCTCAGTTTTTTTGAGGAGTTCCTTCCTACCTGTAGGAAATGGGATAGCTAGGGATCCCCCTAGTTTACACCATGATTTTTTTCAGCGGTGGCACCCACACAGTGTGAACCATTTATATCCCACCTGGGTGGATATAACTTATACCAAGGCGATAGTAGTATTTAAGTTATCACATCTCATTGAGATAAAAAAAATATAATGCCACATCATCAAAAGAAAATTGCAGTGACTCAATATAGAGAGACAAATATGACGAAAAAGTTAAGTTAAAAAACTATATTTTTTATTGTTCAATTTTTTTTTATTTGTTTCAAATTTTTAATATATTTTTCATATCAATAAATTGACTATTATATACACACACACACATATATATATGTGTGCGAATATTATATGCGCGCACACACACACATATGTGTGTGTGTATATATATATATTATATGCGCATGTGTGTGTGTATATATATATATATATATCATATGCGTACACACACATATATATATGTGTGTGTGTGTGTATTGGTACTAATATATATGTGTGTGTGTGTGTGTATGTTTATGCATGTATGTAATTAGTAATTGGGTAAATTAAATTGACTTCTTCTAAAGTTTCTGAAAGTACACTTACCTCTCTTACTTTACCTCACAATATACAAATTATACTCCTAATTCAATTTTTTTTCTTCCAAATGACAAAACTATTAATTTCATGTTTATTTCTTCAATTTTTTAAGTTTTGACCATATTTTTTTTCATTTTTCAAATAAATATTAATAAAAACCTTAAAATTTTTTATATAAAATAAAATAAGTTATTTATCTTAAATTTATTTTAAATAAAAATAATAAAAAAAATTATAAGAAAAGTTAAAAAAGTCAAAATTGAAAAAATGTAAAATAAACAAATAAAATTGACAGTTTTATTATTTTGAAGAAAAAATTGACTGGATATGTCAAGTTGAGTAGGAGAGGTTAGTGTAGTTTTATAAACTTAAGGGAAGTCAGTGTAATTGTCATAAACTTCAGGGGATGCGAGCGTAATTTATCCTTATTAATTTAGATGATTTTTAGCAATACAAACCATGATTTTTTTTTAGTCGCTCCGAAAGTGAGAGACTGCTATATTGTAAATGATGTTTGTATAATTACATTCTAAAATATTGTGATTGTGATTATTAGATTTTGCTAATGATTTGTGAATACAATTTTAATTATAGATACATTGTTTGCATATGTTTGAAGAAAAAAAAATTGACTTTTAGAAAATATTTTTGAAGACCTTGAGAAAAATAATTCATAAAAAAAAAATTAATTATATCCGAACCCTATATCCGGTATATACCCAAACACGGAATTAGAATATAACAATATATTCATACATTTTATCTGGGTCATTTTCCAATGCTCTATTGGAATATTAATATTTTATATCTTATTCAATTTATCTATATCGTATCTAATTCCTTCATCTTATCCGATCATCCAAACAATACTCCAAACAATGTATGATTTAAGAATTATGATACCACCCCCACATTAGGATAGAATAATCCAACGTATTAGAGTATTTCCGATGGTTAACCAAATTTGGTAATTTCATACCATATTTAAATAAGAATCGTTAGTCTGCATCCCATGAATTTTTTACCAAATCCACGTTGTTTTATTTTATTTTAACAAAAATCATGTGTTAGCTTTCATTCACTTAATGTGGTCTATGCATGTTTATACTAGATTAATCCCATTAAAAATAATTAGTGTACATCAATAATTAAATGGTCATAATTGACGAATGCACCTTGATATAAACATTGTATGGAAGACTAAATTTGCATTGATAAATGGTGACTAATGAATGCACATTGGAATACTAAAAGACAAATATCAATACATTGGTTTGGGAAATGCATAATGTATTTCAATACAAATGTGGTAAATATATTAAATATATAGACATGAGTTTGAGAGATATATTAACCCAAATTACGATAGTCTTCGTAATGCTTAATGTATTTGTTGGGAAGATAATTAGTATTAATTGTATAAGGCCCCAAACCACAATCTCCATCCAAAACTTATAATTAACACCACAACTATGGTTTCCATTGTTTAGAGAAAGAAGTGGTTTGAAGATCTTATACAAATAAAGAATTTGAATACCATGATCACTTGAAGATCACCCATGTAAAGGCTTCTTTGCTTCAAGTAATTTCATATTATCATGGATCAAGGTAAGTATTTATAGAATTCATGTTGTTTTGATGCACCCAATTGAATTATTAAAGATATTTATGTTAATTTTTTTGCAAAGTTTTATATCACCATGCACATTTTTACTAATTTACGAAACTCATGTTATTTTTAAAATTATATATTCAAGATGCGATTTCAATAGTAATTTTACAACAAAATCGTTTATTGAAGATACGATTTCAAATCAAGAAAGATTTGGGATGACTTCTAAATATTTGTTGGTTTTAAGATGCGATTTCAAAAAGAATTTTTTCAACAAAATCTTAAGATGCGATTTTAAAAGTAATTTTTTCAACAAAATCGCATATTCAATATAAGAGTTTGAAATCGCATAGATGCGATTTCAAATCAAGAAAGACTTGGTATGATTTTCAAATATTTGTTGATTTTAACAAGTCATTGTAAATTTTTATTAGTTTGAAATTTTGTAAAAAAATTGATATTGAAATCGAATCTTTAAAATACTATTTTAAAAATAACATAAATTTTAAAATGGCTCGTGTTAAATAAAAATAACCTCCTATTCTAGCTCCCATCTTTGATATCCGGGTTTCTGGACTCCACCCTTTTCACTTAACTTTTCAAATAAAGAAAGAGCCCCCGTCTCCCATTAATTTTTCACATTGTGCAACACCCCTCCTTCACGGTTCTTCTCACTTCTCTCAACTTGCTTTTTAAGTTCAATTTCCTTAACCTTGATGGTTTCTGTTTCAAAACATTCACTCGCTATTCACTGCCAATTCCGACACATTACCGTGACTTGTTTCTTTCTCTCTAAAACTCTCTCCCTCTTCATCACTCTTGGCTTCTTCTCCCTGCGAATCTGCGACGGTGATGCCTCTGAAATGGTTCCTGGTCTTCCCGTGTTGCATGCGATCCACAGTAAGATCCCGCGTTTGGAGACTCAATTAAAGTAGGGATTAAATTGTCCATATGCGTGGTGGTATATGAAGTCATTTTTCCACTGACCATATAAAGACAATTATGCCACTGACTATATAAAGTCATTTTTCCATCTGGGGGCCATTTGCACAACCCTAGCTCGATCGACCTGGGCCGCGTCAATATGGCGATTTGTGGCACAACCTTGAATACGATCAGCGGTAAGTTTTAGGGCTAATTTTTGTTTTCCAATAATATTCTTTGTTTTTTCCATCTTCATTGTTTCTTTCGTTTGTAATCGTTTTTTTTTTGTTTGTTTTTGTTTCAAATGATGGTCGACTTCTCCTCCACGGTTTGTTCGCAGTATTTCGCTGGCATTGGGTCCCCATTTACTGTCGATCGAACATTTCTCCGGTTAGTCTACCATATTTCCCGATCGATTGGGTTGTAACTTGGTTTTAGATTAGGTTTTTGTAAAATTTTAGGGTTTAGTACATATTACTCATTTAGTTTTTGGGTTTAGGTTTTTTTTTAGAAGAAATAGTCATTTTTGAACAGCCATGTGGACCATATTGTTTTAGTTGGATTGTCTTCAGCGACGCAACGTAATCCCACATCGCCCTTACACCTGAGTTTTAAGGAGCTGATTTAGAGATGGGCCTCAATTTTAATAGTGTTGATTCATATTGCATTGCTACTACGATTTTACCATATTGTTTTGATTCTCATTAAGTTATATTGATCGACTACTTCGATTTTACCTCCTCAAATTTTACCACGTATGTATTTCTTGATTATTACTTTGCTTGCAAATCTGTTGGTACATGCCTTAAATGTTTGCAGATTTGTTAATGCTTGTCGCTGATAAAGACTAAACGTGTGAATTTGTCAAATTTGCATCAATAGCTCATTTTCATCATTAAGCTCTGAGTTGTTGAACCCACAAGTGAATTGGCTAATTGTTATTAACCCTGTCTTTGGTGCCATAATTTATTTATGGCAGATGGAATATCAGAAACATGAAATTACCTAAACCATTGGCTATGTGATTTGTTTTTTCAGATGTTTGTCTTCCTTTGTTCTGTCAAAGCATTTCCCTTACTAGCAAGTTGGGGGGAGTGAAGATAATGAAATGAACAACTTGTTTTATCTACTCTTTTCAGATCTAATTCCCCAAACCAAATGTGCTGCTTTGGCCTTCTCCACCCGGAACCGTCAAAAGACCGAACCGGTCCTAATATCACTGGATGCCCACTCCAACTTTTTATACTACAGACCCATAACAGTTTTAATATGACTTCACTCGTAAATCATTCGGAATTTTTTTTTGCGTTGTTTGCCCAAAGATTCTCCATTTATGGCCATCTTCTTCGTTTTCTTTTTTGTTAATAGCAGATCAACCTCTCTAAGGTTCTACCCATAACATTGTCAGAAACAATGGAACACAATTCTTTAGGATAACCAATCAGTCACACAATTTTAGATCTCCACTCATGAGCTTTCTTTGCCAACTAATCTGCTGCAATATTAGCTTCTTGAAAAATATTCCTAACCGTTACAACTAAATCTTTGTGCCTAACGACGTTGATACAATCCTTTAAAATACTACAAATTTCACTGGAAGAATTCTATCTACCCAATAAACTATTAATAACTACTTCTAGAATTGTTATTACCTATTTTTGAACCGTCAAAGTTCAACTTCTTACAACCAATTGGCGAAATCCACCTAATAAACTTCACAACTTTACTTCTAAACTTAACTTTCCAATTATTAAGCCAACTATCAACTCTATTGTAGTCTATAAACATTGTGGTTTCTTTCTTTATAACTTTGAAAGGATTAACCTTTTCCTTTTGAAAAATTATGTTATTTCGATGACACCGAAATTGCCAAAGGATATTAACTACATTCTTCCCAGTGTCCTCCTTATGCTTACCCATACTTTTAATTTTTTACATCAACCTCATCCCCATCCGGAACAGCACCTGCATTCGCAATCAGATTCCAAACATATTTTTTCACCTTGCAGTGTAAGAAAATGTGATTTTGATCCTCTTAACTCATTTGGACAAAGATCACAAAAAGTGATCAACCATGATTCCTCTTTTATTAAGCAATTCCCTGGATGGAACACTTAATTTTATTACTGACCAAAAGAATGATTTAACTCTTGCAGCACACTTCAATTTCCAACACCAAGAATAGATTGAATTAGTATGATTTGGAAATCTCTGTCTCTCTCCACATCAAAGATCTCTAGCTAATCTCGTGGTAGATTTTTGAGAGAAAAACCTACTCTGTTCAACACCCCACCATATAGTATCCTCAATACTGGAAATAGGAATGGGAATTCTACTAATGCGATAACCTAACTCATCCCCTACTAACTTCTTAAGCATAGCCAAATTCCATTGTTTATTTTCCAAAATACAATCTTTAATTTTTAGGTTCCAATCAATATTGACCACATTCCTTGCTTGTACAACTTCATATAATGCCTTATCCATTGCCCATTTATCGACCCAAAACAAGATTTTCTCACCATTCCCAACAGACCACCTAATACCTTTATTAAGATGATCTGTATCTTTTAAAATATTATTCCGAGCCTAAGAATCATTCCCTTTAGCTATGACGCCGAAAAAATCATCCCCAGTAAGGTATTTACCCCGAACTTGATCTACCCAAACATTATTATGTTTTGTTAAAAATTTTCATCCTAACTTGGCCATTGCAGCCATGTTAATATCATTAGCATTACGAATTCCTAACCCACCTCTTCCCTTATCCACACAAACATCATCCCACTTTACCCAATTTAAACCTCTTCGATCAGAACTCCTTCGCCATAAAAAACTCCATTGCATTTTGTCTATTTCATCTTTGAGTTTTTTCGGAATCAAGTAACAATTTATATTATGTTGTGCCATAGATGACGAAACCGATTTAATTAAAACCGCCCTTCCTGCATTAGATAGGCTTTTAGCCATCCAACCTTGCACTCTTTAGCCATCCAACCTTGCACTCTTTTGCCAATTCGATCAACAATGACTGTAAAGTACTCACATGTTGCCTTTGACTTTAACCAAGGAGTCCCAAGGTACTTTTCCAAATGACCCTCCATACTAAGCCCCAATATATCTTCTACGAGCTTTCTATCATCACGCTTAACATTTTTTGAAAAGAAGATACTAGACTTATTGTAATTAACTAGTTGACCTAAAGCATTGCCAAAAATATCAAGAATCTTCTTTATTTAATCACAAGTAGCTTTTGACACTTTACCAAAAAATAAAACAATACATGATTTGTTTTTTAAAAATATAGGATTTGTTTTATGACCTATTTTAATCTCAATATTTCTCTTCCTTTTATTATTCATTTCGAAATTTAATAGAGAAGATAAGCTTTCCATGCACAATATAAAGAAATATGGTGACAAAGGATCACCTTGCCTAATACCAAGAGATGACAAAAATTCCTTCGAGGGGGTACCATTGATTAATAATTGGAAAGATACTGACTTGTCAAAAAAAATAAAATAATTGGAGAGATATTGATGAGATACAAGTATAAATCCAATTAATAAATATCTCATGAAATTCTAGTTTCCTCATAACACAAACCACAAAATCCCACTCAATCCTATCAAGGGGGTACCATTGATTAATAATTGGAGAGATACTGACTTGTCAAAAAAAATAAAATAATTGGAGAGATACTGATCAGATACAAGTATGAATCCAATTAATAAATATCTCATGAAATTCTAGTTTCCTCATAACACAAACCACAAAATCCCACTCAATCCTATCATATGCTTTTTTCAAATCAATCTTTACACCCATCTACCCCCCTTTTTCCTTTTTGTATCTAAAAGAATGATTCACCTCATGAGCAATAAGTATATTATCCACTATTTGTCTACTAGACAAAAACACACCTTGATTCACTGGAATAATTGTTGGCATTAAGGCCTTCAATTTATTTACCAAAATTCTAGCAAAAATTTTATAACTAACATCACATAAACTAATCGGCCTAAATTGATTAGTCACCTTTGGACAATCAATTTTTGGAATCAATATCATAAAAGTCCTATTAAGATCCCGGCACAAAATACCATGATTTAAAAACTCATTGCACATATCCTTGACTGTTTGGCCACAATATGTCAATTTTTTTTCTTGTAAAAATAGGCCTGGCAGCCCATCAAGACCTAGTGCCTTTAAACAAGGTTTGGAATATTTGGTCCACCACCCAATCCCCTTGATCATCTTTGACACGCCATTCTCTGTTCCTTTTCTTTCTTTCAATGACAAGATTATGAAAACATTTAATATTATGACCCCCAATGAATCCAACTGTTTCTAGCTTGTTGTTCCCAAAAAATTTCCTCACACTGAATCCAATGATTAAATTCTTCTATAATTCTCTTTTCCTTCTCTACCAACTCACTGTCAACATAGTTATTCTTCTTGATTTTATCCATTTGAATATTCTCTAACTGATTTAAACATATTTTTAATCGATGAAAGATAAGGCCATCTTCTCTATTAAACCACACGTTATCATATCATATCTTTTTATTTTTTATTTTTATACTTCCTCTACCAAAGTTAATTTTGGAGCCCTTGGCCCCTAACATGACTCAATATGAACCATTTCGCTCTACCAAAGTTAATTTGAGCATATAGTAGTTTATTATTTGTGACTTAATACTTGATCTACTTTATTTTATTTTATTTTGTCAAAAGACTTGATCTACTTTATAACATAAATACTCGATCTGTTTTATATCATATTGGGAACTTTAATAAGGAAAAACAAAGCATCATTTTTCAGGTATCTCTGTAGTTGCAAACTCTTATTCCATATAGTCCACTCAAGGCTTTTTTTTTTTTATAAATAAAAAGAGAGTTAATTATGTGTTTGCCACTGTTATTGTCTGTGCTTATCTTGTGAGGCATAACTTTTTCTTGTTTTCAATATTTTTCTTCATAATTAAAATCTCCTAAAGAGGATTTGTCATGCAATACAAGTTCTCTCTCAATGCAGTGTCAGCAGCAAAGAAGAGAGTTGCGTGGGGCCCAAAGAGCATCAAAAGTAAAAGCTTACTATGGGTTGAAAAGCCCACCTTATAAACTTGTAAGTAAATTTCCATGTATCTTTAACTTCTACGGTTAATGGTTTACCTGTCAAAATGAAAGAAATTGAATAAGAAATTTTTTTTGAATTGTTATTCCTCTAGTATTATTGCTTGTCTTCTTGCTCCATCTAGCCCTATCGTGATGAGCTCAACCTGATGCCATGACAACAGAGCGCATCATTTTTTAAGCCTCAAAATACATAGTTCAAATTTTTTTTCATTAGTTCTAATACCTGGTCAAGCTCGAAAAAAATCCTAATTAATGAGTTCTCTATCTCATCTTATAGAGTTTGTCTTATCTCAAGATTCAATTTTCTTTGACACCTACTTTAAAAAGCATTTTTTTTCTACTTAGTTTGTTATCTTTTATGAGCATGTGCCAAAATATTTTGTCTTCTAGAAGTTAAGCTACCAAATTCACATTATATTTGGGTGGATAAACATTATGTTCTTCACGGATGACATCTCCTTTAAACTTGATGCAATATGGGTACCCTCTAATTAATATGTCCAGTTAGGAGATCTTTCATGTCAAATTGGGTGGCCCAGTTAGATGGTCGTGATTTGTGAATCTTGTGGCCTTGTGTTGTATTGCATTAGCTTGATTCTTTAAAATACAAAATAAATAAAAGAAGCCTTTTGCAGATTGTATGCATTACTTTTCACATAATGGAACTTCGATAGTTTAATGGCTCCCTCAATTTTTCCTAAATAGTTTTGCTTTCTTGTAGGATGCTTTAGAGCCATTTATGAGTCGGAGGACTCTTGAGAGGCACTGGGGAGATCATCATCATGATTATGTTGAAGGACTGAACAAACAGCTTGAGAAGAATGACATACTGTACGGCTACACCATGAATGAACTTATCAAAGTCACATACAACAACGGGAATCCATTACCTGAATTCAACAATGCTGCACAGGTTTGTATAAGTCATTGGTGTAAAAGTCATGACCATGAGTCATGTTGCTTCGCGGCCAATGGTTTGAGCCTTTTGTTTGCTCATGATTGGTGGATGACCATGACAAACTCGATTTTTGTGTACATGCTAGTTGTGCTTTTAATATAAACACGTAGCTTGGAGTTTAATATCCTGCAAAAATTGTACTTGTGATGCTTTATCTGGTTTCAAATATTGGTAGTGAGTTACTAAGGGATTGATTTATATAGAAAATTTGAAATTTGTTTGCTTAGAAAGTATATTGGTTGGAACATATCAATATATATATTTATGTATGTGTGTATGTTGGAGTTGATGTCTGTTGCCAATTCAAAGTGAGGTACTCTGGAAAGACTAGTTTATCTAGGATGAAATATTCTATCTTTGTCTGCATGTTGTGCTGGGTGAAGCATCTAGTTCACTACTCTGAGAGGATCATTCTCATCTTGTTGCATGATCAAGGAACTTATCATTCAGAACACTTTGTGATCATTTCACACTCTTATAATGTCTCTGGAATCATAGCTCAAGAAACTTGGAACAGCAGCAGCTGTTCCCCCTATTGCTCAACTTCTTGAAATTCTTATGGCATTTATCACTGAATTCTTTGGAGTCTATGGTTTGATTCTAGACTCTAGAGTCTGTGTGCTTGTCTCTTGCAAATCCTAATAATTTTGTCTGATCAAGTCAGGCTGAGGTTCTTCAACAATCTTCTTTTTGTAGACTCATCAAGTCTTTTGAAGGCCTCACTTAATTCAATGCTTCGGCTGAAACAATTCTTATAAGAAGTTCAACATAGAAATGTGAATCTTGTAGTCACATGTCCCTTTATTGTGATTTTGAAACCCTGATTTTGAATTTTCTATTGTATGTACTAGTTAGGCCTCTCTAAATTCGTCCCTTTTTTGTTCTTACTTCCTAGGGGTTGGAGGCACTTTTGGTTCTTTGTTATCAAAATTTTCCATTGTTGCTTGGAGTGAGAAAAGTCAAATTTTCTAAATATACTGATCCAAAAGAAAAAAAATCTAAATATGAACATGAAACGATGTACTAAGCACTTAAGAAAATTTATTTTGTTGTTCTTATTCACATTGTACATTTCCCTTCTCAGTGGGGGGGTTCCCATCAATATAAAAGTTTGGTATAAAATCTAATGGCAGCATCTATTGGGCACCTATATCAAAGATCTTTAAAGTTATAAAGCATTTTCTTCTTCTTAGCAGTTAGGTGACCTAACCTTGTCAATCCTATCCACTCAAGTTGAATATATCAAACTCATCCTTGTCAGTAGACTATATAAGGTACAGTCTTTCCAGAGTTCTCCCTCCTCCGTATGCAGTGCTTGAGTGGAATCTATCAAACTCGTCTTCCGAGGTGTATGTTGGAAATCCTTGTCATTGGTCTATATTAGGTGCAGTCTTTCCTTAGTTCTTGATAATAGGCTTATTGTAAATTTTAGTAAGCCATTGTTTTTGAGAAGTAAGAGACAAGTGAAAGAATCCCAACTGAGAACTGAACCCCACACCTTCCTTTTCAGAAGTGGCAAGAAATATTATTTCAGCTGACAGCTGGCAGTCGAAATTTTACCAAGCCACATTTTTTTTTGGGAGGAGGGGGGGGGGACAAATAGAGTAGAGATGGACTCCTTTTATTTGGTTCGTAGAAGCGGGTTCAAAGATTGATTGGGACATATACCGGGCCTTCCTCTTGTTCCCTAATTAATAAAGCTATATTTGTTCATCCCAGAAGAGGGGAAAATTTTGATTCTGAAGCAGATCCTTGTTGGCATTTATGTGATGAGATTCTAATCCTGGAAGAGGGAAATTTTTTTGATTATGAAGCTGATCCTTGTTGGTATTTGGGTGATGAGATTCCACCTTTGTGCCATCTTTTTTCTTGCCCCCTTGTTATGGCTAATGGAGATTTTGTTCTTTCTTCTGTGTGTGTGTGTGTGGACAAAATCTCTATCCTATCTTTGTGTGTGTGTGTGTGTATGTGTGTTTTTTTTTTTTTTTTTTTTTAATTTTTTCAATATTAAAATAATTTATTTCTCTATAGAAGTTATATCTATTTTTTGTTCTCATTCGTTTCTTGGTGTAGAAATCTAAACTAGTCTTCCACCTGATCCAGTAAAGTTATTCTAGCGAATCTGAATAATTTTCACTACTCAACTCATAAGAATTTATTTCTAGGTTTGGAATCATGATTTCTTTTGGGAATCCATGCAACCAGGAGGTGGTAAGATGCCCATGTTGGGTCTACTAAAGCAGATTGAAAAGGATTTTGGTTCTTTTACTAATTTCAGGGAGAAGTTCACTGAAGCAGCCCTCACATTATTTGGCTCTGGCTGGGTTTGGCTTGTCTGTAAGTTCTTTCTTGATTAAATTTTGCTTCCTGGTCTAAGTCAGTTATAGTTATGTTTCTAGTTCATAATTTAGCCTTGTTCTCCGTAATGTTAAGGGAAGGTCTGGCTGGGTTTGGCTTGTCCCGTAAGTTCCTTTCTTGATTAAATTTTGCTTCCTGGTCTAAGTCGGTTATAGTTGTTTTTCTAGTTCATAATTTAGCCTTGTTCTCCGTAGTGTTAAGGGAAGTTCTCTTTGAGGTTTGGTTTTCTTCTCTTTCCTCTTTGGGAGGAGATTCCTCTTCATTTGTACTTCTATCCTCTTCAAGGACCGTTACCCAACGTTGATCTTGTTAATGCGGAGTGCTAGGAGGGATAAACTTGATATAGACCTGACCTTTGGCATTATTATTATTTTTTCACATTAAAACCTGAGATCAAGATGATCCTGTTAACATACGGCAATCACAGCTTCAGGTTCATGTGAGACACGAGCAGTCTGGACTCCTAGCAAAGAGTTCTAGTACTCTACCCTGGTTCAAGAATATCATACCTGACATTCATAAACAAGGACATCTCATCTCATTGTTGACTAGAAATATTCCCTTGTGATGTTATTGAGATTGTATATACCATAATTATTGTTCTAGACTAGAACTTTCTGAACCTTTATATACCATAACTTTTCAATATCTCCCTCAATTTAAAAATGTAGTTATTAGTTAATTTAACTTTATTGAACTCAACAGAACATCTTTTTCAACTATTTAGAAGGATTGACTATGCTAACCTAGTGTTGCCATTTTCTTAGGTTTTGGATCATGATTTTAGTTGAGCGGTAAACATCAATGATTAATGGACAATATTTTTGTGTTGTGTGTGTGTGTGAGTGGGTGTGAATACCGATTTTCAGATTATCTAGCATAAATCATTAAATCATCATGCCCTTGCATGTACAATTATGACTGAGTAGATGTAGCCGTATGTTGACTGGGAGAAATGCATGGGGCTCTGGAGAGGAGTTATATGTCAGTACTTGGTATTAATAAGATTAATTTCATGACCTGTGTTTGTCTTTCATCATCGTTCTAATTCTTACCAAAGAAATTGGTACAGTGAAGCGAAACCAGAAACAACTTGCAGTAGTTAAAACATCAAATGCCATCAACCCTCTGGTGTGGGATGACATTGTAAGTCAATCTCTGTATACCTATATTGATTTTCTGAGCTTCTGTCTTTAACATTACATAATCTCTTGGGTATCTTGACTATTGCATTGATCACATTTTGTGCAGCCCATCATCGGTTTGGATATGTGGGAGGTATGTTCATAATCTGTGCGTGTCTGTGCGAGAGAGAGAGCCGATTGTTTTCTTAAACTACAAGTTGCTGATGATGTCTCTTTGCCTTTTTCACAGCATGCGTATTATTTGGATTACAAGGTATGCAAGCATTCCAACCCTTCCTACCGTTGTTTATTTTTCCCCGTGATTTTTTTTTTGATTGATCATTATAGATTTTTTTATTCATGAACAGAACGACAGAGGCGAGTATGTTAATGTGTTCATGAATCACCTTGTGTCTTGGAATGCAGCAGCAGCACGCATGGCTCGTGCACAGGCCTTTGTGAATTTAGGTGAACCCAAAATTCCTGTTGCTTGAAACGCTCGCTTTACAAGCACGTGTGAGCATGTATCAGAGGTTTCGTCAACTAGAGCTTCTGTACTCCTTTCACCTTCTTGAGGTTCAAGTCTTGACCATTTCAGTATAAGCCAATATTGTTAGTAAAATTGTAGGAAAAATCCTTCCCCAACAAGAAAGCTTCTGAATTCTTTTCACCTTCTTGAGGTTCAAGTCTTGACCATGTCAATATAAGCTAATATTGTTAGTAAAATTGTAAGAAAAATTTGGAAATCCTTTTATATGTTTTAATAGTTCTTGTTACTATTTTGGATGCAAACCCAGCTTGTGAATTGTTTTCAATTTATTCTTACTTTTTTCTGTGGGTTTGTATTGAGGATTGGATTCTAGGCGTTCAAAATATTTGACCTTGTTTGGTACGCAGAATGAAATATACTCATTTCATGAAATGAAATAGTGAATGGAAAAGAAATTACATGGAAATAGAATGGTAGCAAGTAATAGAATAGTACAGAAATAGAATCACCATTCCTTATTTATTGTCTGACTAGACCCTTTTTTAATGATGGAATAGAAAGAAATGAAATCTTTTTTTGTTTAATCAACCCAATTCTTAATCCTATTCCCACAGAGAAGTAAATGGAAAATTTTTTGTGCAAACTTAATTTCGTTGTGTTAGTGGAACCTAAAAAATGTGATGTGAAAATGTTGGAGAATTAGTTGTTCATTGCGAGGCGTTATAGCTAAGGAGGATCCGCAAACAACAATTCATACATATATCTGTAGTGTAAATGATAAAATTTTAACAGATGATTTCTTTCTTCTATTTTTGATGATTTCTTTCTCCTATTTTTTATTTTTTGGTTCTGATAATAAAAAGTCATATTTAATCAAATTGTTGCCTCAAAAAATAAAATTGGATTATGTTTTAGTAATTTCTATCTAAACTATATAAGTGGACAAAATGGTGTTTTGTTTTGATTTTAGGCTAGAATATATTAAGGATTATTCATTTGAGCTAAGGGAATGCTTAAAATGTTTTTTTAATGGAATGCTAAAGGATTATCCAATTTAGTTTATTATACCAAACAATAATAAGAAATGAAAAAAAATTAGAATAAACATTCTTGGAATGCTCATTCCACTGTATCAAATATGATTTTACGTCATGTTTTTAGGGTTTAAGGTTTAGTCGTGAGTTGGGCCATAACCAAATTGTATAATACTAAACCATGACCGTGGATGAATCATAACCCAATGGCTTGATGGGATACATCTATAAATATGTTTCTATATTCTAGTAGTATCCTAATGGTGGCTTCCACAAGAAGATCTCAATGTCTTTATCCGTAGGACATTTACAACCCTTGAATATAGCATCTTTCAAAATAAGTGGCAAACAACATACATTTTTCCTTTATATATTACAACACCACATCGTTGTCCCCATACTAATATCAAGCTTTTGTCCACCAACCCTACTTAATGGCTTCCCAAATACTTTCTAATGCCCAGTCATTGTCACAATGATATCCAACCACCTTTAGGGTTTAGGGTTTTAGGGGTTAGGCTTTAGCGTTTAGGTTTAGGGTTTATTAGGGTTTATGGCTTATGGTTTATTAGGGTAGAGGGTTGACGGTTAGGGTTTGAGGGTTGAGG